>OX155898.1:27805718-27839641 GCA_944588485.1 Phosphuga atrata | reverse complement strand
ATATATATATATATATATATATATATATATATATATATATATTGTGAGATAGATTGTGAGTTATTTATAACAAAACAAGCTAACACAATAACTACATTGAACTAAAGAAGATAAAATGTTGTACCCCTTCTACACAAAATATATGTATAAATATCAATATATTATTTCAACTAATTTAATTGAATATAATAATTAATTTTACGAAAGTCCTCGTCCTCAGTGTTATGCGAATTACAGGTTGAGAAGCGCTGTTCGAGTATATTCTGTCACAGAGTAGTTCATATTTCTACAGTTTGTATTTAAATAACTTGAGTATCTAGTTATAAAATGTTTATATATTCTATTATCTAATTCTGTGATTAAAGAGTTCTTTTTGGCATCTGACTAATCTTATTTATCAGATTTTGTTTAGCTTTCAAGATGGTATTATATATTCTTAACAGTTTAATGGCTGCTCACATGTCATACGTGTGATAGCAGCCCGTGCAACTATTAGACGTGCGTCCATTAAAGTGTTAATATTCGCATTTACTTGTTTTACTAGAGGTATGTGAAAACAGAAAGCACTACTCTTCATACGAAAGCATTTTATTCTTTGTTTATAGAAATAAAATGAGTTCATTCTGTGAAGACCAGGAGTTTCCGTATAAAAAAATTCTAAACAGACTTTTATATTGGATTTAAATATTTATAAACTTTTACTTTTATGTATTAAGTCTTGACCCAATACTATACACTAACCAGATTAGAGACAACTAATATTGAGAAAGAAACGAAAAGAAAATAAAACTTGAGCGATTACTATTTAAATATGTAAAGCTTTAACTTCATATATTTATTTTTTTGTAGCTCTTTTTCCACCCCATATGGTTTCTTTTCCGGTGCCTTTAATCACATTCACTCTCGATTCTGCTGCAGCCTCTCCCGTATGTCATTTAATAGGATCATTTTCTCAGCTGTTCTTCCTGTTTTAAGATAATTTAGAGTTTGATCCTAAATGCTTCAAGTTCTTGCCGTAATGTACACATTTTCGGTTCAAAGCAACTTTTATTTTGCACATTTAATCAATGTCCCGTTTTCTTTCCAAATTTGTTTTAAACTTATTGAACTCCATATCATTTTCTTTTTTGTGTTCTGTTTCTATACATTTTTGAAGGTCAGAGTTTTTATTTTTTTTTCGAAGAAAGATGTATATAAAAAAAAAGATGTATTTTTTTGTATAATATATTCATTTATCATTAAAACAGGTAACAATAGATCGATAACAAACAAGTAAATATAGATATAAGTATCTTGTTAGGTTCTGAGGATAAATTCAAGGAAACGATAAAGACACAACACGTTCCGTAATATTGTTTGTATTTTCACATAAATTAAGGGAATACAAATTACTAACAATATGTACGTCAAAACAGTTAAAAGTCTTTGTTTCTGAATGCTTTCTGTTATTTCTACACCTGCCTATGTTCTCGATTACCACCCGGATGTACCTTTGTCCTATATTGCATAAAATACGGTTATTATAGAAAATATCTAATTTATTAAAAACGAGTGTGTAACCTTTACGCGCGGTTGAAGTAAAACTTCTTTGACGATTGTGTGACACGTACCTATTACAATAAGATTGAACTTAAAATAAATATGTCAAAATTATTATTTTTTACTTATTGATAATATAATTTATAATGAGTAATAATAAAAAATCTCTTATATTTGTTTTCTTGGGTTGTTTTATATAGATGTATTTATAGATACTATTTTATCTTGTCTTCACTGATTATAATAATAATATATATTTTTTTTATTACTCATGCGCGCGCAGATCTTTCTGACGCATGTTTTTTAATACGAGAAATGAAACTTCGCATTGGTTTTCCACATAACCTGCATAATGCAAGCAAATATTCAATATCGCTATGTTACATTAAAAAAAAAAAATAATAAATAAAAATAAAATAAAAACAATCAAGACCTCGATATTAAAAATCAGTGCCAGAAATTTTTTTCATTACAAAATAATAATAAATATTAAAGCACATTTGTCGACTTCAAAAAATCGTACGACTATATCGATAGAGAATCACTCTTCCAGATCCTTGAAGAAAGTGGAGTAGACTACAAGACACGAAAACTCATTGAACAAACGCTGACCAACACAAAATCCAAAGTAAAATTTATGGGGGAAATCTCGGAACCTTTCCGAGAACTTTTCCTTGAACATGAGAGGGGAGAGATGGACTCACCCCTCTCTTGTTCAATATCGTCTTGGATAATGTCATGGAAGAATGGGAAAAAGAGCTCAAGAAACAAAATGTCTGGAAACCAGTTACACTTGGTTTACACAAAAACATTGCCTTCGCCGATTACTTGGTTATACTAACTGAAGATTAAGAGACTGCGAAAAAACAAATAGAAACACTCCAAGAATGCGCCGAAAAAGTGGGACTTTAAATATCCTTTGAGAAAACTTAAGTGTTAAGTCAGAAAGGCGAGAACATGCAAACAAAATACGGAATGAACAAAAGAGTCCTACATTCAAATATCTGGTAGAATTTATCGAACCAACTGGATCCGAAAAAATCCCACAACAAAATCGTTTCCAGAAAACCAAGAGAGAACTAGGACTTATCAAGAACCTCTATAACAAAAAATGCATGTCAACACAAACTAAACTTCGATACTACAACACTGTCATCACACCGGCAAGTTTCTACGCTAGCGAAACACTTACACTCATTAAGAAATACGAACTTGAAGAAATCAAGAAAGAAGAAAGAAAAATCATTCGGAAAATACTAGAAGCAAGACTTACTCCTGGCGTACCGACTACAGTAAATCAAGACAGCTGAAAAATACTCAAACATCGAAATTGATATCAGAAAAAGACGAATGAAATTCTTCGGGCATATAGATAGACTACCGAATACCTGACTAACCAAAAGAATACTAGATTACATATCATCACTCAAAATTACAACACCATAGATGGAAGAAGTACAAAAAGACATGCGAACCGCTAACATAACCGGCACATCTGACAGAGACTCCTTCAGTAACAAAGTGAACAACTGGGTCAAGACAAACCTAAACCTTACAGACCCAAATGGTCTGACGAAAGAAAATTCGCATTCAAGAACGTCAAGAATTTAGTCAATGTGCTTAACGTTTTCCAATATTGGGAAAATACGCTGTAAATAAATAATAAATAAAAATATAAGACAACGTTTTAAAATGAGTGTAAATTCTATGGTGATACCGGAGACTGAGTAGAGTGCTTATGACAAATCCACACCACCGGAGACAATTGAAAAAGCAAATTCTTCATTTTTGTTTCCATTTTTTTTTTGTATGGCCCCTGGATCACAAACTTGTAAGATGATGTATTGGCTTGATCACACGTAACGAGTACAGTGGCGAGACAGTGAAATGTCATTCGGCCGAGAGAGTAGAGTGGGCGAGTAGGTGTTCACACGCTTTAATTTTTTAGCCGGGTGAGTGAGTCAGTGATCATGATGGATAGTAAAAGGTTGATTCAAAAATGCACTAAGATGCTTATACGTCATTTAATTGAGGAGTTAAACGAATTGTTGCGAAACGATAAGAAGCGCGTTTGGACAAGCCCTTGGATGTTGAGGAGACCCGAACTTGGAGCAAGTAACAATCTACTGCGGGAATTGGAATTAGGAGACTCAGGGAAATTTAAAGCGCTACTGAGAATGGATGTAGAACATTTTAATGAATGAATTAAAAAATAGGCGAACACCTCTTCCATTTCATTGAGCCATTTTATGTTGGAAACATATACATTTGTTACGGCTGCACCCGATTTCTTTGACTCCTGCACTTTTTTCTTCTCCTGGCAATAAGTAGATCTTTAATTTTTATTTTGTTTTTTACTTCCGTCACCCCAAAGCCTTCAATATCCATTTCTCTCGAAATGGATACGTATGCCGCGTCTCTTTTTGGCTTATTTTTGTAGTCCTGTGAACTAAAGTCCGTCTGGGGGACTCACTGGTGGGACTCACATGGATTCACTTTATATATTTGAATATATTTAATTGTTTTTTCATTGTCCCATTTTAACGACATTTTCTTTTCTTTTTTAAAAAACGTAAAACCAAAATTAATTTATAATTAAATAAAGCAATACTTCATCAAAAGTATCAATTGTAGTATTTAAAATTAAAACAAACTAGCCACCGTCACCGTACTGACAAAACGAGGAGAGTACTTGTTCAGACATGCCGAGTGGGACATGCCGAGACATTCCGAGTCAGTAGCGGTAGGAGTGGGGGTAGCCACTCGGCCTAGTAAATAGAAAGGGGTCCGAGTGACTGTCTCGCCATTTTGCTGGGCCGAGTACTCGGCCGTGTACTCGGTAACATGTTTACACGTACCGAGTACTCGGCCGAGTTTACTGTCTCGCCACTCTACTCGTTACGTGTGATCACGGCATATGCATGAGTAATAAAAAATATTGTTTGTAACATTCACTTCGTTCGTGCGCCCAATTTCGCTCTCGCGTGAAATTGACAACTTTCCGTCCTAGTTACAAAATATACTATTTTGAATTTGTTAATTAAAATAATAAGAAAAATAGTAAGAATAATAATACTAAATTTAAGCAAATACATGTGTATATGATACTCACGAAATTATAGAGTCGGTTGATGAAGAAGTTTTAAGTTTTACTTTAAATGAAAAAAAGTGGCAATCATGAAAACACATTTATATTTTCAGGCGACATCTATTGATAAATTTCTGCAAAATTTAAAATTGTGAACTTTATTTAACATCAGAAAAAAGTTCTGAGTTACTGTCAAGTTGCGCCTAAAGTAGTTTTACTTCATTTTTTTAATGTTGTGAAATGTCAAAATGAACTGTTAAAGAACGACATTCAAATCGCGCTTACAGAAATTTTCCTTCTATATATGTATAAAATGTAAAAAACCTTTTCAAAACCACTAATTATTTAAACTGATTTATTTTCTCAAATTAAATTTTACATAAATGATTCAGACGAAATATATAAATTGTTTATAATATTGATTATAGTTTAATACGGTAGGTATAAAAAATTTAAAAAAAAATCTCAATTTTGCAAATGCAAGTTGTTGAGTTTTTAGAATAATATGCTAAATAGATATTTCTAAAATATAAATTATATATTAATATATTGTTAAAATCATGGAAATATAAATAGTACTAATTTTACATAGTCTGATAACATAATATAAAAACATTTTTAATATATTATTTAAGGCTTATATCCCAAAGAAATTTGACCTAATAAGAACTAATATGTTGCACTAATATGAAGTGCGGCATTTTGATGCCAAATCAGAAGATACCTGCAGTCTGAAGTGGACATGTTAAATCTGAATTCACGGTTAAACAAAAATCTAATGTGTTGGAAAACTCCCAATGTTGCGTCAGCGCAACGGATATTTAAATCTTTCACTGTACACAGATATATTTTTCGAAAAGTTTTCGAAGAGACTAGTGGTGAAATGTTAACACGTAGAGAAATAGCTCATGAATTTCGTTTTACATATGCGAGAGGAGTTTTACATATGTGAGAAGAGTTGCGAGAATTAAGTGTGCAAGTTCTTGAAGTACGTGTTGCGCACGCAACATTTAAAAGAAATTGGTTGACAATAAGATTTAAACAATTAGAGAGTTATTGGATTCAGTTTATCATTTATTAACATGACAGCATGTCAAATTTAGTAATCTAGTTCTCATACACTCTTTATACCAGTGTTTCTTAACCGCCGGTGCTCGAACTGGAATATTTTTGTCTTTTGAAAATTTTCTTATTAAAAAAATAATTAAATTTTGATTTAGGAAATTACGGCGCTGAAGACAATATTTTGTAATGCATAATGTTGCGGAATAGTTTTTAATACCTAGTAAACTTAAAAAAAAACACCGGTCCGAATTTTTCTTCACAAAGATACTGCTGTATACATTTTAATGGCACGTTTTTATAATTGAATGCTCTTGAAGTTAAAAAGTATTTGAAATCATTAAAATTAATAACAACTCTTACTTTCTTTAATTTTAATTGGTTTAATTTGTTCCAAAATGCTTTGTTGTGTAAATATCTCTTCTATAAATCAATACTAACTAGTGTATAGACATTTGAGAGAAAGTCATTTTCTATATTTAAACCTACCGTTACTTATATCCTCCCATTATAACATATTATTATGATCACGAATGATTACAGATATTTCAGGTTTTGGTTAAAGAATCATTTTTATTGAATTATATTGGGATAAACATTTAAAAAATCAGTGTCTCCTTTAATCTCCCTCCTCGCAATATATCATCATACATCACATACCATCAATACACTAATCAAATTTTAATTATGGTTCAAAAAACTTTATTAACTTTATCTTATACGATTTAGTACTAGATTTTAGTACATTCTGTTTTTTTTAATATATGTAATCACTCAACTGCGATTACCAATAAACGATATTTGGTATCAGCAAAATGATGCAAGCCCTCATATATCCAACATGGGAGTGTTAGGCCTAGGCCGCACTACGGCTAAACCGCCGCGGTTTTTAATCGCGTAATATTGTGACTCAAGTAAGCTAATACAAGCGGCCTAGCTTTAGGTTTTTTTCCGCCACTGATTTTTACCATAGCGTAATGTGTGTTTCTCGAGCGGTTTCGCGGGTATAGCGGTTACCGCTCGCGGGAAAAAACCGTAGTGCGGCCTAAGCCTTACGAGAGTTCTTTCCGAGTCGTCTGATTTACTAGGGTGGGGGGTCAGTTGTGGCCTCCTCGCTCTCAGGATTTGTCTGTTTTAGATTACTTCTTATGAGGTCATGTTAAATCTAAAGTTTATTGGAACCGACCTGAAACCCTGGAAGACTTAAAACGAAACATTTGACAGGCTATTGGTGAGATTTCGGCAAAAATGCACCAGCGTTCATTGTTGAATCGATCTCACTCATGTATCGAAGCAAACATAGATCATCTAATCGATGTAATTTTTTATGTATTATTTGTTAATTTAGGATTAGGGTTAAGCATTTAAATTGTTATTAAAATTTAGAATTTACTCTACAATGTTTACAAATGTTAAAAATTTTTGTGTACATATTTTCATTTTGAGAATTGCAGTTTAAAATCGGGACACTCTTAAACCCATTGACACACGAAGCCGGCGAATCGCCGGTCAACTATATTATGGTATTAAAGCACTAAGCCGGCGAAACGCCGGTCTCTCTTTGCGTGATCATTTTATGCATAAAAAATCATTGACAACAACTTTATTCATGTAAATATCGTTGATAAAATAATTACGAATTATGTTTTGATGAAAAAATATAATTACTAAAGATTTTTACGTATTATTTTTAACTTGTATATTGGTTATTGACAACCAACAGGGTTTCCAAAATGGCCGACAGCAGTAAACGTTCTTGTCGCTCTCGTAATATTATATCGAATGAAGTTGAAATGGAGCAATTGCTTCTGGAAAGTTGTAGTGAAAGTGTAATAGAAGAATGTGCTAGTGATTCAAGTGATTTTACATCTTTCAAAAACAATTTTTGAGTATTAAAATTGTGATTCTGAAGATCGCAAGTTACCTAGCCAAAAAAGCAAAAATTAGGAATGGATTTCGAATACAGGCTCAGTTCAGATTCCTTTCCAGAATTCCTCAAAAGTCCCAAATTCCTTTCACTTGAGTACCAGGCTTATGTCGCTTGGCAGAACTAAATTTAGGACGAAATCCTACGCCGTATAAAATATTTTTTGGCGAAGATTTCCAAATGATTGCAGATAAAACTAACAGATTTGCAAAGCATGGCACGCAACAAAACCTGATGACAACTGGTTTGATGTATCTGCAGATGAAATAAAAGCATTTTTTGCGATCTGTATACTCCAAAGTCAGGTGAAGAAGAATACATTTAGGTCATATTGAGAAAGAAAATCGATAGAAACACCTTTTTTTAGAACAATAATGCCATTCAAGCGATTTGCAAAAATTCTTTCGAATTTGCATTTTGCAGACAATGCTCTGTTAGTCCAATTCAATGTCCTATTCAACAATTAAAAAAGCGCAAGATTTGGTATAAAAATTTACAAAATCTGCGAATCTAGTTCGGAATATTGCCTAGATTTTGAAATATATACAGGCTATAAAATAGAAACATATTTACCAGCTAGTGAAGGAAAAGTGTATAAGCTGATTATTATAAGCTGAAACACAGTGTTTCTAGACAACTGGTATTCATCTCCAGTTTTATTTCATAATTTGAAAAATAAGAAAGTAAATGCAGTAGGAACAGTTCGTTGCATGAGGAAAAATATGCCAACAACGTAACAAGGTGATGCCCTAATTTTGTTTAGGCATGGATTGACAAAAAACCCATTCATATGCTGTCAACCATGCATTCAATTATTGAATGCATATATGCATAGCTCTATGACGGATACGGGTAAAAATGACTATAAAACTGTGGATTCTAAAACCCAAGGCAGTCATCGATTATAATCGTGGGATGGGTAGAGTCGACAGAAATGACCTGTGCTTGGCTTCCTTTCCACTAATGCGGAGGTACTCCAAGGGATACAAAAAAAAATATTTGGCCGACATGGCTTTATATAATAACTATGTATTACATAAAAATATATCTATGTGCAAAGGTTGACATATAGCGACTATAGTATAGGTATTGCGGAAAGCATATTAGAGAATATCACGCTACCACCATATAAGAGGCGAGGAAGCGCATCTGGAGGAGCATGCCCTTTACGTTTACAGGCTGTACAATACGCACATTTCCCTAGACAAATGCATCCAAATCCCAAAACCCGTCCAGGCTTTGTAAAATGTGTTCATTATTGAAAAAGAAAAGTGAATCACGATGGGAATGTCAGAAATGCTTGGTGGCTCTCCACATGTCAGAATGTTTAAAAAAATACCATACCTTTCCAAAACTGCCTGGAGATGAAGATTATAGATTATTGTAAGATTATATTTTATGTGAAGTTTAGTGTTAAGGTTTCTTTGAAATAAAAGTTGTAATAATGAAATAGTGTTTTTTATTAACAAATTATGTCATATTATCAGTGTGGATAGGTTTTGTCCCCCACATCAAGGAAATGCAGATAATATAAAATAATATGGAAATTAAATGGTTCTGGCCTGTCATGTTACATGTTTACGGAAACAGTAAATTGGATTGTTATTCCTTATTCTAGTTCTTCCTGTTACTAATTTTTAGCAAATTTTCTACAAAATTAATCTAAAATAATCCTGTGTTTATTCTAGTAAAATCCGCCCTCTAATAAGTACCGAACAAAAAATGTCGAGTGGAAATATACGCCGCAGGGTTTAGAATAAATGCGATTATAAAAATTAATCGGTTTAAATTCAAAGTAAAAAAATAATAACGATTAACTCCTTTAGTGGAGTAATAACCCCTGCAGCGAATTAAATATTTATTTTACTGTATTAAAATGATACTTTCATTTGAGACAGGTAAATAAATATTCAATTTTTTGATAGTTTTGGAAATACGAACTTTGAAACAGCAAAATGAATTCTCCCGGATACGGTTCAGGTTTACCATTTGATTTATAACATTTATAATACGAACACCGTTTGTGATTAACAAAAAAATATTCATAATAAGTATTTATTAATAATACACGAACTGTATTCAAAGTTACCGGTATAAAAGCCGCCGTTTGGCGACCACGAACCCATTTTGGAATTACCATTTGATGTATTAAAATGAAATCCGAACTGGATTCGGGGACTACGACTGAAAGGTTTCAATAGCAAAAGAGCCAATAAATTGGGTGAAGTTTTATGGGTCAATTTTTATTGATCAATAACCATACATATGGTCATACATACATATGCACAACGGACAAAAAGGGAATAAACCGACAGAAAGAAATAACAAAATTTCTCTGCACAAATCATGTTTATATATCTCAACGAAAACTAAAAAACATGTTTGACCCGCGGGTATATTATCCAACTTCCGCAGTGGAAGTGTTAAGCAATTATAAACAAAAAATTATTTGTGTCCTTAATCAATTTTAGTCGTAAATATGGTCCTTAATGGATATTTAAATAAGCGCACCATAAGTTACTTATTTTAGTTAATATATGCTAATAAAATGAAATTCACTTTCTAGATTACTTTACTAGAAATTAAAGAAACATTCACATTTTTCAGACTATCAAAAATGATCCAATTAAAAATTTTGTGCATTAATCGGTACCGTTAAATTTAAATTCGGTTACCGTTTGGTAACAAATTATAAATTGGATCCTTGCTTCCGACAGTTCTTGGACCATCAAAAAATCTTTAAATATCATTTTAAACAAAAGTACTGTTAAAATACGAAAATAAATTTTAATCTATTTTAATATTATGGTAATGATGGGTAAGACATTCATAAAAAAAAAACCGGCCAAGTGCAAGTTGTGACTCGCGCACCGAGGGTTCCGTATAAACTTGTAATTAAGGTATCTTTTTTGTGTGGAGGACGTAGCAAGCACATTCAGTTAACTAGACAAGTGGCCCGCCCTCCTGAAATCACGACCATCTTAGTACCGCTGAAAGCATAACCTCAAGATGTCGCTGTCGTACGATGGAATTCTACCCTATATTTTATTACCACACATCCCCCATTCACTATGAGTGCTTAGGAGTTCTGGAACTTCACTATTTGTTTTTACTGCTCAATTTTGCCTGTATACCTATGTACCCATATAGGGTACATAGGTATAAAGGTATACAGGGTATTTTTTTTAAATAACGCGAATATTTTTAAACTTATAAAAAGAAAACTTTATTTTAGTATTACACTTATTCACAAACTTATATTAAGATCTAACTATTTCTAGATCTAATATAAACTAATATATTAACTATTTCTAGATCTATTTCGATACTCTTAACATTCAGTTATTCAATTGACTGCTTTTTGGGCAATTGACTACCAAAAAATATAGTGCGTACGTGATTTAAGTATATGTAGATTATAAAGAAAAATTAGACGAAATATGATATATGCAGCATGTTACGGGACTTGAGTATGTCGCATGTCGGTTATAAACAAGCAAAATTTAGACATAATATATACCCTGAATATATTATGTATATAGAGCGTACGTGATGAAATGCATAACGAATATAAACAAAGAAAATTCAGAATAAACAGCTTGGTGCCAACCAGTGCCAACACATACTTTTTAACATTAGGACCTAACTGTAGGCAACCCATATGCTTCTGGAGCCTGACAATACCACTACGATAACATTAGTGTATTTTCATAAGTTTCTAATAGTAAATTAGCATTTTTCTTGTATTTAAACTACATATTTACAGTTTTCAGATTTTTCCCATTAATTGTGCTGTAAGACACCGCTTCTTGCCAAATTTCATGATTCTAAGTCAACGGGAAGTACCCTATAGGTTTTGATTCCCTTGTGAAATCGCAAAATATGCGACATAAACGGTCATATCTTTTGATCGCGTTGACTTACAAGTTTGATTTTTCACAGCATTTTTTTCACAGCTGAAAGAGCCCGCAGACCCGAGTATTTGATACAAATTTCAACTTGTTACCTCTACGCGTTCCTGAGAAAAATGGTCTTGACAGACAGACAGACGGACAGACAGACAGACAGACGGACAACAAAGTGATCCTATACGGGTTCCGTTTTCGGTACGGAACCCTAAAAAGCACAAAAATAGGGTGACAAATTGGAGTCCTGTTTTCCTCTGTTTTATTCTATTTTCCAAAAATAGAGTCAGACAAATTGAAGTCCTGTTTTCCTTTGTTTTATTCTATTTTCCTGTCCTGTTTTTACATAAGGGGTTAGGCCACTGTATAGGCTGAAAAAATTAGACTTTTTGTGATTTTTCAGCGAAAATATCAAATAAATCAAGTTTACAAAGGTAGAAGTTTTTTGTACATATAATTAACTGTAAAACATAATTTTTATAGAATAATTTATTGAAAAATGCCGGCTGTGCAGCGTTTCTCAACTGATCCCTTTATTTTGGAAGGGTCCACTGCCGTACCAACAGCTACTGTAAATTTTAAATTATGATAAGTCACTATTTGTTTTATTGTAGGTACATAATTTGATATATTGATTTTTGACCGAATAGCGCACTTCCAAAGTCAAACTTTCGCGGAAAAATCTTCAGAAAATTGTTGAACAAATGATCTATGCCATATTAAAAAACCTACGTACTTATTTGGACAATATATTTTTAAAGATCTAGTTAAAATTTGAAGTGAATTGGTTGAAAATTGTTCGAGTTATGGGTGCGGCCAACATGAAAATCTAGTTTTGAGATAAACAAGTTGCTAATAGTTACAAAAGCATCAACCGAATACTTACTCTAGTCCTCTAAAATACCGACCTGTTACTACTTTACTTCGAAAAGACAGGAAGTACTTACAGATATTTCCCGGCCAGAATCTTTTGGGATATCATTTTTATCAGTGGAACTTCAAGTTGTTTTAATGGAGCGGTGGTCGATTGAACAAAAGATTGTTTTTGTGTAGAGCATTTTATTAGAACGAGCGCCGCCAAATTTCATCAATCCGTGCGACGTTTATCGCACTAAGTAGTAATTTCACATGAGCTGGTAAGAGCAATTTTAAAGAAAGGTTTACTCAGGGGAACAAACAAAATTTACGTTACTGGTCTGCTAAAATCCCTTAAGTTATTATATTAGAAGAAGAGCTACATTCTCCAAAAGTAAAGGTATGGCGTGGAATATGCTCAGCTGTGTTGGGAGTATTGGGACATTTTTTTTTCTAAGATGAAATGGGAAACGCAATTGTCAATAATGATGTAGAGATACTACAAATGTTCTTTATTGGCATCTATTCGTTTAACTCCGATTACCAATAAACGGTATTTGGTATCAGCAATATGGTGCAAGGCCTCATGTATCCAACATGTCCATGGGAGTGTTACGAGAGTTCTTTCCTGGTCGTCTGTTTTCCCATCAGCTGTAGCCTCCTCGCTCTCCGGATTTGTCGGCTTTGGTTATTTCTTATGGGGTCATGTTAAGCTATGTTCGTCAGAACCGACCTGAAACCCTGGAAGACTTAAAACGAGACATTCAAAAAGCTATTGGTGAGATTTCACCAGAAATGTGCCAGCGTTCAATGCGTTCATTGTTGCATCGCTCTCAGTTATGCATCGAAGCTAACGGGTGTCATCTAATCGCTGTACTTTTGAAGTATTAATTGTTAATTTAGGATTAAGCATTTAACTTGTTATTAAACTTTAGATTTTACTCTACAATGTGCAACAAAAAATGTGGTACAACTTATTTCGTTTTTGATAATTGCAGTTTAGAATCAGAACATTCTTAATTCGTCACCCTTTATAACAAATTAAAGTATCGGATTAATTTTCAAAAACACAGTTGATATTATAAAAAAATGATCCAGGCAACTAAAATAAAGACAAGATTAAGGTAAAAGGTAAAAATTGTCGGATCCCGGCTGGTATTTTCAAGTTCTATGGGATTATATAAACTTTCTACCGGTGGGGTATGATAATGGAGGCGAACTCAAATTAAAGTTTTTGAAATTTTTTGTCAAATAGTTCGTAGATGATTTTATTAACTATTGTACAATAAAATTGGAAAATACTTGGAGAGATAGATATCTCTTCATAGATTCGAAACATTGGTACGTACTTTTGGCCAGAACGCTGCTGCTCCTCTACCTTCATTTTAACCTTTTATTACTACTTAAAAGTGCTTTTCTCAATGTGTTAAAATATTCATTCATCTCCGCCTTGCTGGTCGTCCTTCGATTTCTCTATTTCCGATTATTTATCCTTTGTCTATTCCTTCCTTGTTGAATATTTATATTGGAAATCGTGATGTGTCCTGCATTACTAGATGCAAAGGAGTCAGTTCCCACAGAAATCCTATTACTGCTATGAGAAAATTTATCCTTGCCCCTCTGACACATCTTTCCACATAAATGTTGCTTCCCCTACGCTATTGTCCCGTAAGTGATTGATGGTCACTATCATGAAGTATATCTTGGATTAAATTCCCATGTTTTACTTTTAAGTTTTTGGGCACCATTAGAGCACTTGCCGCTAATTTAGTTTTTTTATTAGTTCACTATGTAAGATAATTTTTAAATATTTAATTTTCCATCTTCTCATTCAATGTTAAAGGCTGAAAGTAATTTAATTACTTCATAATGTTGATGGTTGAGTTTTATTCCCACTGTTTGTTCTCCATCTATGTTTACTTTTAGGCCTATAAGTATATTTTCAGGGTTCCCTCAAATTTTCTCCTGACCATGACAGTACACCACGCCGACCAGTGTGTATATACGGATTTATGTCGTGAGGGTCTACGCTGCATCAAGAAGAATATTTCTTCTACAAAAGCGAGCTGTTCGAACGATTGTAGGAGCACATGCCACTGATAGTTGCAGACCGATATTAAACAAACTGAAAATACTTCCCAAACCAGCGTGGTATATGCTCATCTGTTTGTGTTATGTCCACAAAAACTTAGCAAACTTTAATATCCATTCAAATAATTCTGGTTATGAAACGCGAACAAGAGATAGTTTAATTATACATCGCTCCCGGCTACAAATCAGCCAAAATATTTACATTTATTGGGAAACAAAGTTGTAGGTAGAACAAACTCCCTGTCAAAATTAAATCGCTAAATAACAAAAACAAACTAAAATCATTAATGTTAGAGTTAGTTTTTTTATTCGATCCTGGCGCAAGATTTACATAATCAGGGTATTGTGCGAATCCTTCGCTAAGAATTGTATAGAAATGTGTAAAATATGTACCAACAAATAGTGTTACTCAAATTGTATAATATTGACTGTTAATTCAGATGACCTGCCTTGTAATTATTGAAGGTGAAATATATAGTATTATTATTAAGAAGTCCCATATTGCTACAGCTACTTATCAGCTACGTATCTAGTGCTGCTTTCAATCCATTGGTCAGCTGGCACACAAATCTCTTATTATTCGAAGTAATATATTACTATTACTTTTTGCATCGTCCTTAAAATGTTAAGAGAATATTAAACTTTTTTTAATATTTCTAACTATGCTATTAATGAATATAATATTCAGACTATTAATTAGCTAAATATAGATAGCTATAAAAATATATTTATATAATTTATATCTAAACTTGTAGCGCATTAAGAAATACGTATAAAATGTGAGAATATACCTATAAATTAATTAATAAATTAAATTTAACCAATATTTTGAAGGCATATAAATAAGTAACGTCTATTATCTGCTCGCGTACCACGTTTGGAGGCCTCACGTACCATTATGGACGCGCACGCGTACCATAGTTTGAGAACCGTTGATCTAGAAGCTTCAATTTATTGTCTATCATTTTCTTTGCGTATTAAAGATGTACACACGGTATAGAAATGTAGCGCATAGTCCTGCAATACTTGCCTGACTATAGCTGTGTGACCGCTTCGTAAAGTTCAACTATATGAATAGTTTTGCACTATATGAAGCTATAGCCAAACTATAGCAGGACTGTATGCTAGTTTTCTATACCGTGTGTACGTAGCTTAAGAGTAATATTTAAAGGTCAGATAAATTGCACTATTCGCAACTTATGAATCAAGTCATTACTACTTGACATTATGGTTAGATTTCTTCTATGGTCCATTGAGAAACTATCATATTTATAGAAATAATTTCTATAAAATAAATCCTTAGGACCGAAATGAGAAAAACGTGCATAAAAAATACTTTGTTTACTTGTGATATTCAATAAGTTCGCGTGACTCTTATTGTTACTTAACTTACCAGTCGGAGTTATATCGCCATAACAATAAAAGATTACAATAATATTTGCAGATAACTTCTGAACACCGATAAAGAAGTTGATGAAATTGTTGATAGTAAACATATAATACTGCAACAAATAATGACTAAAAAAACTCTAAAAAAAACATGTAGCTTTAAATATATAGCAATATAAAAAGTAGTATATAAAAATAGCAATTTAAAACATGCTTATATAAAAAATATACGTAGGATCAGCTAATGTAATATATTATAATATAAATAAATCATTGAATGCATGATGTTATAAAATGAACTTCGAATGTTATAGCCGTCGATCCATAAATAATTTCCATTATAAATTTTCCAGACAAAAACAGCGACACGTTCTACCAAGCGAATTAAATATAAAAATAACAACAATATTTTCCTTCCTTTAACGATCAATATTACATTCCTCGTACATCTCATTCGAGCGTGAAATAGGCGAGTCGTTATATTCGCGCTTCTTAAACTGAAAAATATTATATGCGAGAATAATTTCGAGTTTAGCGTCTCTTGCTTTGATGGTGTGAATAAATAAATTAATATGGATTTTATTTTATTATTAAGTTGCCAACATTAATGTCGGAAACAATCGGTGGCCTTTGTTGATGCCCTATCAGCTTTAAGTTTGGTTGATTGCTATCAATTAAAAATATTTTGCATATGGTCAGGAACTCGACAAATGTAAACGAAAATTTTAAATTTATTATGTAAAAAATAGACAAATAGACAGATAAACATGCTTGTAAATAAATGTAGAAATTTATATAACTGTTAATAAATTTATATAACATTTTTACATATTATAAGTGTGATTAAAGAAAGTGAATTTTTCAATTCAATGTAAGTAACTTCTATTATCTGCTCGCATAAAATAGCATTGAAATTTTCTGATGACAAGTTTTGTCCATCTGAGATGATTGAATTCGATGGTCTATAGTTTATATCTTTCTGTGGCAGGCATTCTTAAACATGCGCTACAAACTCTTTAACGCTAGGAGTTTTATGAATGCCATTCCACCCAAGCCCTATGGGCAACAAATATAGGGACCATGCAGAATGACTGGTCTGCATGGTCCCCATATTTGTTGCCCATAGGGCATGGGTGGAATGGCATTCGTAAAACTCCTAGTGTTAAAGAGTTTGTAGCGCATGTTTAAGAATGCCTGCCACAGAAAGATATAAACTGAATGATTATGATAAACTAGAGTTTGCATATACGGCTTAACAACCATATAAGTATAATAATTACTAATCTATCCTAACCATAATTTCTGTAGTGATTGATGTGTTCTTAACCTACACTATATTGTGTCTTTCACTCCGGAATTGGCTGACCCTTCTACATCCAAAATAACCTTCTGAATAAATTCTGGTTGAATTCCAGTTGAATTCAATTCATTACCATTCAAGTCTACTTTGGCACTATTCAAAACGACGAGCCTTGTGACGAACATTAAGTGGTATCACCAAAAAAAGAATAATGAACATGCAGATCTAGAACTATAATCATTGCAATCAAATTGCCGTCTACAGTCATGCTGGAACTTATCGAATTCTGTCATTTAAATGTTGTACATTGAAAGCCTCCTCGAAGATTGCGATGCTGATGATAAATGATAAAAAAATCAATCGGGCGTACCCTGGACAACGGCAGAGAATTAATACAAGTTCTCTGACGGCTGATCCTTTCACATCAGAAACATCAACCTAGTCCTTTTCAGGGCCACAGTTAACTTTTATCTCTGCAAATATAGAGGGCATATCATCTGCCAAAGAAGAACTACTGCAAACCTTTGTATCCAGCATGGATGCCATGTGCTATGCCTACAGGAGACACATAGAAGCTATAAAATGCACAGACCAAAAGTAAAGGGCAATAGAAATAATATCCTTGCAATAGAAAGACCTCATGATAAATATGGAAGTGCCATCTTTGTCCATCCAGCAAGTGCCCAGACATCAAAAAGAAATTCAAGAGGAAAGTAACGATCTTACAATACCACTCAATGGCAGAACTGGAGAAGGCTATCAAACAGACAAAAAAAATGGAAAATTAGCCGGCTTAGATGACATTCGGACAGAACAAATTAAGCATTTCGGCTTAAAAACAAAGGAATGGATGCTCCAGCTCTTCAATAACTGCATGAGGAATTATCAAATCCCAAAGATATGGCGGAAGAGCCGTGTGATAGCTCTGCTGAAACCTGGCAAAGAAGGGAACAACCCGAAGAACTTCAGACCGGTTACACGCCTGTGTCACCTCTACAAATTACTAGAAAGAATGATTCTGAATCGCCTTCTACCAGAAATTGATCCTCTGCTCATACCAGAGCAAGCTGGATTTCGTCCCGGCAAAAGCTGTACTGGACAGTTACTGAACCTTACGCTGTTCATAGAAGATGGTTTCGAAGCAGCTAAGGTAACTGAAGTGGCATTTGTTGATTTATCGGCAGCCTACGACACTGTTAACCATGAGCTCCTACTTGCTAAGGTCTACACGTTGACTAAGAACTGTAGCCTAACCAGATTGATTGCCACTTTCCTGCAGAATCGGAGGTATTTTGTGGACTTCCAAGGACAACGCAGCCGATGGAGAGGAATGACCTACCACAAGGAAGTGTTGTCGTTCCATTTCTGTTCAATGTGTATACAAATGACCAGCCCATAACTTCCAACACCAGGAGTTGTACGCTAACGATCACGCTCTTGCTGCACAGTGTAAAGATTTTGAATCAGTGGAGAATAACCTCACGAGTGCCCTTAAAGGTCTGTCCAAATACTATGTCGCAAACCAAGTGAAACCAAATCCCTCCAAGACACAAGCATTTGCCTTTCACTTGAGAAACAGGGACATCTTTTGTGAATTGAAGGTACTATGGTCAAGAGTAGAACTGGAACACTGTTAAACCCCAAAATTTCCAAAATTGGACAGAGCTTTTATCTACTAGAAACACTGTCTGAACACCAAGTCAAAAGTTTCCACCAGTAATAATCTTCTGAGAAAATTGGCTGGTTCAAAATGGGGTAGTCAACCTGACACCATTCGAACATCTGCAATGGCATTGTGCTATTCCGCTGCAGAGTACGCCTGTCCGATTTGATATAACTCAACTCATGCTAAACAGGTGGACGTAGCTCTCAAAGAACCATGCAGAACTATAACTGGATGATTAAGACCAACACCAACTGTATGCCTTTACCAGCTCGCAGGAATAGCACCACCCTCTATTCGACGAGAAATAGCTGCAAACAAGGAAAGGAAGAAAGCTGAGCAGGAAGCAACCCATCTCTACATGGGCATGAACTACATGCTCAGAGGCTGAAGTCTAGGAAGAGTTTCCTAAGAACTTTCGAAGAATTGAAGACTACATGCGAAAAAGCCAGGCTAGGATTATGGAAAGCTAAGTAATCTCTTCCCCTGGGCTAGAAAAGGATAGCCGAAACTTTACCTCCTGTTAATGATCAAGGATGTCTAACATGGAAATCCTTGAATAGATTAAGATCAGGAGTGGGCAGATCTAAGATCAATTTTGCTAAGTGGGGCTACATTAAAGAAGATAACATTCAGTGTGACTGTAGAGAAAACCAGTGTCCGATCTCCTGCACAGAAGATGAACTTTATCATCACAGAATGCAGTGGAAGTGGCCAAGTTTTGGTCAAATATTATATAATGTTTGTAGTCTTAGCATTTGTATCTTGGTTTTATTTGATGTTTTTCTGACACGAGAATAATAATAATAATGTTGTACATCAAGTAGTCAAATATATCCTAAGTTGCCTGCATGGATAGTTCTAGGACGACCTTCTAGGCGACTTTCGAATATGTACCAGTTCTTCAAACCACCTTCTGCATGTTTAACCTATTTTTTTTTTTTTTTGGGAAAATATAAATATATTTTTCCCATTTTGAAATTTCTTCAATAATCTTAATTCGTCGGTCAAAATATTTTTGTAGAGCTGTAGGAAGATTTTACGACTCTAGTTGAATATAACTTTAATTTATTGTTCAATTACCATAATTGATTGATATTCATAATGAATTTTATAACACAATAATGACCTTCTATAAATTGTGTATTGTGTCTATTATGTGTAATCGTTGATTGCTGTGATTATTTGTACATCATTTTCTAAATTTATTCGATTCAGTTAAATAGCTGTATCGAATCATTTCCGTTAAACAAAACTAATTTCTGGGTTTGACGCGGTCTAATAAAAAGTGAACTTTATTGATCGACATTGATTTGGAATAGAAAATGGTCGATAACCAGAGCGAATTATTGCTCTCCTAAATTAAAAATGTAAAAACTTTAACCGCAATATCAGAATAAAATAAATCACAAAATTGGAATAAAAAGAATTATTAAAATAAAAAATACAACAAATATTAGAATTAGTTTTATCAATACAAAATTAACGCTGCATAAGTTTTTGCACAACGAATTATAAATGTTATGTCTTTGTTTGATTTTTGTATTGAGGTTTGAAAAATGGAAATTGCGATTAAATATTGCAAAAGAAGTCCATTTTTGTGCTAGTGACAAATTAAATAATATGTTTCTCAAATCAACCACCAATTATATATCAGTATAAAATATTGATAAACTAAATAAAATTATTTGTAACATAGAACTTTCTCCCTTTCAAGTTTATTATTCCGCGAATAAGGTATTCCGAGACCTATACTATTACATATTTTATGCTAGTATTAACCATGTAAGATATTATTTATTGTGTCCGCTACGAGGTGAAGGTTATTACCAATTATCTTTCTAATTGTATGAAAAGGGTTGTTGAGATCTCTCTAAATAGACATTAACATGTTTTTGCAATCGAGTCCCAGGAGAAATAATAGTATATTACGTGTAATAGTAAATTACGTGTAATAGTATATTACGAGAGTTGTAAGAAACATATTACGTACGAGCGGAATAGTTATACGCGCGACCCGCGTAGCGGGGACTGCGTAATTCCGCAAGTACGTAATTGCCTTACAACTTGAGTTATGTACTATACTTTATCTACGACTACACTAATTTGTTTCTGTTTAATACGAAAAATATGTCTGATAACACATTTATTTCTTATTAGGTTATGTTTATTTAATTACCATTATTTAACATTATAATAAACAAACAGTTGTATTTTCATATATAACTGTTACTCGACATTATTTAACTTGAAAGAAATGAAAAGAAATACATTCTTAATGGTTACATACCTTATTATTTAGTACTTATTTGGGTTAAACTGGAATAAGAGTGTTCATCGATATAAGCAACTCAATGTACGCAATGTTAATTTCCGTTAGTTTGAATTGTGGCACGGGGGCGCTGAACGTATGATCACGTAGTAACAACTCTCAACCATTCAACGAATCGTAAATTAAATACACGTGTGTGTTATCAATCATAACTTATCATTAATCGAAGACTGTTACATACGTGTGTGTTATGATGTGTTTACATAGTCCACGAACTGTACAATAATGAGCATTTACAATAGTGGTCGTAAATAAAATATATTATAGTTATACACAATACAAAATAATAAATAAATATTAAATTATTGATAATTAAAATTTTCTTAAACAATTATAATTTGATTAAAATTATATTAGATCATAATATAATTTTGAATACTTACTGAAGAACAAGTTAAATGTAACGCACAAAAAAAATGAGTTGATGTTTATATGTAATAAAATCTAAGAAAGTCATAAAATACTGATAACATTCCATTATAAAAATAATGACTTGGTTCACATGGTTATTCGAACGAAAGGCATGCTGTATACTTACCCAAAATATATCGAATTACATCTCTCCTCTTGTACAAAGCATTCGGCATCCTTTTTGTAGCTGAGGCAATGGCCGCAGACTTAGTACTCACCAGGCAACAAATTGTTCGCAATAGTTGATGGTATTATTGATTGTCATATATCCTGACAATAAGTTGATACTCATCAATATCGGACAGCTGCCATCAAAGAAATTGGTTGCCGGTTACTTGGATTGTCGACGAAAAACGTCGCCAGTGTGGACGGTTTTATTAACATATTAGGTCACAGTATCGCACTAGTTGTACTGAGGTTGGAAAAGTATTTTTTCCGAAAGTTTATGTGCAACTATGAAAATAACAATGCAAAATCTGCATATTTTCAACTGTTTTCGATATATCGACTTACGAAATTGACAATCGCAAACATTTGAATTAGAAATTCCGCAATGAAAAATTGGACCTTTCCAAATAAGTTACGCAACGATTTCTTTGTCTTGTCGAGTAGTTTTAGAGTGCTAAAATTCATTTCGTTGCGATTTGAAGTTTTTGAGAGGATTGTAAAAAACACATTTTTCCTGACCAAAATCAGGATTTTTTTTTTATTCTCTTTGTTTAAAATTTAAAATGTATTAAAATCGAAAAGGCCTTCAAAGGTTCAATAGCTGGGAATGGGTGGATAGATAGCTGATTTTGGTTAGGACGCGCAATATTACTGAAAACGAGATATATGGTATTGTATCCCAACAAAATATTGGCAACATCGCCTACACTTCTTTTCAGATTGTGTAAACCACCACTTTTATGCGGCACATTATATTGTCGATAGATCAGGAAATAACTTTAATTTACACTTTTAGACATGTATCTATTAGCGATAAACAAATGTTGACTAACATGATGCCAACACTTTGTTTCCCGGTATATACATATTTTATACCTTTACACATGCTATATTGCCGATAAATCTGGAAACTTCTATCTTATTCCATTTCAAGATTTTTTCCTGAGTATGGGAGGGTGTGCAGATCGGTTCCACCAACACGGTAAAGTAGTGCCTGGTGTCAGCTAACCGACCATACCAGCGGCCATTTCCTCCGAGATACTGGAGTGACTAGATTTCTTGTGGCGTGAGTTTGTGTCAGGGACACCCTGTCGAAAACTCGGAGAGTCCAAAATGCACCGTTATTCGATAAAGTTCAGTGCATAACTGAATAAAACCACAACAAAGCTCCCTCTCAACCTTCACCACGACTATTCCTTTCACACGTCGCTCGCCGCCGGCGAAGTTTTCGTGGCAACATTTCCGCAACCACCTTACAGCCCTGACATAGCTTCCAGCGACTTCTCTTTGTTCCTAATCAAAAGAGATCTGAAAGGGAAGCTATTCGATAAGATTCCAGTGGTCCAGGCAGCTTCGACAAGGTTCCTTGACAGCCTTCCGTGCGAGTTCCAGTTCCTGGGAGCCTATGAGCAATGCAAAAAAACGCTGGCAGCGACCGTTAGCTGCCCACGGATTATATTTCAAAGACTTTTAGTTTGTTGTACAAACATGTTTAATACATTTTCTAATACCAGTCTTGAGACTTTGTGAACGCACCCTGTATATTGGATGTTGCATTTTTATTATTCTCCAGTATATAATACGTGGAATATTAGAACAGATCGATACAATCCCTAGAACAGGATAATACTACAAAGCGGGTGAGATGGCGCACATAAATAATTTTCTATTAACATCAAGATAATAGGTTGTTTGTTTAGTTATGCGGTTTTGTATAAAAATAAAGCTTACTGTTAACAAACAGAGCCTGCAAAGTCTATACGAGATATAAGTTATGTGTTATTCAATATATTAAGTACTGATTTCACATTTTGGAATTTCGTCTGCAATTTCCGAAACGAAGTATGTATTTTTATGAAAGTCAAATTTTACAAACATATTTTCTTAACAAGATAATTAAGCTTTAGTATCCATCACTTAATTAGACTGCACCTACCTACAGTCATATATTTTAAAATGATTTATTTTGTAAGAAATCCTATATTTACTATGGCAATAAGTTGTAGTTGTTTCCAATAATTCATAATAAGAACAGTTAAAAAATGAGAAGGAATATTTTTGTTTTGATATTTTATTGTTGATTTCTAGTAGATTTAAAGTAAAATAATCATACTCTCATCTGACTGCTGAAAATGGTCTAAAATTGAAACTATATGCGATGTATACTGCTTATATTATCCAAGTGTGATGGTAATCTTCATATTTAACTTCCCTCTTCGTGTTTAACCCAATTAAAAAAGCGTGATATATGCATTCTTCCAAAACATATCTTGGATCTACATACAGTGTTTCTCAACCACCAGTCATTGGACCGGTGACGGCCGATGACCGATGCCAATACTTCGCACAATTTAATTTGCACAAAAAAACGGATATAATCAAGAATTACAATATAAACTGTAACTCTGGATTATATTCTCTACCATTTATTTATAATTCATTTATTTCCTTCTTGGGTTTATCATTTGTCTTGATATTTTTTATCTTGACCTATATGTATATTTTTTTTCTTATGAATCGTTGACCGGTGTGCCTTTTCAGGAAATCAGGTTTTCATAAGGTGAAACATTTTATTTATCGTTTCCGTCAAGAGGTGCAGAGGATATTTCCAATTATCTTCTGTATAATTATATGGGAAGTAGAAGCACACATGCTCCTGAATTTATCTATCGAAGTTAATTATAAACACTTACTTGTTTACAAGCTACTAGTAAACCACTCATTTAGATATGAGAATCAATTAGATTTAAATAAAATGTTTTATTTTATAATTAAACAAATAAAAATTTATTTAATTGTTATTTAAAAATAACCATTAACTTTTTATGAAGTTTATGTCATGGTGTAAATAAAAAAGATAAGCTTAAAATGTAATTATGCAAAGTGACCATCAAGAATGATTCAATTTGCAAATAAATTAATTTGCTCATTTCGCCATATAACAATAATTGAGTCATTTCCTGCATAAGATCCCATACAAGTCCCTTTAATTTAAAGCATCAATTTGTGCGAACAGCTCGCATTATCTGCAAAGAAAACATTATTTATGCAGATTCTCCTCTGTAACAAGTGGATTTTTTATACAACACAAAGAATACAGGTACAATTTCAAGAAGAAAATAAAATTTTTTGACAACAAGATTTAATTGTTTTTTTTTAACTTAACTGACCCATAAAATCACTAACTGTAAAGTAAAATAAAAAATATGCACAGATAAAAGAATTACATATTTAAACAAATTCATGTCAAAGCAACCGCTAGTAAATAAAACCAATTGGATGAAACAATAAGGTAAAATAATGTTATTTTGATATTATTATTTTTAATCTCGTATTGTTAATATTATTTATATTGTGTGCTTGTCATAACATTTCTATATTGCACTAATTATTTTTAATATTCATTGCTTGATTTATAGATACTAAAAATATGCATTCAGTTTTTCTGTTATTTTATGTGCAATTTACAGTAATATTTATCTCTCAAGCCGCCAAAGAAATCCATCTCGGTTTATGTGAGTCGCTTTATGGACTTTTTTAAATACATAATGAAGACTACAAGAAATAAATTATTTTCAATGTTGTGTACTATATAGTTTTAATGTTGCAAGACGTTAATGTAAATTAATTCGGATCGCTAAATTTGAAATATTAATTTGTAAACACTAACAATAAGTCAGAACAACTGCTTTTAATGTTTTTGCATGAAATTCAAAATATGTATATATAAATTATTTAAAATGGAAGTTCGTTTAGTAACTATTCTAGAAGAAGAAAGGTATTACACTGAAACTTATTCTATTTCAAATCCCTATCCATGTAGAGTGTAAAGGATAATCTGGAGTAGTCTGGACCGGGTCAATTATACATACATCTGTCTTGATGACGTCAAACCATATCTACAATATTTCCAATTCCAATAGTTTAAACAAATATAAAATAATATAACTGTCTAATAACATCTTCCTTTAGTTGTTTCATTATTTTCCTACATTTAATTGCAAACAATAAACAATTATTAGTAGCCCGTCTTGATAATGTATTTAATATTTTTAAATTACTATATTCAACTATGATCTTTAGATATACATAAGACTGAAGCTACCCTACTTACAATTATATAATATTATGTTTAATACAATAATATTTTTGAAATAAATGAATTTTGTTATTTCACTCGTGTTGAATGTATTGAATAATTCATAAAATACTATTAGAAATGCTATTTATATATAAAATCTTCTCAGAAATAATAAATTTTCCTTCTGAGAATCATATTAACTCGTTTAAAGTCTGTTTGATAGCAGCAGCATTCACATTTTAAATGACTATATAATCTCTTTTTAATATTCGCCTCAATAGTAAGCACACAAAGAAATTATCTTTAAAACATTTTTTTTACCTAGTTTTATGTTCTCTGTAGGTTATCACTAACTGTTTATTACTCCTGGGTCGTTATCGTTTTAGTTAGTCATTGATTTTATTCATTATGTTGTGTTGAGGCTATACATTTATAATTTAGCGACCTAAAATTGCATTGCGATAATTTTGGTACAATTTGTGAGTTTATACAGTTTTATAATTTTGGCAGTATTTGCATTGTATTGGCTGTTATCGAGCGATTAGCTAAAAGGTTTATTATTTGAATTGTGAGTAGCAAGGTTACATAAGGTGTTTAACATATTGGAAAACTTTGAGTTTACTATTAGTTTATATAAAAGTTATGTATATTGTATATTTATGTTATATATTATATTCTTCTAAACAATTTTCAATTATGTTCTATATTCAAATCAAAAAATTTATTCATTAAGATTTTATAACTGAATTCTAATTATTATTTTTTCTTCTTTTATTTAGTTTCCTATAACGATGTTATACGATCCTGCAAGAAAGAAAGAGCCTTCGGCAACATTCAACGCGGAACGAGAAGCCTGTCTGAAATGTTTTGAGAAATGGAGCGAGACCGATCAGGTCGAATTCGTCGAGAACCTTTTGGCTCGCATGTGCCACTATCAGCATGGGCACATCAACTCATATCTCAAACCCATGCTACAAAGAGACTTTATCTCTCTATTACCTAGTAAGTAGCAATTTCTTTTATAATAGACAGACTTCATTATACAAACACAATAAAAACAAATCGAGTACGATCTTGTGTTTTCTTACTTAGGTTATCGTTTCTCTAATGAGGGGTTGGCACGCATGAAGTTAATAGCTAGTTCATATATTATAATGAGCCACAAGTATTATATACAAAAATTTGAATGTAATTTAATAAATATGGTTAAGTAAAATATCTACATAAGAAAATATAATTAAGAGAAAAGAAATCATAAAATCATTATTTAATTAAAATTTAAATAAAAATATAGTAACTTAAAAACAATTAACTAATTAAAAGTAATAAGTATAACATTTAATAAAGACCTTTGGTCAAATTTTTGAAATTTGGCGTAAAATTTGTAAAATTGGTCAGTCAACTATGAACGATATTTCGATTTCTCGAACTTTATTGCGAAGCGAACAAAGATTCACAGCAAATGTTGTATCAAAAAATTTAAATTAGGCAAGCTGCTTTGGATATTTTGATTCTGGCACGGGGTTCAAAAATTCAATTATTGTTATAGATGTAAAACTACATGTCTAATCCTCTTTTATCTAATAACTTTTCTCTTAATTATATTTTCTTATACGTACTTCTTATGTAGTACAAGATTTATGTACAACACTTGTGTAATAGTATATTAAAGAACGAGTTCAATAAGCGCGATTTTTCAGCATGCGTCCATGTTTAGACGTCTTTGTTTCTAATAGACAAGTGCGAAAAACGCCTTATGAACGAGTTTTTATACTATTTTTTCTATTTTGCGCCCTTTCATGCCATTTCGAAATAAAAAAAATCGACGCTACATATTGAGAAAAGTGTATCGCACTCGGCGAGCCATTAACGATGAGTACTTTAATAACTTCATTACAGACGCAAAATAGAATTTTTTTTTCTCTAAATTTCGCAGCCACTTTTCAAAAAGTATTATTTCGGAAATTGTAAATTCATCTTCAATACCTATCCTAAATAAGTGGGTTTGCAAAACATATAAATGCAAATTTCAAATCTTTAAAATCTTCATACCTAAAGGTGGAGTGTCCATTAGGTGACTGCAGACGCGCGACTTTTGTAGAGCGTCTGCAGCGACCTATTAAGTTTTATTTAAGTTTTTTAAATTTATTTAAATTTTTAAGCTATTTGTGCCATTGTGGTCGCAGACTACAGAGACAAGAGTAGACAGACATGACTAGACAGACAAGACTAGACAGACAAGACTAGACAGAAAAGACTAGACAGACAAGACTAGACAGACAAGACTAGACAGACAAGACTAGACAGACAAGACTAGACAGACAAGACTAGACAGACAAGACTAGACAGACAAGACTAGACAGACAAGACTAGACAGACAAGACTAGACAGACAAGACTAGACAGACAAGACTAGACAGACAAGACTAGACAGACAAGACTAGACAGACAAGACTAGACAGACAAGACTAGACAGACAAGACTAGACAGACAAGACTAGACAGACAAGACTAGACAGACAAGACTAGACAGACAAGACTAGACAGACAAGACTAGACAGACAAGACTAGACAGACAAGACTAGACAGACAAGACTAGACAGACAAGACTAGACAGACAAGACTAGACAGACAAGACTAGACAGACAAGACTAGACAGACAAGACTAGACAGACAAGACTAGACAGACAAGACTAGACAGACAAGACTAGACAGACAAGACTAGACAGACAAGACTAGACAGACAAGACTAGACAGACAAGACTAGACAGACAAGACTAGACAGACAAGACTAGACAGACAAGACTAGACAGACAAGACTAGACAGACAAGACTAGACAGACAAGACTAGACAGACAAGACTAGACAGACAAGACTAGACAGACAAGACTAGACAGACAAGACTAGACAGACAAGACTAGACAGACAAGACTAGACAGACAAGACTAGACAGACAAGACTAGACAGACAAGACTAGACAGACAAGACTAGACAAGACTAGACAGACAAGACAGACAAGACAAGACAGACAAGACTAGACAGACAAGACTAGACAGACAAGACTAGACAGACAAGACTAGACAGACAAGACTAGACAGACAAGACTAGACAGACAAGACTAGACAGACAAGACTAGACAGACAAGACTAGACAGACAAGACTAGACAGACAAGACTAGACAGACAAGACTAGACAGACAAGACTAGACAGACAAGACTAGACAGACAAGACTAGACAGACAAGACTAGACAGACAAGACTAGACAGACAAGACTAGACAAGACTAGACAGACAAGACAAGACAGACAAGACTAGACAGACAAGACTAGACAGACAAGACTAGACAGACAAGACTAGACAGACAAGACTAGACAGACAAGACTAGACAGACAAGACTAGACAGACAAGACTAGACAGACAAGACTAGACAGACAAGACTAGACAGACAAGACTAGACAGACAAGACTAGACAGGACAAGACTAGACAGACAAGACTAGACAGACAAGACTAGACAGACAAGACTAGACAGACAAGACTAGACAGACAAGACTAGACAGACAGACTAGACAGACAAGACTAGACAGACAAGACTAGACAGACAAGACTAGACAGACAAGACTAGACAGACAAGACTAGACAGACAAGACTAGACAGACAAGACTAGACAGACAAGACTAGACAGACAAGACTAGACAGACAAGACTAGACAGACAAGACTAGACAGACAAGACTAGACAGACAAGACTAGACAGACAAGACTAGACAGACAAGACTAGACAGACAAGACTAGACAGACAAGACTAGACAGACAAGACTAGACAGACAAGACTAGACAGACAAGACTAGACAGACAAGACTAGACAGACAAGACTAGACAGACAAGACTAGACAGACAAGACTAGACAGACAAGACTAGACAGACAAGACTAGACAGACAAGACTAGACAGACAAGACTAGACAGACAAGACTAGACAGACAAGACTAGACAGACAAGACTAGACAGACAAGACTAGACAGACAAGACTAGACAGACAAGACTAGACAGACAAGACTAGACAGACAAGACTAGACAGACAAGACTAGACAGACAAGACTAGACAGACAAGACTAGACAGACAAGACTAGACAGACAAGACTAGACAGACAAGACTAGACAGACAAGACTAGACAGACAAGACTAGACAGACAAGACTAGACAGACAAGACTAGACAGACAAGACTAGACAGACAAGACTAGACAGACAAGACTAGACAGACAAGACTAGACAGACAAGACTAGACAGACAAGACTAGACAGACAAGACTAGACAGACAAGACTAGACAGACAAGGACTAGACAGACAAGACTAGACAGACAAGACTAGACAGACAAGACTAGACAGACAAGACTAGACAGACAAGACTAGACAGACAAGACTAGACAGACAAGACTAGACAGACAAGACTAGACAGACAAGACTAGACAGACAAGACTAGACAGACAAGACTAGACAGACAAGACTAGACAGACAAGACTAGACAGACAAGACTAGACAGACAAGACTAGACAGACAAGACTAGACAGACAAGACTAGACAGACAAGACTAGACAGACAAGACTAGACAGACAAGACTAGACAGACAAGACTAGACAGACAAGACTAGACAGACAAGACTAGACAGACAAGACTAGACAGACAAGACTAGACAGACAAGACTAGACAGACAAGACTAGACAGACAAGACTAGACAGACAAGACTAGACAGACAAGACTAGACAGACAAGACTAGACAGACAAGACTAGACAGACAAGACTAGACAGACAAGACTAGACAGACAAGACTAGACAGACAAGACTAGACAGACAAGACTAGACAGACAAGACTAGACAGACAAGACTAGACAGACAAGACTAGACAGACAAGACTAGACAGACAAGACTAGACAGACAAGACTAGACAGACAAGACTAGACAGACAAGACTAGACAGACAAGACTAGACAAGACTAGACAGACAAGACTAGACAGACAAGACTAGACAGACAAGACTAGACAGACAAGACTAGACAGACAAGACTAGACAGACAAGACTAGACAGACAAGACTAGACAGACAAGACTAGACAGACAAGACTAGACAGACAAGACTAGACAGACAAGACTAGACAGACAAGACTAGACAGACAAGACTAGACAGACAAGACTAGACAGACAAGACTAGACAGACAAGACTAGACAGACAAGACTAGACAGACAAGACTAGACAGACAAGACTAGACAGACCAAAGACTAGACAGACAAGACTAGACAGACAAGACTAGACAGACAAGACTAGACAGACAAGACTAGACAGACAAGACTAGACAGACAAGACTAGACAGACAAGACTAGACAGACAAGACTAGACAGACAAGACTAGACAGACAAGACTAGACAGACAAGACTAGACAGACAAGACTAGACAGACAAGACTAGACAGACAAGACTAGACAGACAAGACTAGACAGACAAGACTAGACAGACAAGACTAGACAGACAAGACTAGACAGACAAGACTAGACAGACAAGACTAGACAGACAAGACTAGACAGACAAGACTAGACAGACAAGACTAGACAGACAAGACTAGACAGACAAGACTAGACAGACAAGACTAGACAGACAAGACTAGACAGACAAGACTAGACAGACAAGACTAGACAGACAAGACTAGACAGACAAGACTAGACAGACAAGACTAGACAGACAAGACTAGACAGACAAGACTAGACAGACAAGACTAGACAGACAAGACTAGACAGACAAGACTAGACAGACAAGACTAGACAGACAAGACTAGACAGACAAGACTAGACAGACAAGACTAGACAGACAAGACTAGACAGACAAGACTAGACAGACAAGACTAGACAGACAAGACTAGACAGACAAGACTAGACAGACAAGACTAGACAGACAAGACTAGACAGACAAGACTAGACAGACAAGACTAGACAGACAAGACTAGACAGACAAGACTAGACAGGACAAGACTAGACAGACAAGACTAGACAGACAAGACTAGACAGACAAGACTAGACAGACAAGACTAGACAGACAAGACTAGACAGACAAGACTAGACAGACAAGACTAGACAGACAAGACTAGACAGACAAGACTAGACAGACAAGACTAGACAGACAAGACTAGACAGACAAGACTAGACAGACAAGACTAGACAGACAAGACTAGACAGACAAGACTAGACAGACAAGACTAGACAGACAAGACTAGACAGACAAGACTAGACAGACAAGACTAGACAGACAAGACTAGACAGACAAGACTAGACAGACAAGACTAGACAGACAAGACTAGACAGACAAGACTAGACAGACAAGACTAGACAGACAAGACTAGACAGACAAGACTAGACAGACAAGACTAGACAGACAAGACTAGACAGACAAGACTAGACAGACAAGACTAGACAGACAAGACTAGACAGACAAGACTAGACAGACAAGACTAGACAGACAAGACTAGACAGACAAGACTAGACAGACAAGACTAGACAGACAAGACTAGACAGACAAGACTAGACAGACAAGACTAGACAGACAAGACTAGACAGACAAGACTAGACAGACAAGACTAGACAGACAAGACTAGACAGACAAGACTAGACAGACAAGACTAGACAGACAAGACTAGACAGACAAGACTAGACAGACAAGACTAGACAGACAAGACTAGACAGACAAGACTAGACAGACAAGACTAGACAGACAAGACTAGACAGACAAAGACTAGACAGACAAGACTAGACAGACAAGACTAGACAGACAAGACTAGACAGACAAGACTAGACAGACAAGACTAGACAGACAAGACTAGACAGACAAGACTAGACAGACAAGACTAGACAGACAAGACTAGACAGACAAGACTAGACAGACAAGACTAGACAGACAAGACTAGACAGACAAGACTAGACAGACAAGACTAGACAGACAAGACTAGACAGACAAGACTAGACAGACAAGACTAGACAGACAAGACTAGACAGACAAGACTAGACAGACAAGACTAGACAGACAAGACTAGACAGACAAGACTAGACAGACAAGACTAGACAGACAAGACTAGACAGACAAGACTAGACAGACAAGACTAGACAGACAAGACTAGACAGACAAGACTAGACAGACAAGACTAGACAGACAAGACTAGACAGACAAGACTAGACAGACAAGACTAGACAGACAAGACTAGACAGACAAGACTAGACAGACAAGACTAGACAGACAAGACTAGACAGACAAGACTAGACAGACAAGACTAGACAGACAAGACTAGACAGACAAGACTAGACAGACAAGACTAGACAGACAAGACTAGACAGACAAGACTAGACAGACAAGACTAGACAGACAAGACTAGACAGACAAGACTAGACAGACAAGACTAGACAGACAAGACTAGACAGACAAGACTAGACAGACAAGACTAGACAGACAAGACTAGACAGACAAGACTAGACAGACAAGACTAGACAGACAAGACTAGACAGACAAGACTAGACAGACAAGACTAGACAGACAAGACTAGACAGACAAGACTAGACAGACAAGACTAGACCAGACAAGACTAGACAGACAAGACTAGACAGACAAGACTAGACAGACAAGACTAGACAGACAAGACTAGACAGACAAGACTAGACAGACAAGACTAGACAGACAAGACTAGACAGACAAGACTAGACAGACAAGACTAGACAGACAAGACTAGACAGACAAGACTAGACAGACAAGACTAGACAGACAAGACTAGACAGACAAGACTAGACAGACAAGACTAGACAGACAAGACTAGACAGACAAGACTAGACAGACAAGACTAGACAGACAAGACTAGACAGACAAGACTAGACAGACAAGACTAGACAGACAAGACTAGACAGACAAGACTAGACAGACAAGACTAGACAGACAAGACTAGACAGACAAGACTAGACAGACAAGACTAGACAGACAAGACTAGACAGACAAGACTAGACAGACAAGACTAGACAGACAAGACTAGACAGACAAGACTAGACAGACAAGACTAGACAGACAAGACTAGACAGACAAGACTAGACAGACAAGA
>OX155898.1:27431030-27805518 GCA_944588485.1 Phosphuga atrata | reverse complement strand
GCGCGCGGTATAGAAATATACACTAGACAGACTAGACAGACAAGACTAGACAGACAAGACTAGACAGACAAGACTAGACAGACAAGACTAGACAGACAAGACTAGACAGACAAGACTAGACAGACAAGACTAGACAGACAAGACTAGACAGACAAGACTAGACAGACAAGACTAGACAGACAAGACTAGACAGACAAGACTAGACAGACAAGACTAGACAGACAAGACTAGACAGACAAGACTAGACAGACAAGACTAGACAGACAAGACTAGACAGACAAGACTAGACAGACAAGACTAGACAGACAAGACTAGACAGACAAGACTAGACAGACAAGACTAGACAGACAAGACTAGACAGACAAGACTAGACAGACAAGACTAGACAGACAAGACTAGACAGACAAGACTAGACAGACAAGACTAGACAGACAAGACTAGACAGACCAGACTAGACAGACAAGACTAGACAGACAAGACTAGACAGACAAGACTAGACAGACAAGACTAGACAGACAAGACTAGACAGACAAGACTAGACAGACAAGACTAGACAGACAAGACTAGACAGACAAGACTAGACAGACAAGACTAGACAGACAAGACTAGACAGACAAGACTAGACAGACAAGACTAGACAGACAAGACTAGACAGACAAGACTAGACAGATAAGACTAGACAGACAAGACTAGACAGACAAGACTAGACAGACAAGACTAGACAGACAAGACTAGGCAGACAAGACTAGACAGACAAGACTTCCTCTCGGAGTCCAACGACTCATCGCCTCCCATACACACCACATTCTCGCTCTTGATGTAGGCCACGAAACCTACATTCAAGCCTTCAGCCACTCGCTTGGCCTGAGGGAGCTGGTCGAGCATCCCCCAGCCCAGCTGTCCACAGTTATCACCTTTCTCTCCTGCAACTAACAGGAGTACATCCTCGTCCCTGGCCAGAGGTGAGCCCTTGGCCATCTTCACCACGGTGAAGGCGTCCTCGGACCACCTCTCCCTCGCCAGGGACATGTACTCCTGTATATTCATCCCCGGCTTTAGCGCACTGGTGATTCTACATTCAGCCTCCGTTTGGGTGCTGACTTCCTTACACACCGTACCTACCGCTTGTACCTCAACGTCGAACAGTACCTTCTCAATCGGCTGGAAGCGATGCTCCTCGAGCCAACTGGTCACGGAGTGGCGCGAGAAAACAGACAAGACTAGACAGACAAGACTAGACAGACAAGACTAGACAGACAAGACTAGACAGACAAGACTAGACAGACAAGACTAGACAAGACTAGACAAGACTAGACAAGACTAGACAAGACTAGACAAGACTAGACAAGACTAGACAAGACTAGACAAGACTAGACAAGACTAGACAAGACTAGACAAGACTAGACAAGACTAGACAAGACTAGACAAGACTAGACAAGACTAGACAAGACTAGACAAGACTAGACAAGACTAGACAAGACTAAACAAGACTAGACAAGACTAGACAAGACTAGACAAGACTAGACAAGACTAGACAAGACTAGACAAGACTAGACAAGACTAGACAAGACTAGACAAGACTAGACAAGACTAGACAAGACTAGACAAGACTAGACAAGACTAGACAAGACTAGACAAGACTAGACAAGACTAGACAAGACTAGACAAGACTAGACAAGACTAGACAAGACTAGACAAGACTAGACAAGACTAGACAGACAAGACTAGACAGACAAGACTAGACAGACAAGACTAGACAGACAAGACTAGACAGCAAGACTAGACAGACAAGACTAGACAGACAAGAATAGACAGACAAGACTAGACAGACAAGACTAGACAGACAAGACTAGACAGACAAGACAAAACAGACAAGACTAGACAGACAAGACTAGACAGACAAGACTAGACAGACAAGACTAGACAGACAAGACTAGACAGACAAGACTAGACAGACAAGACTAGACAGACAAGACTAGATAGACAAGACTAGACAGACAAGACTAGACAGACAAGACTAGACAGACAAGACTAGACAGACAAGACTAGACAGACAAGACTAGACAGACAAGACTAGACAGACAAGACTAGAGAGATAAGACTAGACAGACAAGACTAGACAGACAAGACTAGACAGACAAGACTAGACAGACAAGACTAGACAGACAAGACTAGACAGACAAGACTAGACAGACAAGACTAGACAGACAAGACTAGACAGACAAGACTAGACAGACAAGACTAGACAGACAAGACTAGACAGACAAGACTAGACAGACAAGACTAGACAGACAAGACTAGACAGACAAGACTAGACAGACAAGACTAGACAGACAAGACTAGACAGACAAGACTAGACAGACAAGACTAGACAGACAAGACTAGACAGACAAGACTAGACAGACAAGACTAGACAGACAAGACTAGACAGACAAGACTAGACAGACAAGACTAGACAGACAAGACTAGACAGACAAGACTAGACAGACAAGACTAGACAGACAAGACTAGACAGACAAGACTAGACAGACAAGACTAGACAGACAAGACTAGACAGACAAGACTAGACAGACAAGACTAGACAGACAAGACTAGACAGACAAGACTAGACAGACAAGACTAGACAGACAAGACTAGACAGACAAGACTAGACAGACAAGACTAGACAGACAAGACTAGACAGACAAGACTAGACAGACAAGACTAGACAGACAAGACTAGACAGACAAGACTAGACAGACAAGACTAGACAGACAAGACTAGACAGACAAGACTAGACAGACAAGACTAGACAGACAAGACTAGACAGACAAGACTAGACAGACAAGACTAGACAGACAAGACTAGACAGACAAGACTAGACAGACAAGACTAGACAGACAAGACTAGACAGACAAGACTAGACAGACAAGACTAGACAGACAAGACTAGACAGACAAGACTAGACAGACAAGACTAGACAGACAAGACTAGACAGACAAGACTAGACAGACAAGACTAGACAGACAAGACTAGACAGACAAGACTAGACAGACAAGACTAGACAGACAAGACTAGACAGACAAGACTAGACAGACAAGACTAGACAGACAAGACTAGACAGACAAGACTAGACAGACAAGACTAGACAGACAAGACTAGACAGACAAGACTAGACAGACAAGACTAGACAGACAAGACTAGACAGACAAGACTAGACAGACAAGACTAGACAGACAAGACTAGACAGACAAGACTAGACAGACAAGACTAGACAGACAAGACTAGACAGACAAGACTAGACAGACAAGACTAGACAGACAAGACTAGACAGACAAGACTAGACAGACAAGACTAGACAGACAAGACTAGACAGACAAGACTAGACAGACAAGACTAGACAGACAAGACTAGACAGACAAGACTAGACAGACAAGACTAGACAGACAAGACTAGACAGACAAGACTAGACAGACAAGACTAGACAGACAAGACTAGACAGACAAGACTAGACAGACAAGACTAGACAGACAAGACTAGACAGACAAGACTAGACAGACAAGACTAGACAGACAAGACTAGACAGACAAGACTAGACAGACAAGACTAGACAGACAAGACTAGACAGACAAGACTAGACAGACAAGACTAGACAGACAAGACTAGACAGACAAGACTAGACAGACAAGACTAGACAGACAAGACTAGACAGACAAGACTAGACAGACAAGACTAGACAGACAAGACTAGACAGACAAGACTAGACAGACAAGACTAGACAGACAAGACTAGACAGACAAGACTAGACAGACAAGACTAGACAGACAAGACTAGACAGACAAGACTAGACAGACAAGACTAGACAGACAAGACTAGACAGACAAGACTAGACAGACAAGACTAGACAGACAAGACTAGACAGACAAGACTAGACAGACAAGACTAGACAGACAAGACTAGACAGACAAGACTAGACAGACAAGACTAGACAGACAAGACTAGACAGACAAGACTAGACAGACAAGACTAGACAGACAAGACTAGACAGACAAGACTAGACAGACAAGACTAGACAGACAAGACTAGACAGACAAGACTAGACAGACAAGACTAGACAGACAAGACTAGACAGACAAGACTAGACAGACAAGACTAGACAGACAAGACTAGACAGACAAGACTAGACAGACAAGACTAGACAGACAAGACTAGACAGACAAGACTAGACAGACAAGACTAGACAGACAAGACTAGACAGACAAGACTAGACAGACAAGACTAGACAGACAAGACTAGACAGACAAGACTAGACAGACAAGACTAGACAGACAAGACTAGACAGACAAGACTAGACAGACAAGACTAGACAGACAAGACTAGACAGACAAGACTAGACAGACAAGACTAGACAGACAAGACTAGACAGACAAGACTAGACAGACAAGACTAGACAGACAAGACTAGACAGACAAGACTAGACAGACAAGACTAGACAGACAAGACTAGACAGACAAGACTAGACAGACAAGACTAGACAGACAAGACTAGACAGACAAGACTAGACAGACAAGACTAGACAGACAAGACTAGACAGACAAGACTAGACAGACAAGACTAGACAGACAAGACTAGACAGACAAGACTAGACAGACAAGACTAGACAGACAAGACTAGACAGACAAGACTAGACAGACAAGACTAGACAGACAAGACTAGACAGACAAGACTAGACAGACAAGACTAGACAGACAAGACTAGACAGACAAGACTAGACAGACAAGACTAGACAGACAAGACTAGACAGACAAGACTAGACAGACAAGACTAGACAGACAAGACTAGACAGACAAGACTAGACAGACAAGACTAGACAGACAAGACTAGACAGACAAGACTAGACAGACAAGACTAGACAGACAAGACTAGACAGACAAGACTAGACAGACAAGACTAGACAGACAAGACTAGACAGACAAGACTAGACAGACAAGACTAGACAGACAAGACTAGACAGACAAGACTAGACAGACAAGACTAGACAGACAAGACTAGACAGACAAGACTAGACAGACAAGACTAGACAGACAAGACTAGACAGACAAGACTAGACAGACAAGACTAGACAGACAAGACTAGACAGACAAGACTAGACAGACAAGACTAGACAGACAAGACTAGACAGACAAGACTAGACAGACAAGACTAGACAGACAAGACTAGACAGACAAGACTAGACAGACAAGACTAGACAGACAAGACTAGACAGACAAGACTAGACAGACAAGACTAGACAGACAAGACTAGACAGACAAGACTAGACAGACAAGACTAGACAGACAAGACTAGACAGACAAGACTAGACAGACAAGACTAGACAGACAAGACTAGACAGACAAGACTAGACAGACAAGACTAGACAGACAAGACTAGACAGACAAGACTAGACAGACAAGACTAGACAGACAAGACTAGACAGACAAGACTAGACAGACAAGACTAGACAGACAAGACTAGACAGACAAGACTAGACAGACAAGACTAGACAGACAAGACTAGACAGACAAGACTAGACAGACAAGACTAGACAGACAAGACTAGACAGACAAGACTAGACAGACAAGACTAGACAGACAAGACTAGACAGACAAGACTAGACAGACAAGACTAGACAGACAAGACTAGACAGACAAGACTAGACAGACAAGACTAGACAGACAAGACTAGACAGACAAGACTAGACAGACAAGACTAGACAGACAAGACTAGACAGACAAGACTAGACAGACAAGACTAGACAGACAAGACTAGACAGACAAGACTAGACAGACAAGACTAGACAGACAAGACTAGACAGACAAGACTAGACAGACAAGACTAGACAGACAAGACTAGACAGACAAGACTAGACAGACAAGACTAGACAGACAAGACTAGACAGACAAGACTAGACAGACAAGACTAGACAGACAAGACTAGACAGACAAGACTAGACAGACAAGACTAGACAGACAAGACTAGACAGACAAGACTAGACAGACAAGACTAGACAGACAAGACTAGACAGACAAGACTAGACAGACAAGACTAGACAGACAAGACTAGACAGACAAGACTAGACAGACAAGACTAGACAGACAAGACTAGACAGACAAGACTAGACAGACAAGACTAGACAGACAAGACTAGACAGACAAGACTAGACAGACAAGACTAGACAGACAAGACTAGACAGACAAGACTAGACAGACAAGACTAGACAGACAAGACTAGACAGACAAGACTAGACAGACAAGACTAGACAGACAAGACTAGACAGACAAGACTAGACAGACAAGACTAGACAGACAAGACTAGACAGACAAGACTAGACAGACAAGACTAGACAGACAAGACTAGACAGACAAGACTAGACAGACAAGACTAGACAGACAAGACTAGACAGACAAGACTAGACAGACAAGACTAGACAGACAAGACTAGACAGACAAGACTAGACAGACAAGACTAGACAGACAAGACTAGACAGACAAGACTAGACAGACAAGACTAGACAGACAAGACTAGACAGACAAGACTAGACAGACAAGACTAGACAGACAAGACTAGACAGACAAGACTAGACAGACAAGACTAGACAGACAAGACTAGACAGACAAGACTAGACAGACAAGACTAGACAGACAAGACTAGACAGACAAGACTAGACAGACAAGACTAGACAGACAACAGACAAGAGACAGACAAGACTAGACAGACAAGACTAGACAGACAAGACTAGACAGACAAGACTAGACAGACAAGACTAGACAGACAAGACTAGACAGACAAGACTAGACAGACAAGACTAGACAGACAAGACTAGACAGACAAGACTAGACAGACAAGACTAGACAGACAAGACTAGACAGACAAGACTAGACAGACAAGACTAGACAGACAAGACTAGACAGACAAGACTAGACAGACAAGACTAGACAGACAAGACTAGACAGACAAGACTAGACAGACAAGACTAGACAAGACTAGACAGACAAGACTAGACAGACAAGACTAGACAGACAAGACTAGACAGACAAGACTAGACAGACAAGACTAGACAGACAAGACTAGACAGACAAGACTAGACAGACAAGACTAGACAGACAAGACTAGACAGACAAGACTAGACAGACAAGACTAGACAGACAAGACTAGACAGACAAGACTAGACAGACAAGACTAGACAGACAAGACTAGACAGACAAGACTAGACAGACAAGACTAGACAGACAAGACTAGACAGACAAGACTAGACAGACAAGACTAGACAGACAAGACTAGACAGACAAGACTAGACAGACAAGACTAGACAGACAAGACTAGACAGACAAGACTAGACAGACAAGACTAGACAGACAAGACTAGACAGACAAGACTAGACAGACAAGACTAGACAGACAAGACTAGACAGACAAGACTAGACAGACAAGACTAGACAGACAAGACTAGACAGACAAGACTAGACAGACAAGACTAGACAGACAAGACTAGACAGACAAGACTAGACAGACAAGACTAGACAGACAAGACTAGACAGACAAGACTAGACAGACAAGACTAGACAGACAAGACTAGACAGAAGAAGACAGACAAGACTAGACAGACAAGACTAGACAGACAAGACTAGACAGACAAGACTAGACAGACAAGACTAGACAGACAAGACTAGACAGACAAGACTAGACAGACAAGACTAGACAGACAAGACTAGACAGACAAGACTAGACAGACAAGACTAGACAGACAAGACTAGACAGACAAGACTAGACAGACAAGACTAGACAGACAAGACTAGACAGACAAGACTAGACAGACAAGACTAGACAGACAAGACTAGACAGACAAGACTAGACAGACAAGACTAGACAGACAAGACTAGACAGACAAGACTAGACAGACAAGACTAGACAGACAAGACTAGACAGACAAGACTAGACAGACAAGACTAGACAGACAAGACTAGACAGACAAGACTAGACAGACAAGACTAGACAGACAAGACTAGACAGACAAGACTAGACAGACAAGACTAGACAGACAAGACTAGACAGACAAGACTAGACAGACAAGACTAGACAGACAAGACTAGACAGACAAGACTAGACAGACAAGACTAGACAGACAAGACTAGACAGACAAGACTAGACAGACAAGACTAGACAGACAAGACTAGACAGACAAGACTAGACAGACAAGACTAGACAGACAAGACTAGACAGACAAGACTAGACAGACAAGACTAGACAGACAAGACTAGACAGACAAGACTAGACAGACAAGACTAGACAGACAAGACTAGACAGACAAGACTAGACAGACAAGACTAGACAGACAAGACTAGACAGACAAGACTAGACAGACAAGACTAGACAGACAAGACTAGACAGACAAGACTAGACAGACAAGACTAGACAGACAAGACTAGACAGACAAGACTAGACAGACAAGACTAGACAGACAAGACTAGACAGACAAGACTAGACAGACAAGACTAGACAGACAAGACTAGACAGACAAGACTAGACAGACAAGACTAGACAGACAAGACTAGACAGACAAGACTAGACAGACAAGACTAGACAGACAAGACTAGACAGACAAGACTAGACAGACAAGACTAGACAGACAAGACTAGACAGACAAGACTAGACAGACAAGACTAGACAGACAAGACTAGACAGACAAGACTAGACAGACAAGACTAGACAGACAAGACTAGACAGACAAGACTAGACAGACAAGACTAGACAGACAAGACTAGACAGACAAGACTAGACAGACAAGACTAGACAGACAAGACTAGACAGACAAGACTAGACAGACAAGACTAGACAGACAAGACTAGACAGACAAGACTAGACAGACAAGACTAGACAGACAAGACTAGACAGACAAGACTAGACAGACAAGACTAGACAGACAAGACTAGACAGACAAGACTAGACAGACAAGACTAGACAGACAAGACTAGACAGACAAGACTAGACAGACAAGACTAGACAGACAAGACTAGACAGACAAGACTAGACAGACAAGACTAGACAGACAAGACTAGACAGACAAGACTAGACAGACAAGACTAGACAGACAAGACTAGACAGACAAGACTAGACAGACAAGACTAGACAGACAAGACTAGACAAGACAAGACTAGACAGACAAGACTAGACAGACAAGACTAGACAGACAAGACTAGACAGACAAGACTAGACAGACAAGACTAGACAGACAAGACTAGACAGACAAGACTAGACAGACAAGACTAGACAGACAAGACTAGACAGACAAGACTAGACAGACAAGACTAGACAGACAAGACTAGACAGACAAGACTAGACAGACAAGACTAGACAGACAAGACTAGACAGACAAGACTAGACAGACAAGACTAGACAGACAAGACTAGACAGACAAGACTAGACAGACAAGACTAGACAGACAAGACTAGACAGACAAGACTAGACAGACAAGACTAGACAGACAAGACTAGACAGACAAGACTAGACAGACAAGACTAGACAGACAAGACTAGACAGACAAGACTAGACAGACAAGACTAGACAGACAAGACTAGACAGACAAGACTAGACAGACAAGACTAGACAGACAAGACTAGACAGACAAGACTAGACAGACAAGACTAGACAGACAAGACTAGACAGACAAGACTAGACAGACAAGACTAGACAGACAAGACTAGACAGACAAGACTAGACAGACAAGACTAGACAGACAAGACTAGACAGACAAGACTAGACAGACAAGACTAGACAGACAAGACTAGACAGACAAGACTAGACAGACAAGACTAGACAGACAAGACTAGACAGACAAGACTAGACAGACAAGACTAGACAGACAAGACTAGACAGACAAGACTAGACAGACAAGACTAGACAGACAAGACTAGACAGACAAGACTAGACAGACAAGACTAGACAGACAAGACTAGACAGACAAGACTAGACAGACAAGACTAGACAGACAAGACTAGACAGACAAGACTAGACAGACAAGACTAGACAGACAAGACTAGACAGACAAGACTAGACAGACAAGACTAGACAGACAAGACTAGACAGACAAGACTAGACAGACAAGACTAGACAGACAAGACTAGACAGACAAGACTAGACAGACAAGACTAGACAGACAAGACTAGACAGACAAGACTAGACAGACAAGACTAGACAGACAAGACTAGACAGACAAGACTAGACAGACAAGACTAGACAGACAAGACTAGACAGACAAGACTAGACAGACAAGACTAGACAGACAAGACTAGACAGACAAGACTAGACAGACAAGACTAGACAGACAAGACTAGACAGACAAGACTAGACAGACAAGACTAGACAGACAAGACTAGACAGACAAGACTAGACAGACAAGACTAGACAGACAAGACTAGACAGACAAGACTAGACAGACAAGACTAGACAGACAAGACTAGACAGACAAGACTAGACAGACAAGACTAGACAGACAAGACTAGACAGACAAGACTAGACAGACAAGACTAGACAGACAAGACTAGACAGACAAGACTAGACAGACAAGACTAGACAGACAAGACTAGACAGACAAGACTAGACAGACAAGACTAGACAGACAAGACTAGACAGACAAGACTAGACAGACAAGACTAGACAGACAAGACTAGACAGACAAGACTAGACAGACAAGACTAGACAGACAAGACTAGACAGACAAGACTAGACAGACAAGACTAGACAGACAAGACTAGACAGACAAGACTAGACAGACAAGACTAGACAGACAAGACTAGACAGACAAGACTAGACAGACAAGACTAGACAGACAAGACTAGACAGACAAGACTAGACAGACAAGACTAGACAGACAAGACTAGACAGACAAGACTAGACAGACAAGACTAGACAGACAAGACTAGACAGACAAGACTAGACAGACAAGACTAGACAGACAAGACTAGACAGACAAGACTAGACAGACAAGACTAGACAGACAAGACTAGACAGACAAGACTAGACAGACAAGACTAGACAGACAAGACTAGACAGACAAGACTAGACAGACAAGACTAGACAGACAAGACTAGACAGACAAGACTAGACAGACAAGACTAGACAGACAAGACTAGACAGACAAGACTAGACAGACAAGACTAGACAGACAAGACTAGACAGACAAGACTAGACAGACAAGACTAGACAGACAAGACTAGACAGACAAGACTAGACAGACAAGACTAGACAGACAAGACTAGACAGACAAGACTAGACAGACAAGACTAGACAGACAAGACTAGACAGACAAGACTAGACAGACAAGACTAGACAGACAAGACTAGACAGACAAGACTAGACAGACAAGACTAGACAGACAAGACTAGACAGACAAGACTAGACAGACAAGACTAGACAGACAAGACTAGACAGACAAGACTAGACAGACAAGACTAGACAGACAAGACTAGACAGACAAGACTAGACAGACAAGACTAGACAGACAAGACTAGACAGACAAGACTAGACAGACAAGACTAGACAGACAAGACTAGACAGACAAGACTAGACAGACAAGACTAGACAGACAAGACTAGACAGACAAGACTAGACAGACAAGACTAGACAGACAAGACTAGACAGACAAGACTAGACAGACAAGACTAGACAGACAAGACTAGACAGACAAGACTAGACAGACAAGACTAGACAGACAAGACTAGACAGACAAGACTAGACAGACAAGACTAGACAGACAAGACTAGACAGACAAGACTAGACAGACAAGACTAGACAGACAAGACTAGACAGACAAGACTAGACAGACAAGACTAGACAGACAAGACTAGACAGACAAGACTAGACAGACAAGACTAGACAGACAAGACTAGACAGACAAGACTAGACAGACAAGACTAGACAGACAAGACTAGACAGACAAGACTAGACAGACAAGACTAGACAGACAAGACTAGACAGACAAGACTAGACAGACAAGACTAGACAGACAAGACTAGACAGACAAGACTAGACAGACAAGACTAGACAGACAAGACTAGACAGACAAGACTAGACAGACAAGACTAGACAGACAAGACTAGACAGACAAGACTAGACAGACAAGACTAGACAGACAAGACTAGACAGACAAGACTAGACAGACAAGACTAGACAGACAAGACTAGACAGACAAGACTAGACAGACAAGACTAGACAGACAAGACTAGACAGACAAGACTAGACAGACAAGACTAGACAGACAAGACTAGACAGACAAGACTAGACAGACAAGACTAGACAGACAAGACTAGACAGACAAGACTAGACAGACAAGACTAGACAGACAAGACTAGACAGACAAGACTAGACAGACAAGACTAGACAGACAAGACTAGACAGACAAGACTAGACAGACAAGACTAGACAGACAAGACTAGACAGACAAGACTAGACAGACAAGACTAGACAGACAAGACTAGACAGACAAGACTAGACAGACAAGACTAGACAGACAAGACTAGACAGACAAGACTAGACAGACAAGACTAGACAGACAAGACTAGACAGACAAGACTAGACAGACAAGACTAGACAGACAAGACTAGACAGACAAGACTAGACAGACAAGACTAGACAGACAAGACTAGACAGACAAGACTAGACAGACAAGACTAGACAGACAAGACTAGACAGACAAGACTAGACAGACAAGACTAGACAGACAAGACTAGACAGACAAGACTAGACAGACAAGACTAGACAGACAAGACTAGACAGACAAGACTAGACAGACAAGACTAGACAGACAAGACTAGACAGACAAGACTAGACAGACAAGACTAGACAGACAAGACTAGACAGACAAGACTAGACAGACAAGACTAGACAGACAAGACTAGACAGACAAGACTAGACAGACAAGACTAGACAGACAAGACTAGACAGACAAGACTAGACAGACAAGACTAGACAGACAAGACTAGACAGACAAGACTAGACAGACAAGACTAGACAGACAAGACTAGACAGACAAGACTAGACAGACAAGACTAGACAGACAAGACTAGACAGACAAGACTAGACAGACAAGACTAGACAGACAAGACTAGACAGACAAGACTAGACAGACAAGACTAGACAGACAAGACTAGACAGACAAGACTAGACAGACAAGACTAGACAGACAAGACTAGACAGACAAGACTAGACAGACAAGACTAGACAGACAAGACTAGACAGACAAGACTAGACAGACAAGACTAGACAGACAAGACTAGACAGACAAGACTAGACAGACAAGACTAGACAGACAAGACTAGACAGACAAGACTAGACAGACAAGACTAGACAGACAAGACTAGACAGACAAGACTAGACAGACAAGACTAGACAGACAAGACTAGACAGACAAGACTAGACAGACAAGACTAGACAGACAAGACTAGACAGACAAGACTAGACAGACAAGACTAGACAGACAAGACTAGACAGACAAGACTAGACAGACAAGACTAGACAGACAAGACTAGACAGACAAGACTAGACAGACAAGACTAGACAGACAAGACTAGACAGACAAGACTAGACAGACAAGACTAGACAGACAAGACTAGACAGACAAGACTAGACAGACAAGACTAGACAGACAAGACTAGACAGACAAGACTAGACAGACAAGACTAGACAGACAAGACTAGACAGACAAGACTAGACAGACAAGACTAGACAGACAAGACTAGACAGACAAGACTAGACAGACAAGACTAGACAGACAAGACTAGACAGACAAGACTAGACAGACAAGACTAGACAGACAAGACTAGACAGACAAGACTAGACAGACAAGACTAGACAGACAAGACTAGACAGACAAGACTAGACGAGACAAGACTAGGACGAAGACTAGACAGACAAGACTAGACAGACAAGACTAGACAGACAAGACTAGACAGACAAGACTAGACAGACAAGACTAGACAGACAAGACTAGACAGACAAGACTAGACAGACAAGACTAGACAGACAAGACTAGACAGACAAGACTAGACAAGACTAGACAGACAAGACTAGACAGACAAGACTAGACAGACAAGACTAGACAGACAAGACTAGACAGACAAGACTAGACAGACAAGACTAGACAGACAAGACTAGACAGACAAGACTAGACAGACAAGACTAGACAGACAAGACTAGACAGACAAGACTAGACAGACAAGACTAGACAGACAAGGACTAGACAGACAAGACTAGACAGACAAGACTAGACAGACAAGACTAGACAGACAAGACTAGACAGACAAGACTAGACAGACAAGACTAGACAGACAAGACTAGACAGACAAGACTAGACAGACAAGACTAGACAGGACAAGACTAGACAGACAAGACTAGACAGACAAGACTAGACAGACAAGACTAGACAGACAAGACTAGACAGACAAGACTAGACAGACAAGACTAGACAGACAAGACTAGACAGACAAGACTAGACAGACAAGACTAGACAGACAAGACTAGACAGACAAGACTAGACAGACAAGACTAGACAGACAAGACTAGACAGACAAGACTAGACAGACAAGACTAGACAGACAAGACTAGACAGACAAGACTAGACAGACAAGACTAGACAGACAAGACTAGACAGACAAGACTAGACAGACAAGACTAGACAGACAAGACTAGACAGACAAGACTAGACAGACAAGACTAGACAGACTAGACAAGACTAGACAGACAAGACTAGGACAAGACTAGACAAGACTAGACAGACAAGACTAGACAGACAAGACTAGACAGACAAGACTAGACAGACAAGACTAGACAGACAAGACTAGACAGACAAGACTAGACAGACAAGACTAGACAGACAAGACTAGACAGACAAGACTAGACAGACAAGACTAGACAGACAAGACTAGACAGACAAGACTAGACAGACAAGACTAGACAGACAAGACTAGACAGACAAGACTAGACAGACAAGACTAGACAGACAAGACTAGACAGACAAGACTAGACAGACAAGACTAGACAGACAAGACTAGACAGACAAGACTAGACAGACAAGACTAGACAGACAAGACTAGACAGACAAGACTAGACAGACAAGACTAGACAGACAAGACTAGACAGACAAGACTAGACAGACAAGACTAGACAGACAAGACTAGACAGACAAGACTAGACAGACAAGACTAGACGGACAAGACTAGACAGACAAGACTAGACAGACAAGACTAGACAGACAAGACTAGACAGACAAGACTAGACAGACAAGACTAGACAGACAAGACTAGACAGACAAGACTAGACAGACAAGACTAGACAGACAAGACTAGACAGACAAGACAACAGACAAGACTAGACAGACAAGACTAGACAGACAAGACTAGACCGACAAGACTAGACAGACAAGACTAGACAGACAAGACTAGACAGACAAGACTAGACAGACAAGACTAGACAGACAAGACTAGACAGACAAGACTAGACAGACAAGACTAGACAGACAAGACTAGACAGACAAGACTAGACAGACAAGACTAGACAGACAAGACTAGACAGACAAGACTAGACAGACAAGACTAGACAGACAAGACTAGACAGACAAGACTAGACAGACAAGACTAGACAGACAAGACTAGACAGACAAGACTAGACAGACAAGACTAGACAGACAAGACTAGACAGACAAGACTAGACAGACAAGACTAGACACGACAAGACTAGACAGACAAGACTAGACAGACAAGACTAGACAGACAAGACTAGACCAGGACAAGACTAGACAGACAAGACTAGACAAGACTAGAGACAGACAAAGACTAGACAGACAAGACTAGAGCACAAAGACAAGACTAGACAGACAAGACTAGACAGACAAGACTAGACAGACAAGACTAGACAGACAAGACTAGACAGACAAGACTAGACAGACAAGACTAGACAGACAAGACTAGACAGACAAGACTAGACAGACAAGACTAGACAGACAAGACTAGACAGACAAGACTAGACAGACAAGACTAGACAGACAAGACTAGACAGACAAGACTAGACAGACAAGACTAGACAGACAAGACTAGACAGACAAGACTAGACAGACAAGACTAGACAGACAAGACTAGACAGACAAGACTAGACAGACAAGACTAGACAGACAAGACTAGACAGACAAGACTAGACAGACAAGACTAGACAGACAAGACTAGACAGACAAGACTAGACAGACAAGACTAGACAGACAAGACTAGACAGACAAGACTAGACAGACAAGACTAGACAGACAAGACTAGACAGACAAGACTAGACAGACAAGACTAGACAGACAAGACTAGACAGACAAGACTAGACAGACAAGACTAGACAGACAAGACTAGACAGACAAGACTAGACAGACAAGACTAGACAGACAAGACTAGACAGACAAGACTAGACAGACAAGACTAGACAGACAAGACTAGACAGACAAGACTAGACAGACAAGACTAGAGCAGACAAGACTAGACAGACAAGACTAGACAGACAAGACTAGACAGACAAGACTAGACAGACAAGACTAGACAGACAAGACTAGACAGACAAGACTAGACAGACAAGACTAGACAGACAAGACTAGACAGACAAGACTAGACAGACAAGACTAGACAGACAAGACTAGACAGACAAGACTAGACAGACAAGACTAGACAGACAAGACTAGACAGACAAGACTAGACAGACAAGACTAGACAGACAAGACTAGACAGACAAGACTAGACAGACAAGACTAGACAGACAAGACTAGACAGACAAGACTAAACAGACAAGACTAGACAGACAAGACTAGACAGACAAGACTAGACAGACAAGACTAGACAGACAAGACTAGACAGACAAGACTAGACAGACAAGACTAGACAGACAAGACTAGACAGACAAGACTAGACAGACAAGACTAGACAGATAAGACTAGACAGACAAGACTAGACAGACAAGACTAGACAGACAAGACTAGACAGACAAGACTAGACAGACAAGACTAGACAGACAAGACTAGACAGTCAAGACTAGACAGACAAGACTAGACAGACAAGACTAGACAGACAAGACTAGACAGACAAGACTAGACAGACAAGACTAGACAGACAAGACTAGACAGACAAGACTAGACAGACAAGACTAGACAGACAAGACTAGACAGACAAGACTAAACAGACAAGACTAGACAGACAAGACTAGACAGACAAGACTAGACAGACAAGACTAGACAGACAAGACTAGACAGACAAGACTAGACACACAAGACTAGACAGACTAGACAGACAAGACTAGACAGACAAGACTAGACAGACAAGACTAGACAGACAAGACTAGACAGACAAGACTAGACAGACAGGACTAGACAGACAAGACTAGACAGACAAGACTAGACAGACAAGACTAGACAGACAAGACTAGACAGACAAGACTAGACAGACAAGACTAGACAGACAAGACTAGACAGACAAGACTAGACAGACAAGACTAGACAGACAAGACTAGACAGACAAGACTAGACAGACAAGACTAGACAGACAAGACTAGACAGACAAGACTAGACAGACAAGACTAGACAGACAAGACTAGACAGACAAGACTAGACCGCCAAGACTAGACAGACAAGGCTAGACAGACCAGACTAGATAGACATGACTAGACAGACACTACTTGACAAACAAGGCTTTTTTGCACGTGCTGGAGTTGAAAGTCTGCAAACAGACACCACCCGACCCGTGCCGAGTGGTAGTGTGGGACCGACCCCCTAAAGGGGCGAACCACTAAAAAAATTTGGCATAACTTCATCACGTTCCTCCTCCTTTCATGTCCAAAGCATTCATCTGCGTTCACTCGTTGTGCCGGACGCGCCATTAAGCGCCTGGGTGATGTGATAATTCACCTCCCCGTGCCCACGGTTGACCCATTCATCGATAGTCGGAATCAGTTACCTGGTGCAGGATCCCTTTTCCGACCCCTCCCATAGCTCTTGTCATACGCGCATTGTTTTTTCCTTTCAGTTCTAGGGTCATTACCTTCTCAAACTCTCACTGTTTTATGCGCCAGATGGTCCAACGGGATAACTCCAGCGACCGCCACGGCATCGCGAGAATCAGTCGTGTATGCGCTGCATAGATGCAGCAGCATACATGCAGCAGCATCATGTCAGTCTCGCTCTATAACATTCAATCCTGAATGCATTTATCCATGCCGGCACCCCATACAGGAGAATGGAGTGCACTACCGCATTCATAACCCTCCTCTTGGAGACCAAAGGCCCCCACCTATGGTGGGCATCAGCCGTCCAAGGGCTCTTACACATGCTGTAGCCTTGCTCACCACCCGGGTGGCCTGATCGGACACCCTGAGATTTTGCTGAAGCTCTAGCCTCCATGAAAGCCTCCATGATTCCGCCTAATGGGACCGAATTGAAAGCATTTTTCACGTCCAGTGGACCCGTATTGGCTAACCTTGCTCTCTATATAACACTCATAATTGCTTTCACTATAGTGCGGCCGCCTCTGAACCCATACTGTTCCTCTGAAAGACCTCCTGCCCTCTCGAGATCCTCATTTATCCTAGCTCCGATCATACTGTCAAACATCTTCGCTATCCCATTCAATAGGCAGATTGACTTATATTTGGCTTCCACTCCTTCCTTTCGCTCTTTTTCAATCATCACCAGTCTCGCTCTCTTCCACTACTTGGGGGAACTTCCATTCATCAACAATTCATTTATCATGCTCAAGCACATGTCTTCGCACACAATCTCAAACACCTTGCACGCTTCTGGTGGAACACCATCAGGACCTGGCGCTTTTCACTCCTTCATCCGGCCAACTGCACTCTGTAGCTCGGCCGAAGTGAAACGGGGCGCCGATCTCCATCCCACGGGTTCCAGCTTCTTTCGCTCATATACTGGGAACAGCTTCTTGACTTCCGTCATTAGGCTATCCCCCCCGGAGAGTATTAAACCTTTTCGCAATTTTCCTGGTGACGATCTTATAGCCGTCACCCCAGATGTTATTATTCACCTCTTCGCAGAGCACTCTCCAAGCTTCTTGCTTGGAGTTCGCGATGGCTCTGCGAAGTTCCCTGCTCGCCAGGTTATACCTCCTTCTGAACTTCTCACGCACTTCCTCATTTGCTCGCCTATTACTCTTCACTGTGAATCTCCTTTCACGCAAACAAGTTTTACGCTTTTCGGCTACCTGCTCATTCCACCAGTAAACTGGCTTCCTGTCTCTGACGCCTCTCCGTTTTCTCTGAAACACCGCATCACAGGCCCCGTGAAGAACTGCTTCGCATGACCTCCGCAGTCGATTTTCGGGCCCTGGCCTGTTCAGCCAGCTCTTTCATGACGTCTCCCAATCTTTCTAGTAGTCTCTTGTCCATTCTCCATCCATTCGTTCTAATTGCGACCGGTCCGTCAGAAACATCCTCTCGTACGTCGGAGAGAATATCCTGGTTATCACTCAGATTCTCTCCCTCTCTGACATGCCACTCTTTCACCCTGCCTGCAATCTGTGAGGTGCTGAAAGTGATGTCTATGAAAAATATACTTTCGCCCCGCAAGAAGGTGGACACATTCCCACTGTTGTGAACCACCAGGTCCTCCTCTGCCAGCCACTCTTCCATCATTCTCCCTCTCTCATCTTCTCTAGGAGATCCTCACCAAGCGGACCTGACGTTGAAATCCCCACCGACAACAATCTCTTTGGACCAGCTTTTCATACTGGTCCTTCACACAGCTCATCCATAAAAGCTACGAACTGCTCTAACGTTATGTTAGGCGGGATGTAGCACTCATACAGGACCCTGTTTTCCCATTCAACCTACAAATATCCATTTCTACATCCACACTTAACCATAGGATTTTCCGATTGGAAAATCCTCACAGCAACATTCTTACACTGGTCCACGTTCCAGCCTCAGTTACCAATAGTCCAAAGATTTGGTTACCAGCTCCATTGCAGCGGCACTCTTATTTGAGTTCGTCTGCAATACTAGCATATTCTGTTTCTTTGGGACGTCCCTTTCATACTTTCGCTGCACAGTCTGTACGCAGGGCAGTCCATAGAGTCCGCCCTATGCCCTCTCACTCCGCAAACGAAGCACTTAGTCTCTTTGGCCGTGCACTCGTCTGCTTTGTGTCCTCTTTCATCGCATCGCAAATACGCATTCTTTCTCTCTATTCCCTTGTTTACTGCCGCCAGGTGCCCGAAGCCAAGGCATCTGTAGCGCCTGATCGGCTTATTGTCTTCGGTCACTCGGCACATGATCCAGCCAACTTTTTACCCACCCCACCCATTATGTATGGGTGGGGGAGCTTGCGTGTTCTAATGATCCTGAGAGCTATGCTGACGGTAGCGTAGCTACCAGAAGGGTCACCCAAGTCAGACAGGTCAAGGGAGAAGGACCAGACCTAGATAGATACCCACAGAGGGGAAAATCCTCATTAAGAAAAAAAGTTCTCTAGACCCATTCGCGGGCCTAGGTCGGATAGCCCTTAATTATGAAATGAGCTCAGACAAGGAAATTTGGTTCACGGTGCAGAGGAGGGATACCTCATTGTCGGTCGGTGCAGGGAGTGTTCGGGCGGTCATCCAACGACCGCCCAGCACTTCTGGTAGGGAACCAGGCCGAAGTGCAAGATACCAAGATACCTACTGGAACAGTAAGACAGACTGCAGACAGCGTCAAACGAATGACAACTGTTTACGGCTTCCTGGAGAGTAATAGACTGCCGCACAGCAGGCTGAATACCAGCAGTAGTCAAAGACAGCGCTGCAATTCAATTAGCCAAAGGCACCGCATTGAAGAAAAAAACGAAAGTAGCAGACACGTCTATCGATGCCACCGACTCATTAGATCCCATAAAAAAGAAGGAGTGCCCAACTGCATTTAACATTATTGATACTATTCAAATGATCACACTGCACGCAGCTCAGCTCGCTAAACTCGTTGATGAAAGCCCTAGCACGAAGAGGGAGATTAAGACTCTGGTGGAAAAGATGAAAAGGCAAACCGAAAAAATCAGCAAAGGCCCCGCACAGGAATGGTTTGAAGCCCATAGGAAAATATTGAAATTCCTACCTATGATGTAGACATACAAGTGGACAGCGACCAACTGGAACCTACACGGACATACTGTGCTGGCACACAGACCACCGAGACCAGTAGATACGACCCTCACTCAACATAGACGGTACCTGCTGGAAACTTTCTAGAAACCCTGGAGTGTGTAGACACTCTAGAAAAATGGCACTCTGCAGATGTTAAGGAATGGAGGCCGGAACGGTTCACCAACACCGAGGTAATTGTGGGGAATCCACTCAACAGGGACGACGGATCGGTAAAAATAGTAATCGTGGATCCAAACGACAGTAAGATGGAGAAGAGCATCTGGAACAAGTAACTAAAATCAGGTCAAAAGATCCTGAGGAAGTGATACACAGGGAAATTATAAAAATGACGCGCGACGGAACAGAAGGACTTATGGGATAAGCTCAAAAAAATAAAGGAGGAAACAGGTGATTGTGATGGGATTGCAATCCACTAGCTCGCCAGTTTGACAATACTAAGATTCCAAAAAATGATAGAAGTTATCTTTCACAACACAAGAACCAAAGTATATATATACAAAAGAACGGTCTAGCGGGAGATGATCAAAACAAGCCCTAACAAATAAAAAAAACGATAGAAATAATGCCTACAACTTCTAGCGGAAGCACCTTCGCCAGTGTCTTGAAAACGATGAGACAAGAAATAGATGTAGAGGAAGTTGGAGTGCAGGTTCAAGAAATCAAGAAGACTAAAAGTAGAAACAGGATTACGGTCAATGAGAAAAAAGAAGGAGCAGTAACTCTGTTTAAAGAAAGAGCTCTAGCAACTCTAAAAGACATAGCCACAGCCAAAGAAATGGAGCCATCTAGGAAAGTTTTCATAATCTGGGATATACTAGAGGAGACAACAGAAAAGAGATCAAGGAAGCAATAGTCGACACAACGGGAATAAAAACCCAGAGGAATGATATAAAGATCAACACCCTAAGAGCCACAAAAAAAGGAAACACCATGGTAGTGACAGTAAGTCTATGCAAGAAGGCCGAAGAGATCATTAAGACTGGAAAAATTAAAATCGGCTGGCAAAGATGCAGAATAAGCGAGATCCTGTCCCCAATCAAACGTTAGAAATGCTTAGGACATGGGCACGAAATGAAGGACTGCACAGCGAAAAAAAGGATATGATAGACCGGTGCTATAAATGTAGTAAGAAAAGACATCTGGCAGTAAACTGTGAGAACGCTCCATACTGCTACGAATGCGAGGAAGAAGGTCATCGATCTGCCACCATGGAATACGGCAAATATAAAAATGAAGTAATTAAACTCAGAAACCAAACTCCAAAAGAGAGAACAGGATCAAAAAAAAGGTGTCAAATGCGGAGAACCAGAAGGATATGCGATCACTCCAAAATGACGCTTAAGATCCTGCAAACCAACCAGAATAGATGTGGCCCAGCGCATGACCTATTATATAAGACCGCCACGACACTACAACTGGATCTGGTACTAATATCGGAACCTAACATCAATAAAGGACCCTGGTTCCATAGCAATGAAAAAAGTGCCGCAATAAGATGCTTCAGAGACAACAAGATCACCAGAAGCGCAAGCGGAAAAGGATATGTCTGGGTAGAGACTCTAGGTATCATAATATACAGTTGCTATTGCTCACCAAACATAAGTGATGACGAGTATGTAGCAATACTTAACGGAATACTTGAAAGCATGTTCCTAAATGGAAACATCAAAAAAATGTTGGTAGGTGGCGACTTTAACGCAAAATCGAGGCTATGGGGATCTGGAACAGAGGACAGAAGGGGAAAAATATTATCCGAATGGCTAGCCGCACATGACCTACAGCTACTGAATACAGGGGACGCTCCCACTTTCGTAAGAGAAAACAGCACGTCTTATATAGACATTACCTTCAGCACTGCAAACATAAACGGGAAAATAACGAAGTCGAGAGTACTGGAACTTGAAAACTTGAGCGACCTAAACATAAACCACTAGGCTGGAAAATTAAACCTGACGCCTTGCGACTTTTTAGCACAGAACTAGGCCAAAATATTGAAGATCAAAAGGGAAAACAAGGAATCATAACTCCAGAAGGATATATTAAACAAATTAAAATTACGTGCGACCGAACACTACCAAAAAAGTCAAGTCAATCTATAAAGAAGGAAAACCACAAGAATAAATGCAAATTCGAACGCAACCATAGAAGAAAGGAAATAATATCTAAGCGAATAACACGAGCACAGAAACTCTCTTAAGAAGGCCATGCTAGATGCTAATGCCTGCTCCACACTCTCGCGGAGTAACTTCAGCGAGGTTCCTCGCCGAAGTTGTTCGAGGCGAGGAACTACACGGAGGAGGCATCTACACTCTCGCCTTACCTCGCGAGGACCTCAGTGCCATGACCGACACCGAACAGGCAGTAGCTGCTGCTGCAGCTATTTGTGCTTTTAATTATTATTATTATGTTATCCCAATAACTGATCCCAAATTACTGGTTCCCTTTGAAAAGCCTCAATGAATTGTAACTGGAGTTCTTGGAACCAGTCGCTCTTGATTTTTGATATTATTTAAAATAATATTAGATAAAATTTAATAATTTTAAATAAAAATATTTTGTTTTTAATTGTTAGAGAAGAAGAAACGGTTGTGAACTAACCCACCTGCATACAGTTGACTAAATTAAATGACGAGTAAACACGAGAGTGTAGACGTGATACTCTGCCTTCCTCGTACTCGCGCCTCGTGTCCCTTTGACTCGGGTACGAAAAACCGCTTCTAGAGCGAAGTTAGGCAAGGCGAGGCGAGGAACCACAAGGCGGACCGAGTAACCTAACCACACTCTCGTTCCTCGCTCAACTCCGTGCTACTTCGCGAGAGTGTGGAACGGGCATAAAAAGAAAGCTTGGAAGAAGGTCTGCGACGAGATAGACCACAGTATATGGGGAGAGGGCTATAGAATAGTATGCAAAAAAATGAATGTGGCACCAAAGACCTTCCTTACAGAAGAGATGGTGGAGGAAGTCAACAAACTATTCCCGAAAAACCCCGTACTGCAATGGGAGAAGGAGCTGGCTGGTCTGCCGAACATATTGCTGAGCCCACATATTTCACCGTGGATGAACTAAAACTAGCAGCATGCCAATTGAAATTGGGAAAGGCACCCGGACCGGACTGCATCCCGGCGGAACTAATCAAGTTAACAGCCCTCAGACAACCGCAATACTGCCTGGACGTATATAACAGACTATTGAGCAGAAGAGAGTTTCCAAAAATATGGAAGGAATCGAGACTTGTCCTGCTGGAAAAACCTAAAAAAATGGGGTGCAAAGCTACTGTCCCTTAAGCATGCTAAATACGGCCGGCAAACTACTGGAACAATTAATCTATCGAAGACTCAATGAAGAGCTTGAGCAAACAGGAGGTTTAGCTGGCATGCAGTTCGGTTTTAGAAAGGGTCGCTCCACCATAGATGCAATGCAAATAATTAAAAACAAGACAAGAGAAACGAAAAAGGATTTTTGCGCAATGGCTACGCTAGACTTTTACTTTTACTCGTGGACAATGAATACATATTTTGTGAAGCCAAATTAGGTGTTTTGTTATACATATTTTATTTGTTATCAAAGAACAGAGTCAGAAAGCCAAATTTAATTTTCTAATTCAGTATATTTATTTCGTTTTTTTTTTATAAATATTGATACTCTATGATACTAATTATGCGTTCCACAGTACGACCAGTAACATTATAGTGGAAATCTCACAATATACCTCAGGGATAAAACACTGGGCGATTCATGTAACATCGCAATTCTTCTGAAAAGTTCTTAAATTGGCGGTGTGTTTTGGTGCATTTGTTCGAATTAAATTTGCAATCTGCAGAACAATCATACATTTTCTTATTTGAAGCATGTACTTCGATATGAAATGCTCGTGGTGAATTATGCAGTGTATTTGGTTTTCCCTATTTTGATAAGCGCTCGCTCCACTAGTAGCAAAGTTTATGACGAGGCAATTCAAACCTGTCTATTACTTCATCAATCGCAATGTCGATACCACGAATTGTTTCGATAAGAGCTACTAGGTCTAACTTTTCTTTCTTCACATTTACTTCTGCAGACATAGCATTATTGCCTCTTCTATTTGCAATTGTCATGCACCACATAATGACTGCAATTAACGAGCGTCTCCGAGGCATCAGATGGCGTGTGAACTCCCGGCTGAAAGAACGGGATTATACCGATGATTTGTGTCTTCTACGCACACCTACCAATATATGCAGGAAAAACTAAACCTACTGGTCTATAACGCGGCGTTCACGGGCTTCAAACATCTCTAAAACCAATGAAACCCCGAATAACACTTCACTCTCTCTAAATATCATCCTAATCTATAGCATTGTCAACTTTTGCTACCTGTTCAGCCAGATCACTCTAGATCAGGGGTTCTTAAACAAATGTAGTCCGAGGACCCTCTTTTGAACAAATTTTTATTTGAGAACCCCCTCATGAACAACTTTGTTTTTGCGGACCCTCCCAACCTTAGGTATTACAGTCCTTCTTGATTTCTGGCTCAATAGTCTCATATAGGCACTACGTTATAATAAATATTGCTAAAAATGTTTGCATTTTTCTTAGAATATAGGGAAAAACATAACATGAATAGAAGTAGTAGTAAAAAGAGCTAAAAAGTGTACAATATATCATCGTCTTCTTGAACTGTTTTCAACCATTTTTTTTTATATCTCGCGGACCCCCAGGTCCTACGCGAATTACAGTTTAAGAACCTGTGCTCTAGACGAAGGGGCTTCTGAGGATGTCGAAATAAGAATTCGTAAAGCAGCATACGCATTTGCTCTATTGAATAATTTCTGGAATAGTTCATGCACCAAAGAAGTACTGCATCACTTATTTGGTAAAATTAACAAGATTCGTCTAAAAAGACTTGAGAGATAAGAAATACTAAAATACAAAACGAATTTAAATTTTCAATGGCAACCACACCTATCTCGCCGAAAAGCCGAAATTGCCCATACCCGGTATAGAGAAATAAGATCGAAATCGTCGGTTTGACCCAGTGGTTAGAATTAGTTGCTGCAAATGCCATGTTAATCATAATTAATAGCCAATACTTTGGTTGGATATTAAATTGGCATATACAAAATTAAATTTTATGTATATTGGCGTAGTATATATATATTTTTTTAATATTTTTATTTTTATATTTATATCGGCAGTGCCGATTTTGAATAATGATAACCGCAGATAATTGTAACAGTTTCATTACTTGTCATTTCATGTGAAATATATTTATTAATCCGCCGATTTTGACTTTAATTAATATTATTTAATTATTTTAAATTTAATTAAAAAACATATACCAATAATAATACTTATCTATCTTAATACTTATCTTATCTAAATTGAATATCGAATAATTAAATTTCTTATAATGAAATGGTATTACTTAACAATTGTCTATAATAGTAGTTTATGACATAAGTGTGTGAAGAAGGGCTTTTGTGTTTGAGTTGCGAAGTTTGAATCGTAATGAGTGCACAAAAACCTTTCTCACATGTGTATCATACATTATTTTATCTACGAAGCATGTTAAAATACTGTTGAATCTCCAAAAAAAATTATTTCTTACCGATATTATTGAAAAATTGTAATTTTGAAAGACAAAATACTTCAAATCGCTGACACAATAAGGTTAGAACGTTCTGCGCATGCGTGGCAAAAATTGCTTACTAGTAAAAACACACAGTGGCAAGGACACTATTTCGTCGTTGCCGATGTAATCTAGGTTAACCTAGATTTCGTTATGGTTAGGTTAAGTTATATTAGAGCCAGATAAATCTAGACTGAGAGGCCCAGACTTTTTGATTCGAAATAAGAAAAATTAAGTCAATAATGCATGTAAAAAAAAAAAAAAAAGTTGGCGAGTTCTCCATTACCTGGAACATAGTAATAGTTTTAGCACATTAGAGTGCGGAAACATTGATATTACAATGCAACAGCTCGTTTGCTGGAGCATTGTAAAATAATATCCGCACGAAATTTGTATAAGATTTTTTGGCCGACAATTATTATTTAAGAAACAAATAGATTTAGATTAATTACAATATTGGAAATTTAATTTTTTAATGTTAGTACTCACAAACTTTGACATTTTTACTAATTCAAATTTATTAGTTTTGTTTATTATATCATTTTTCCAAATGTCAGACGCACAGTAAAATTTAAAAAATCACTCTTATTTTCTACATTGTCGTGACAAATGTGGTGTAAAGTAGCGTTTTTTTAATTAGATTTTATTGTCTTATACTTAATTTATTTTGTAAGTGTCCCTGAAAGGTTAAAATTTACTGGTCACTTTACCCCATCGTAGCCGTACTTTGCAACATTGTATGTAAAAATCTAGTTTCGCTGGACGTATACACGATATCAAAGCTAGCTTTACAATTCAGGAGGCCAAAAAATCATTTACGCACGAAATTTGTATAATTTTTTTTGGCCGACAACTATTATTTAAAAAACAAATAGATTTAGATTATTTACAATATTGGAAATTATTGAATTATTTTGCACAATGTTGCAAAGTGTGGCAACTATGCGGTAAAGTGACTACTGCATAGTAGCCGTACTTTGCAACATAGTCTAGTTTCGCTTGACTTATACACGATGTCAAAGCTAGCTTTACAATTCAGGAGGCCAAAAATTTATTTTCACTACGTCTATGTTTTTTGTTGATTTTAGTGACGCGAGGGGATGACATAGTAACAAGAAACAGAAATCGTTTAATAATTAAACTTCATTCGATTTACATTGGACTTTTACGCACAATTTGGATACTTTTACACACGATTATAAAAGTGGCATCCTTCATATCGCACATAAAATAATTTACTTATTAATGTGTTCATTTTGGTGTGCGAGTGGATAAAATATTTTTAATAACCGTTAAATTTCTTTCAGTTTTTGTGATATGTTTTTTTGATATCGTAATGATTAATAGGTTTTTTGAAATATTTAGAAAATATAATAGAGGTATATTTTGATTTCAAGAAAACCGAATAATTCTAGTTTTTTTTTATACAATTCTTGTTTTCATTTAATAGAAAATTATTTTTAAAACTTTTGAATAATAAAATTCATTAATCTTACTAAAATGTTTTCATTTGTAAATGAATTTCATAATTTGTGTCATTTTTTTACAAATTCATGTTAGTCAAATAAACAGTACGAATGAAGCAACGAATTTTAAATATTTAGTTTAGTAATGTGCATTTCAAAAGATACAAAAATACTAAAAATTTATAAATTGTGTTTGCTTGAATCTAAAAATTTTCCATCATTGAATTTACCAAGATATTTGAAGTTTGTGATGATTTCAATAGAAATAAAATTGAATTCTAATTTATTCTTGCAATTAGAATTAATTCTTCAAAATTATTCTTGAATAAAATTACATCTTTCGTCACTAATGATTTTTCTTAAATATTTAGTAATTTACTTCCCCGAAAAAGTAAATAAAATTAAAAAAAAAAAAATACAAGACGTGAATTCAAGAATGTGAACCGTTACACTTTTTGTTTCTTAGTTTCTTGATTTCCATAAAAAAATCTAAAATATTTCATAATTTTACATTGTAAAAATTTATGTTTGGCATTAACCCAAAGGTTAGAAAAGTTTTTGAATGAAAATGAAACACAAATTTTACATTAAATTATAAGATTTTAATTATAAAGAATTGCAAAGCAATAAATCCGAAAGACGGAAGACCAAACAAAATATTTTGAATGTTTAAATTAAATACAATATTTAGTTTCTAAATTAAATACTAGGGCTACTTAAATACTGCTTACCTACTAGAACTAGCTTTTTTCCTCTCCTAATGTAAATATCGGGTTATTTCAGCCTACCAAACACTGTGGCCATTTGGCGTATTGTATTTTTCCATATTTTCGTTTTTATCCATTAGATATTATTCTTTAACAGAGATAAAGTGTATGAGAGTAACGACAGTTGCTTCGCCCTTTTAGAATGATAGTTCAGAAAGTATCTTGCCCCGTTTGTCATTTCTAATGATAGGTTTGGAAGATTACTTTCTCCCTTGTCACAGCTTTATGATATGATATGGTACAATGATTTTATCGCCACTTATCTTTGATATGGAACCATTACTTCCCCTATCATTGATATGGTACCGGTACTAGTATTTTACTGCCCATTATATCTGCTTATACTAGTTTGTTGAAGGTTGCATCCTCCCTTTTCATCGTTTTCATCGTTTTTCATCATTCGTTTTATTATAATTAATGTACATTCAAAATTAAAAAATAGCCAATATACCTAGGAATTATACTTATGTGACTAAAATACCATTATTCTATAGACAAAGAATGATTAGTATAATTTCTTCTTATGACGCCCTCTGCTACCCAAGGTTGTCGATTCACATGGCTAACATTGATCTGGATACAACAACAAGTGCACCCAAACAATCTTCTAAACTCTTTCAACCAAGAATTTTTGGGTCCTCCAACCGAAGTTTTTCATTGAATCTTCCCTTCAATTATTAATCTTAGCATTTAATAACTATGGCCTCTAATGACAAGGAATATCTTGTATATTGTTCATATATGATTCATTTTATGCGTTCGTGCGAGTACTTCTTCGTTTGTGATTTCGTATATTGGATCTATGAGATTTGAAGCATTAGGCGAATAGATACATCTCGAACGCCTCAATTTTCGTTTCTGTTACAGGGTCGTGAGTTCAACATTCACATCCATATAAACATTAAATATACAGGGTGATGAGAAAGGGAGAAAATGGATATATTTTAAACACATGCCCATGAAGCAAAAATAAGCTCATATGTTCAAGTCCGATTTTCATTTGTTTCATAGATGTTTTGAACAATTTTGGTAATTTAAGGAAAATGTATTACAAACTTACAAACAAGAAAGTAGCATTATTTCTCTTTAAATTTTCGTAAACTCCACCACCAACCTCGATACACTTAATAGCGATGAATGGACCTGGTAGTTTCAGTGAATGATGATTCGCTCTAATTAACGCCGCATCGTAGTCTGGAGGTAAGAGCGTTAGCTTATGATTCTGAGATACCGAGTTCAATCCGGACGATGTCCGACCGCATTTATTCGAATAACACAAATGTGACTACTAACGTACCAACTTTACAGAGAAGACACAAACATTTGAAACGTAACAATAATAGGAGATTATGTAATATTTGGGAGCATTTCATAGACAATGAAAAGGGAGGTAGAAACTTTCAACAACCTTTTACTGGTACCATATCAATGATAAGGGGCAGTAATGGTACCATATCAAAAAAAGAAGAGGCACGGTGACTAGGTTAGATTTACATTAACATTTCCAATAATAGGTTCGGTAGATTACTTTCTCAATCTATCAAACCTATTATTGGAAATGGTAACTTAGAACCATTGCACAGGGAGAAACAAACTTCTCATACACCATCTCTGTATAGGAACAACCTATATCCAATGGATGAATTATCGAAAATGTGGAAAAATACAATAGGCCACATGGTCACAGTGTTTGTAGGGCTGAAAAAATAGCCCCGTTATCCTCATTGGGGGAATAAAAAATAAATTTAAAAAAAAACGCCGCAGCATTAAGAATGCGATCTAGTAGCGCATCTCTTGTGTCCACTTTCATAGCATAAACTAGCGACTTCATTTATCTCCAAAGACAAAAATCTAGGGGAGTGAGATCCGGTGGTCTCGTTGGCCAGGGGTGCGGGCCTCCTTTGTCAATCTAGCGATCGCCTAAATGAGTATTTAAAAAATTTCTCACAATATTTGCATAACGTCGCTGGAGGTGTTCCATCAGATTGGAAGATAATACGTCGTCGAATATTCAAAGGTGCTTCGTCCAATATTTCCTCTAAATGGTCTTCCAAAAAATATAAATAACCTTCCTCAGTGAGACGGTCATCCAATATAAAAGGACCAAGCAATTGATCATTTAGAATACCGCACCATACATTAATACTAAACCGATGTTGGAAATTGTGTTCTTGCGTGGCATGGGGGTTTTCGTCCGACCATCGATGATAATTATGGCAATTGTTAATTCCATCTCGAGAAAAATGATCTTCATCAGTAAATAAATTGCATTTGAGTAGTCTTCTATTTTCACGAATCCATTGACAAAATTGTACTCTTAATGGATAATCACCTTCTTGGAGATTTTGAACTTTCTACAGATAAAAAGCGATTAAATCTTGCCGTTTTAATGTTTTCCAAACATCTGTTTGTGGAATTTCAAATTGGATTGCAATGCGCCTTGTACTCATCCCTGGATTATTTTGTACAACAAGCAGAGTATCTACTTCAAGTTCCAAACCGAGCTCTTGCTTTTTTTCAGAAACAATATGTGCACTTGTACGTGCTAGCACGTGTAAAAATAGTTTGAAGCACTTGCCTATTCTTCGATTCGGAAAATGACGTTACGAACAGAATTACCATTACAAAATCCATAAACAAACACCATATCTGCATATTCTCTATGACTTAAAATATGAGACATTTTTATAATCTAGTAAAACTACAACTGTCACTTTTTATGACATTTACCTATTTAATATTTTGTTTTAAATTGGCATTTAGAATAGGCATTTAGAACAACGTTCTTAAATTTAACTTGATTAACTTTTTTAAAAGAAAAACCTAATTATTTCTAAAACAAATGAAAATTGGACTTATTTTCCAGCTTATTTTGTTAATTTTTGCTTCCTGGACATGTCTTTAAAATATTTCCATTTCCTCCCAAATCACCCTGTATAACGTATGGTCATGCGTACTGTAAGCTCCTTGTTCAGGTCAAAGCTATTGAAAAACTGCCTAATGTTAATGAATGCTGTCCTAGTTTACTCTAATCTAGAAGGTATTTTAGGCTTCGGAGATAGCATATTGATGATGTTGATCAGATATTTGGAGAACGAAACTTGTGCAATATTTTTGCCATTGATTAATAACCTTTCGGTGATAGGTATCTTGGAAAAATAAGCAGTTTTGTCTTAGATATGTTCATGTGTAGCCCAAATCGTTTGATTTTATTTAATTATGTTTTATTTACTGTCCTATTTGTGTATATTGTATTATGAAGAGCAAGGGAAATAAAATTATCCTCTTTTCTTAACCTATATCTTTGGGTTTGAGACTTGCTTTGTATCTTAAATTTTATAAACATTTGACAAAATAACCGCCATTCGAATTTATGCAAATTTGGGCGGACCCCTTTTGTATTTGTTATGAAATTATATTGATTTTACGGCATCATATTTTCGATGTCGTGTTAAATGTTGTCCTTTAATTGTTGTATTCTGTGTCTTATTCGGTGATCAGGATAACTATAACGAATCATTAAAACGAGAGATTAATTCCTTTTTTTGTGTTTCTGTTGGCAATACTTGTTCATTATTGTATACATTAAATGTTGAATCTCTTGCGGAATAATGTGGGATGATCTGAATGATGACTTAGGAATACATATTTGCGACACTTATTAAAAGAAGCACATATTGAGTGCGGTTGTGCTAGTTTTTAGTACTAGTAGTAAGTTTTAGTAATAGTATTAGTAGTAAGTTTTAGTATAGGTATCAAACTACAAGAATTTGGCTTTCCCGATCAAAAATTCCTAAATCATGTTTATTTTCGTAATAAGATTTTTTTAAGAATTATCCTTTTTTTATAATGGCTACCTACCTATGAATAAGATTAAAATAACAATTAAACTGACTATTATCAGCAACTTTGGGAATCTTTTTATATTGGATGCTAGGTGATATGTAGTCAAATGTTGGAATAGTATATTACGTAACGAGAGTTGTAGGAAGCATATTACGTACGAGCGGAACAGTTATTACTCGTAATTCCGCCAGTATGTAATTGCCTTACAACTCGAGTTATGTACTGTTCTTTATCTATCACCACACTAATTTGTTTCTGTTTAATAAGAAAAATATGTTTCATGTAACAAATTTATTTCTTATTATGTTATGTTTATTTAATTATCATTATTTAACATTATAATAAACAAACAGTTTTATTTTCATATATAACTGTTACTCGACGATATTTAACTTGAAAGAAATTAAAATAAATACATTTTTAATGGTTACATACCTTATTATTTAAGACTTATTTGGGTTAAACTGGAATAAGAGTGTTCATAGATATATGCTACCCAATGTACGCAATGTCAATTTCTGTTACTTTGAATTGTGGCACGGGGGACGCTGAACATATGAGCACGTAATAGCAGCTCTCAGCCAATCAACGAATCGTAAACCAAACGCACATGTGTGTTATCAATCGTAACTTATCATTAATCGCGGACTGTTTCATACGTGTGTGTTATTATGTATTTAGATAGTCCACGAACTGTACAATAATGGGCATTTACAATAGTCGTCATAGATAAAAGCTTTTACAAAAATAATATATTAAAGATGTGTTAAGAATAATCGTTAAAACATGACAAATCATACGGATACCGAAAAGTATAAATGTAATGTGTTGCGGCTTCGTCGTACATTTTATCATTTTTCAATGTCTTAAAATTATGAATTGTCCGCATTTTAAATGTTTTTTTTTTTCTTTATTTCAGAAAAAGGACTAGATCATGTCGCTGAAAACATTCTATCATATTTAGACGCGGAAAGTCTGTGTGCGGCTGAATTAGTCTGTAAGGAATGGCTTCGTGTAATATCCGAAGGTATGCTGTGGAAAAAACTAATTGAGAGGAAGGTAAGAACGGATTCCCTTTGGCGAGGATTAGCTGAAAGAAGAAATTGGTAAAAAGTATTTTAAATTTATAATGTGTTATATATTAAACAACTATTTTTTAGGATCCAGTATCTGTTTAAACCTAGACCTGGTGAAAATCATCGACCACATACATTCTACAGATCTTTATATCCAAAGATAATTCAAGACATAGAAAGTATAGAAAACAACTGGCGCATGGGAAGACACATCCTGCAAAGGATTAACTGTCGATCAGAGAACAGCAAAGGAGTCTATTGTCTCCAATACGACGATCAAAAAATCGTTTCGGGTCTTAGAGATAATACTATTAAGATTTGGGACAGGAGTACGTTACAGTCAACGAAAGTGTTGACTGGTCACACCGGATCCGTCCTCTGTTTACAATACGACGATAAGGTCATCATAAGTGGTTCTAGCGATTCTACCGTGCGCGTCTGGAACGTTCACTCTGGAGAGATGGTCAACACTTTAATACATCATTGCGAAGCTGTGCTGCATCTTAGATTTAATAATGGAATGATGGTTACCTGTTCAAAGGTAAAATAAAATTATAAAGATTAATCTTAAATTAGAAAATAATTACTGTTTACGGTAGATGTAGAAGAACATATCACACAGCATTCTTTATATTTGATGTTCTCAATATATGTTTAACCCTTTGAGGCACAACATAAGTTTTGTCGACAATAAATATTATATTGTGCAACTAGTGCGGCAAGTTGTCAATTGTCCACGAGAGCGAAGTTTGGCTCACGAACGAATTGAGTGCGCTGATTCGTTCGAGAGGGTAATTGACAATACCGCACGAGTTGCAAATAGTATTTTTTATTACTTATGCAAGGGGGCATATCTTACAAGTTTGGGGTCCAGGGCCCATCCAAAAAAGAAGAATCTAAAATAAAGATTTTGCTGTTTCAAATATCTCCGGTGGTGTGGATTCGTCATAAGAACTCACATCATTCTCCGGTATCGCCGTAGAATGTACACTCATTCTAATACTTTTTATTTTATTTCAATTTCATAATGAAAAAAATTTGGACACTTTCACGTCACTATTTTAATATTGATTTTGATGTTTTTTTGTTAGTTACCTATTCGATTTTTATTGAAAATTTGCGTGCATAATTTGAATGACAAGCAGCCATTTGTCGCACTTAAAAACGGGCGCCAAAATAGTATTTATCCCGCATGACTAATAAAAAAGTTTTTATTTACTTCACTACATCAATATTCTATATTTTATAATAATACAAACATTAATAAACGTGATTTAAAATTTGATAAAAATTTCGAAAAGAGATTTAGGTGGTTTCATAACGTAACCATTGGGTCATTTTATGAAACAGTTTTTTTTGTCCACATAGACAAAGTTCAACTTTACATATTGCACATTTCCACTTTGTATGATGTAGTTCGCGCTTCGTACTGTAAAATTCACATCTAAGATATTCCATAAAGTTGCATATGCCAATTAGTGTTCATTAGGATTATAATCATATGTCTCCAATAATCTGTTTATAAACGGCCTTACTTTGAATAATGTATCTAAATTGGTCATTCAAATGGATGTTTCCACATTAATCGATGTTTGGACATTTCTTCATAAGATGCACAATATTCCCTAATTGTCGGCAAATGCTTAATGACCAAATAGTCGCATTTATACAATTTTAATAGTCGATATTTTCCAAAATTTCAATTAGTTATTTATGGAATCAGATCTTTAGGGAACAGACAAAAAAAAATATTAACCGCTGATCCCAGCCAGAATTTAAGACCGGATCGTTTCATAAATGAACGGATTTTATTTGTGCAAATCCATCACAATTTTCGAAACTGTGAAAGCGGATTTCATCTTCGCTAAAATCCTTGTTTACATTTATTTCAGACAGATTTTATTTACTACTACTATCTATTTCTTTTTGTGATATTTCGTACAGAATCCGTTTTAAATCCTCTCCATCTTCATCCACACTTCCATGTTCTGTAGCACCAGACAACTTTTATTTAAGATTTTATTTTTTCATAAATTTAGTACAATTTTCAGTAAAGTTCCAATTATGCGGTTACACTGTGAAACCACTTATTTATAATAAAAAAAGGAACGAGGTCTATCTAATATATTGTTAAAAAATATTTGGTTTACTGCTATTGAAACGCCACTTTTTTAATTTATACGATAATTGTAATTACTAGTAAAAGTTTTGACATGTCAACCAACGGATTGTAATATATTTTTATGAAAATCGAATATTCCGATATATATATATATATATATATATATATATATATATATATATATATATATATATATATATATATATATATATATATATATATATATAAACCTAATCGGCTGGCAACGATTTATATTGTCATTATATTCGAATTTTGCTATAAATTACGATAGGAAAACCAAACCTTACAATGCAATTGCTTCATATTAAACGGTTGGTCAATATGGGCGGAGTCATAATAAGCGGATTCCACTGTATATATGAACTACAAGATGTAGGTCATACATAAAATAACGGAAGGATTAATATCTAAAAGCAAAGAGCACGATTTAATGATGTCTAACAATATTACGGACAATCTTCAGTCATTTTTAGACATTATTAACTATTGTTAGACATCATTAGATCGTGCTCTTTTTTTTTTAGATATTAATCCTTCCGTTATTTTATGTATGACCTACATCTTGTAGTTCATATATACAGTGGAATCCGCTTATTATGACCCCGCCCATATTCACCAACCGTTTAATATGAAGCAATTGCATTGTAAGGTTTGGTTTTCCTATTTCCTATCCGTTCTTTATAGCAAAATTCGAATATAATGACAATATAAATCGTTGCCAGCCGATTAGGCAATACTGTCCAAGAACTGTTTGAAACGTGGCTTCGAGATTGGGATTGCGATTTGGTGAAGAAGAAAAAGATTTTATTGCTGGTTGATAATTGCCTGGCCCATCCAAAAGTCACTGATTTAAGTCTATAACACTTGCCTTCCCTACACTAGATACAGCATCAGTCTCGCAACCAATAGATCAAGGTATACGCTCAAAAGCAATTCAAATTCAAATAATCACTCAAAAGCAATTTTAGGAAGAACCTTGTACTTAAAATAGGCTTGATTAGAATCAAAATAGCTCTTCTACTAAAATAACAGTTCTAGATGCAATTCTTATGATGTATGGTGAATATGCCACAAAGTTCCATTACTATGTACCATTCCAAAGTACCATTTGCAACTGTTTCAAACATGCAGGGTTCATTGAAAATCAACAAACAAAGCTGATTTACCTGCTCAAAATACAGCAGAAAATGACTTTTATGATGAACATGACGTTCCTTTATCTTTGTTGGTACGAAACCTAAATTCAAACTCGTTAACAGCGTCCTGAATGTGGAACGATTATGTTGACTTTTATAGCGCTCTCCTCACATCAGTAGAACCATCAAATGGAAATATCGTACAGAATATTACAACTAATGAGCAAAACGAAAGCGACGAGCAAGAGGAAGTCAAGGAAAAATCAATACCTACCGCAGAAGAGGCTTTAAAAGCTGCAGACTTATTATCGCGATTTGTTCATACCAATTTCGAAAATGATATTTTAAACAGGGCAATGTCTACTTTACACCGTAATGTAAGATACTGTTACTACAATCTAAAGAAAAAACTAAGGCAGACAAAAATTATTGATTTCTTATGAAAAAATATGTTATGTGCATTGGTATTATAAGGTATTATGGTAGTAATACGTACATACATATGTTTATTTGGTGTCAATTCATGTTTTCTTTTTTACTTAATACTAGTAGATATATAATATTTGTGGTTTTTCTCTATTAAAGTAAATAACTAACAAAAATATTAAGGTTCTTATTTTCTAAGACTATGCTTTGTATGACTTCCGCTTAGTATGACGAGTTTATCACTTCCCTTCAATGTCATTATAAACGGATTCTACTGTACATACATACACACACACACACACACATATATATATATATATATATATATATATATATATATATATATATATATATATATATATATATATATATATATATATATATATATATTTATATATATAGCATAATTTATGTCGGTATATTAGAGACTAGGTGGTTCAAGTAGTTACCTCTGAATCCCACGAAATGTAATATTAAAAAGGTGTTTTTTAAGTAATTATTAGAAACTAAAAGATTTAAATGGAAAATAGTGTTCAAGCAATATTGCAATTTGACTTTCTCACATTTTAATACCGAAAATTCGACTGCTTGAAGATTTGCAAGGAAGAAGAACCTTTTTTTTCAGAAATGAAATGTATACCCATGAACTGTATACAAGTTTGGTTTACGTATTTCTTCATCAAAATTTGCATAACTTACGGCGATATTTAAACGATTATGCAATTTACAAAGACATTTCATTTTCAAGTCAACAGGTTTTACAAAACAAAGCTTATCAACAATTTTATCAGATTAATTTTGTTTTTCTTTTAATATTAAATTATTATATTTTTGTGAGTCTCAATATTTGAAAAGTAAGACATTTTTAGTTTTAATAGTTGAAAGCACTAATTTAATAGTAATACACTAATAGTACTACACTAGTAATACACTAATAATTATTTTATTGTTAGATATTCGCGTTGAAGGCATTGAACTCGAAATAAACCTATTTATAGATATCAAATATTTTTTATGTATGTACTATAAAGATGCTGTAAGCACAAAGTTTTATTTTTGTTTTGTTATTAGGATCGTTCGATAGCCGTATGGGATATGACTTCGCAGACGGACATAACGTTGAGGCGAGTGCTCGTTGGACACAGAGCAGCAGTAAACGTTGTTGATTTCGATGAAAAATATATTGTGTCTGCTTCGGGAGACCGGACTATTAAAGTGTGGAACACGTCGAATTGTGAATTTGTGCGGACATTGAACGGACATAAACGTGGCATTGCGTGTTTGCAGTACCGGGATAGATTAGTGGTTAGCGGTAGTTCAGATAATACCATAAGGTAATTTATAAAACTTTTTCATTTCTGCTCACTTTCAGTTTACTTTTCTTTTATGAACCTTTTACATTTATTTTATTTGGATTGATATAATTGAGTTTGTTTTGCAAGTTCCTAGTTTTATTTATATTCAAACTTATTTTATAAGTCTGGTCATGCACGATTTATAGTTCTTTATTATAGATTATATTGATACAACCAAGTGGACAAATATCTCGAACCAATGGTAATATATCAATCGGCCATACAAAATACACTTATAATGAAATATTGTATGCAATATGCAATTATACGCAGTTTATTTTTTTATTGTAACTTTATTAAGCCGTTTTTGTTATTTTATATGTATAAAAGAACTAGGAAAAAACATTTAATAATCTACCAACTAAGATAAAAAAATCGTTCAATACTTGATTAATTTAAAAAACATTATTTATTGAATTATCAATTTTTATATTGCTCGCTTTAAAATAGTCACCATTGGATACAATGAACTTATACCACCGTTCAGTCCAGCTTTCAAAACTCTTCTGAAAATTATAAGTTTATAAGTTTATCATTGAGTTCGTCCACCGATTTTTAGTTCTACAATAGGGAATATGCATGTAATTTAAATTTGGTTCAAATATTTTTATTCCGAGTCTTTATTGGCCGGACATTTGAACCAAACCATTATTTTATTAATCAGTATCTTTTTAATTACTTAAAATTTACTGCAAATTAAGCGAGGGAAATTCAAATTTGTAAAACGCAACACCATTGTGCACACGAAATGTGTACATGTGTACACCACACGAAATGTGACGTAACTTAATATGTACACAAGTTCGCTTCTATTGTATTTAATCCTAAATACGATGAGATGTAAACCTAACCTATAATTTTTGATTATTAAAACGAACAAATGTTATACGAAATTACATAAATAATAAAAAAATACATAAAATGTATTTCTATGATGTATTCATGGTGTGTCAAGTTTATTAAGATACTTTCTATGTATTTTGACAGAAAATTATTTATATAGTTCATTATATAGTTCATTAGAGTTATTCAAAAAAACATGCATATTCCCTATTGTTATAAAACGTTTTCATTTCACTTTTTGTTTTTTCATCTTTGAGTAGTGAAAAAGTTTTAATTCGTCAAATTTTGTGAATAGCGTAGTTCCGGAATCATTAAGCTACATACACACGGTATAGAAAACTAGCCCATAGTCCTGTTATAGTTTGACTATAGCAGTGTGACCGCTTCTTATAGTCCAAAACTATTCATATAGTTGAACTATACGAAGCGTCACGCAGCTATAGTCAAACTACAGCAGGAGTCGAACTACAGCTAGTTTTCTATATCGTGTAGACCTAGCTTTACTGTGCTATTTTTTGGTAGAAAATCCCGAGCAATCAATGAAGAGTACGGAGCTGGTGAATTATCATGATTCGATTGCCAATATTTGTCTTTACATAAACCGGGCCGTTTTGTTTCGAATTGTTTCACGTAGCCGACGCAACTAGCTCAAATTATACTGCTTATTAACTGTAGCACTTCGCGGTCAAAATGCATGATAACACGATATGATGCACGATAATCGAAAAAAACCGCGAGAAGAACTATAACATTCAATCGAACTTGGCATGTATTTATATAGTAAATTTCTTCAGCAGCGTCTCTAATTGTAATTCGACGGTTATCAAGACGTATTTTTTTTTTAACATCTACCCCATTTTTTTTTCCGGGGATTGAAGTTCTAGGTCCCAACTCTACCATCATTTGCAACTGATTCATTTGTAAATCGCTTCATTTTGACATTTACACTTTACAGCCCTTAATTTCATTTTCACGCAAAATTTAATGCATATTCTTTGATGCATAATTAAAATACACGTCTAATATGGCTAGCAATTTCGACAATGGTCACATGCATGTTAACCAATGCATCAACAATATTCATTTTGTCATACCTCGTATGTGTTACGAACAAGTTCAAAAGTGAATATGATAACATTTTCTTTTTGATGTTGCACTTTTAAGATCTACAAAGTCCGAAATTTACTAACTTTGTACGACGTTATTGGTATAAGAAATGAACACGCTTGTGAAGTCGCCATACTTTATCGTCGCTTTTACCAGGTATACCGGTATGAAGTGAGCGTTTAGATACAAATATGTCGATAGGGAACATTTGTTAACGAGCCTTATTTTTTTTTTGTTTGGTTGGTATGACATATGTTAAACATATTTAATATACATCAATTCATTGAACAAACAACGTCATATTTTTTCATCGTGTTAAAAATGTTGAACTTTGTACCACAAAGTGATGATTTGCGGAAAGCATTAATTTTTTGTTTCGATTTGAGGAAGAGCGCTGCAGAGTCCCATCGAATGCTTGTCGAGGCATATGGTGATCATGCTCTCTCAGAAGCAACATGCAAGAGAAACGGTTCAGAGATAATGATTTTGATGTGAGAAATGAAGAACGAGGAAGACCACCAAAAAAATTTGAAGACGCCGAATTACAAGCAATATTGGATGAAAATAATACTTTGAGTCAAAAGCAAATGGCAGCAATGTTAAATGTTGCACATCAAACATTTTCTGACCGTTTAAAGGCTATGGGAAAGATCCAAAAGTGTGAAAAATGGGTGTCACATGTATTGAACGAAACACAGATGGAAAACCGAAAAACGCCTGTGAAATTTTGCTTCAAAGACACGAAAGAAAATTAGTTTTGCATCGATTTGTTACTCGCGATGAAAAATGGATTTATTTTAAGAATCCTAAACGGAAAAAATCCTGGGTTAATTTGGGGCAACCATCAACATCGACTGCAAAACCAGATCGATTCGGCAAGAAGTCATTTCTCTGTGTTTGGTGGGATCAGAAAGTTGTGGTATATCATGAGCTTCTAAAACCTGGTGAAATTGTTAATACTAATCGCTACAGACATCAAATGATCAATTTGAACCAGGCATTGATCGAAAAACGACCAGAATGATCCAGAAGACATGGCAAAGTAATTTTGTTACCCGGAAATGCGACTGCACGCAAAGTAAAACCGGTTCAGGATACAATTAAAGCACTTGACCGGGAGCTGCTACCCCACCCGCTGTAATCACCAGACTCGCCCCTTCCAACTACCATTTGTTTTCATCGATGGGACACTCATTGGCTGAGCAGCACTTCGATTCCTACGAAGAAGTCGAAAATTGGGTGTCTGATTGGTTTGCTTCAAAAGACGAACATTTATTTTGGCGTCGTATCCACAAATTACCAGAAAGATGGTCAAAATGTGTAGAAAGCAATGGTCATTACTTTGAATATTTTTTTTTTACTTTCCCATTCAATATTAGTATTTCATTTTTACAAAAAAAAACTCACTTCATACCAGTATACCTGGTAAAAGCTTGTGGTATTGTGTCGCTATACTTATACAATCGCTTTTACAATCTTTTCCAAGCTTGTGACACAAATAAGGCCGTACAAAGTGCGCGACTGAGAACAAAATTTTTAGTTTCACAAGCTTGTATAATATTTCTTATACAAGAAACGTATTACAACGTGCATTAATAGAATCAACTACCTATATGCCAACTAGTACAATCAATCTGATGAAATTGCAAGTAATAAATGCTTTATAATTAGCGATATTTACATTAATTAGAGAATTAAAAATATTACTTTTCTATATAACTAGTTTAGCAACTTCATTTTACTAATAATTAATATTGTGTATAACCGCTTATTGATTAATACAAATATTAATTTACAATTCAATTAAAAATAATATGTGTAATTCATTAATTCTTAGATTGAAAAGAAATAGAGCAGTTAAATTTTGTATATATATATATATATATATATATATATATTTATATATATATATATTTATATATATATATATATATATATATATATATATATATATATATATATATATATATATATATATATATATATCTTCTTCTTCTTCCTTTGGCTCTACAACCCTTTATGGGTTTTGGCCTCCTCTACTATTTTATGCCATTCTCCACGAATCTTCTGCTGCTCTTTTCCAATTCCTTACTCCTAGTGCTTTTATGTCTACTTCCACGCTTTCCTTCCATCTTTTACGTGGTCTTCCTCTTGGTCGGCTATTGGTATATATTGGTATATATTGGTATATATATATATATATATATATATATATATATATATATATATATATATATATATATGTTGATTTTTAAATGATAATAATTCTTCTTTTGTAGATTATGGGATATTGAATGTGGTACTTGTCTGCGTACGCTAGAAGGACATGAAGAGTTGGTGCGTTGTATACGTTTCGACTCGAAACGTATAGTCAGTGGGGCCTACGATGGGAAAATAAAAGTCTGGGATTTATTAGCCGCCTTGGATCCTAGGAAACCTGCCAACGCTCTGTGTCTTCGAACATTGGTGGTGAGTCGAATTCGATCAGATTGCATACAGATAGATTTAGAAAATCAGATTAGTTAGCCTTAAATATATTATTGTTATATTACATAAAAAAATCAGTTCCATAATAAACCAAAATTTTGTATAATATGTGTAATCGACCACAATCAGGAGTCTTTTTTTCGGAACTGCATGGGGTCCGTTAGCTAAAAATAGTAAAGGTATGAGAATATTTCTTAAGTTTTATAGAAACTAGTGATGGGCATAATCGAATGGTTAGTAATCGAGTTATTTTAATAATCGTATGATTAGTAATCAAGTGATTTTAATAATCGAATGATTTATTAATGGTATGATCCGATTCACTGTAAAAATTATTATTATCACTTATTATTGCTAATAACTTATAACTGTATTATAAAAATATTATAAATGCACTTTGTTTCAATCTTTGCATCTGGTTATGACTCCCTTCGGCTATCATTCAAGTTCAGCAATACTTGGAGCTAACGCTAATAGAAAGGAAATTGTATCACTTACAATTTTGGGAGTCAAAGAAAGATATTTTTTCCGAATTCTACCAACATTCACATAAGTATGTGTGTGTGCTAGCAAGGTCAGTACTATCTAAAACGGGTATTCTCAAAAGCAGCGAACTGACAAAATATAGAAGGAGCAGGCAAAAGTACAAATAATAGAATAGTATATAATAAAAAAGAATTGTGAATAGTACAAATATAAACCAAATTACGTTCCTAAATAATGATTCTCGTATTTTGAGTTAAACAAGTTTTATTGCATCAACCTAGTTTAAAAAAAAACTCGTTACAATGTTTTGAAATAGTTTGACTCAAATTACTAAAATCATTCGATTATTGTTACAAGACTATGATGCTCATCTCGGCACTGCCGACGACTACTAACGTCCGATTCTGATTTCCAAGTCCGAATGACCATAATGCGATTCGAATGCTTACCGAGAACTAAAATCATTCGATTATTTTTACTCGATTATGCGCATTTCGGCTCCGCCGACGATTACTAAAGCCGGGGTAAAGCCGGGGACGAGCAAGCAAGCAGAATACATTAACATTAAGTGTAAAGTCGGAACTATATTAGGCCCACGCCGCGTGTCGCAAAGCTGCCTAACGCAACGGGCAGGTGATTATACTAGGCTTAAAATTAATAGGTAGCCAATATCATCTTTAAGATCCGTATCTCAGTCGGAAGAGAACATTGTAAATAGGTGCGGACGTTTACGCGGTCACCGCTGAACTGACACAAAAATTAATCAGCACGCGCGGCGATGCGACACTGTAGTATTATCACCAGCCCGTTGCATCAGGCAGCGTTGCGACACGCGGCGTAGGCCTACTATAACTAACCTAATAGCTTAACGCCCGATTCCGATTTCAAGTCCGAGTGATCGAGTATTCGAATGATCCAGAATAATCGAATGATTCGGCTCTAGTCCGAGTAATCATTCATCTACACGAGTAATAATCGAGCACTCGTATGATTGTATGTTGTTGTCAGCTATGATTTCAACATGAATGCGAACATGAATGCAAAGAAGAACGGGTTTCAAAACCATATTAAATATGATAAATATCTAAAATGGTTCTTAGCCATTTAGTAAGCGCGGCCAAACATCCCTTTCCAATAACATAATAATCACTAATATTCATATAAAAAATGATTTTTTAAAGATTTCAAAATTTTAAAAACCTAACCAAATTTTTTTTGCACAGTTTTACACAAATTGTAATTTTAACATTTAGTTAATGCTGTAGTGAAATTAAATTAACTTATTGCCTTAAAAAGCTAGTAATGAATTAAAAAATGAAAAAAGTAATATAGATTTTCTTCCGAAAAGAGCCGTGCTACCCAACCAGGCGCCCGCGAACTGATTTGTGTACAGAAAAGTTTTTATTTAAATTTAATTTTAAAGTTACCAGACACCAAACGACAATAATGAAAAGTAACAATTACAAAAAGCAATTAAGATTTATTGAATTCATGGAGCTTTAAGTAAGTAAAGATAATTATATTTAACTGTTTTAATTATATTTAACCAGATAATCGCAAAAAAATCGCAAAACAATTTCGTAATGCAAATAAGTTTTCTTAACAAATTATACATCAATTTGTTCATCTCATGGAATAGCTTTAGTTTGGCTATATTTATGATTTGTGGTTTGGGAGAAAATTTTTATAGATGTACGGAAATCGGTCGAATGTAGTAAAAACGGTTTTCGGGTTTTTTACTTTGCGATTTCAAATAACCAAGAAGTTGGATTTTTTTGTTTTATTTTAGTTCTTTTTGTAAGATTTTCATTTAAAATTGTATACATTTGTTAACAATATTTTATATAAATATTAGGAGTACCCGAAAGTAATGTCGTTTTTTAACATTAGATTCATACAGATAAGTTTTTATTTTTCATCAATGATGTAACCATCCTCGTTATCCAACAACCTTTTGCAATCTACTATCAAATTTTCAATGCCGGAACGATAAAAATTAATTGGTTTTTGTGTAAAATATCTGGAGATGGTATTTTGGACATCTTGCCACTTAGAAAATGTTGTAGCGATCGGAATAAATGGAAATCCGATGGCGCAATATCGGGCGAGTATGGTGGATGAGGCAATCTCTACCACATCAATTCATTAATTTTTTGCAAGGTTCATTTTGCGCATTGAAGGCTTGCAGTATCGTGTAGCAGAATAACGCCTTTTCCGTTGACAATTGTTGGCCACTGTTCAATTAAAGATTGATTCACTCGACCAAATTGTTCACAATAAAGATCTCAGTAAATGATTGAAAAGGTCTCAGATTATGCGGGACCCAAACACCTGCTCTGCTTACTTTCCCAATCAGCTGCAAATGTTTTTGGATGGTCGTCCAAGGTTGGTTAAGAGTGTTTTACAGATCCTCGATTATTTGACACGGATTTGCTTCCATTTCCGCCCTTAACTTGTCATTGTCTAAAGTTTTTGGTCTTCCTGATGGATACGAGTCGGAAGACCAAAATTACCGGATTGGAACATAGAAAACCTCCTTTCGCATTTACGTGCGTCTAATTGGATACATCGCATATATTGGATTCATTCGATACATGCAACATCGCAAATGTTTTTGGTAGCAACTGTTGCGTTACTACCCTTGTGAAACTCAAAAACCATACAATGTCGTATATGTACCTCTTTTGGTATTTGGCCTGCTATTCACCATAAATTGAAGAAAAAAAATGAGTTTAATTATTTACGAGTAAATAAGTCTGTAACCTTAAAATTTCTTTCGCACGACTTTGAAATACATGGTGAGCTAATGACAAACGAATACCGACATTGTTTCGAATAAAGATTGCCGCTTTGAGATTTGCGAATGTAATCTGGGGTCCAAATGGGTTGGGAACCCCTGCATTAGAGCTTGTTAAATTGTACCGAACGAATGAAAGTTACAACTAAAGAATTAGTAAGAACTTGAAGTTCTTGAAGGCGGATATCATATACGGGTACTCACTTATCGACCTACCTGCTTAACGACCGCTCGGACTTACGACCAACTATCTGGAAATATTTTCTGTAGCTTCATGAACCGATCACGTTTAAGAATTAAACACAACGCAAACTTAAAATTCACGTGACAATTGAATCGATACTCAACCGAGCTCCAGCCAGTAACTCTTTATTAGTCAGTCTTACTGTCGTAGTAAGTATTTACTGCTCAAAACGTTAGCAATTTGCAAGAGTGTCTACATTAATTGTATGAACTTGATTCTGCACCTATATATTAGATGTCGACGAAAAGAAAGAGCATATCGATGACAAGTAAAACCTCATAAGTCCTAAATTTCATATATTGAGTTTTTGATATCGTTGGATTCAGCAGACTAAGCCGCACGTGTTTACAAGGTAAAAAGACCCGCATACCTAAAACCCTCTATTAAAAAAAATTAACACATAAAATGGCCCAACTAATTGAAAAAGGCAACGTTTTTTTTTGCTATCCTGTAAAATTAGTAAAATAGACTTACGAGATATATATATATATATATATATATATATATATATATATATCTATTTATATATATATATAAATCCACTCTAGTACCATTCACTAGAATGAGAAAAACGGATGGGCTAAAGCCCCCAATTTTCTATAACGAGCATCTAAAGGTGAGTGATGAAGTCAAGTATCTAGGTGTAATCCTGGATGCCAAACTGACTTGGAATCAACACCTAAAGAAAGCTACCAACAAGTGTGAAATGGCACTTATGATGACCAAAAGAACACTTGGATAAACATGGGGACTGAAACCAAGCATGGTATACTGGCTATACACTATGGTAGTTAGACCCATTTTGACATATGGCTCCACAGTATGGTGGACCAAAGTGAAGCAAAAACAGGCCATCAAAGAACTCTCCTATGTTCAAAGACTGGGCTGTTTAGCAATTACGGGAACGATGAAAACCGCCCCAACTGCGGCTCTGGAGGTGATCCTAGGCCTTCCTCCCCTGGATATCTTTATCATGGGCGAGGCAAGGATGGGAGCTTTCAGATGCATATGCAACGGCACATGGGAATCTCTGGCGAGGTCAGGACACACCATGATAAAGAGTGTCATATCAGAACCGTACCTCAATATAGAGGGGGATTCGTGCCTAAAAGGCTGTCAATCGATCTACCCTTCGAAACACATCTTCGATGGACAGAAGGCAATCAAATAACCACTAGCCGAAGAGGACTGGACTGGTATACAGACGGCTCCAAGAAGGACAGTGGTACTGGTGCAGGAATCTATGGACTGCCCCTGGGGTGCAGCTTATCTGTACCTCTGGGGATACATGCCACAGCATTCCAAGCAGAAATACACGCTCTCATGGCCTGTGCCCGTGAAAATTTGAGAATGGACTACAAAATTAGAAACATCCGCATTTTTACGGACAGTCAGGACGATTAATGCTCTAGCGTGTCACGAAATCAAATCCAAGACAGTTTGGAACTGTCTTCAGGACCTAAAAGCCCTGGCAAAGCATAACAAGGTCACACTCGCTTGGGTGCCTAGCCATACAGGACTGGTGGGTAACGAAATGGCGGATAAGCTAGCAAAAGATGGAGCCTGCAAGGCAAACATCATAGCCGAAAGCGGACCCTACATTACAAAGACCACGACCCGAAATAAAATCTGTAAATGGGTAGCAACTAAGCACCATCTACAGTGGGTCAATTTGAATGGTCTGACACACAGCAAACGAATGGTAGCTAAACCATCGGAAACTCTAACTGCTGAAATCCTGCTACTGCCAAGGAAGCAGATCGCAATTGTGGTAGGCCTACTTACAGGACACCGCTCTCTACAAGAACACCTGCATAAAATGGGTATTTGGAAAGATGAACCTTTATGCAGGTTATGCTATGAGGAGGACGAAACCGCCGCCCATATAATCTTCCACTGTGAAGCAATTGCACGTAGGAGACACAAGCTTGATATTACAGCTGAAAGAGTCCCTGTGTAAACATGGCACATAGAATCCTGGACCTAATAGAGGGACTGGATCTATTTGCATGAACAAGACAATGTGGGGAAATACAATGGGCCGCAGTGTTTTAAGGGCTAACCTCCCTGGACCCACATTGGTTAGAGAGAAAAAAAAAGTAATAATAATATACCAATATATATTTAAACTTCACCACAGACATACATATATTACTAACAATACCAGTTAGATTACAGAAAAGAAGGATTAATTAGAACTCATTCATGCACAACTGAGGAATTATAAATTAGAATTGTTATCAATAGAAATATAATTGGCATTCAATTATAATTCATAAGAAATAAGCAAAGTTTTTCTTAAAATAACAATTCAAAGGTAATATAACATTTTGATTGAATTTCCAATGTTATTTGGCCGTTACTGAATTTTATCATTACAAAAATGGTGCTTTGACCAGGTTCTAAGGATTAAGGGGAGGGCATCAAGCTTGGAAAGCCCAAGTCACTAAATGTAAATAAAGGTTTGACAATTAATAACTCCATTTAATAATACATACATTTAATAATACAAGTAATAATAGTATATTACGTGACAAGAGTTGAAAGAAGCATATTACGTACGAGCGGAACAGTTACGCACGAGCCGCGTAGCGGTGAGGGCGTAATTCCGCGAGTACGTAATTGCCTTACAACTCGAGTTATGTACTACACTTTATCTACGACCACACTAATTTGTTTCTGTCTAATAAGAAAAATATGTTTGATGTAACACCTTCGACCTTATTTAACATGATAGAAATGAAAAGAAATGCATTCATAATGGTTACATACCATTTTATTTAGTACTTATTTGTAGTTGTCGTTAGATTTAAACGTGAAAAAACGAAATGAATGACAGCTTCTATGTGAATGATGTGACGTTTAATGATTGTTTGGAAATCAATCTCAACCAATCAACGAAGTGTGTGATATGTGTGCGGCGTATGATATTCCGTAGTATGTACCCGAACTGTACAAGAATGGGCATTTACAATAGTGGTCGTAGATAAAGTAAATTAATCTTCGGATGTGCTTACGACATTACAAGTTGCAGGGTGATATTCGTCATACAAACATGACACGGTTTCAGGTACGAGGCGGTTCAGGGTACCTTTCCCCGACTTCAAGGATGAGGGATTTCTCAAATCACTAGAAACATACGTTTTCACGAAAACTTTTTCCATTTGGTCGATTACTCGTCGATAATTTAAAAAAAGATATTTTTGTAATGATAAAATTCAGGACACAGCCAAAGTACATTGGAAATTCAATCAAAATTCAAGCAAATACGCCTATTTTTTTTATTATATTACCTTTGAATTGATATTTATAAGAAAAAATATGACCAGCGTTGAAAAAAAAAATGTATGGGACTCGATCCACCGATCCAGCAATTACGAAGCTTGAACGTTACCACTCGGCTACCGCCATTTTATACACGTTAACGCAGCGCAAATGTATATATTCGACGTGGAAAATTTCGAAGAGAGAAAATTGCTATTTTCTCGGAAATGCCGAAATAGTACGCCTTACTACTTACACATTATGTTGTCCTAATCGACTACAAAAAGTGTACAAAGTTTGAAAAAAACCGTGAGTTGTAAGTTACTATTTTATGAAAAGCATGGGTGTAACATATGAAGCAATAACTGTAATGGAAAAGACGATAACCGATAAAAAAATTCAATAATAGAGACATTCAATAATAAATGTTTTTGAATGTTTTTTAATTTTTGAAATCATAGATTTAATTAAAGCGGCCAAGTACGTGTCGGGCCACGCAATGTAGCAATGTAGGGTTCCGTAGTTGCCATTCTTACTCTTATTATTCTACCAATCTATTTCTTAATGTCGATTCCGATATGCGCGACACTCACCTACTCGACGTCGTGCGACATCGCCTGTCAAATAATGGTTACATGGTTTTACATGGGCACGTCGCGTAGCCCATTTAAAACAATGTAATCATTAATTAACAGGCGATGTCCCGTGACGTCGCGTAACTGAGTGTCGCGTATATAAGAATCGGCCTTTACGCTAGCAATAACTTAATCACCTGACATTGATTTGATAAGTATGAACTTATCATTATGTCTTTCAACTTATCATCATGTTCTTTTTACAGAAGAATATTAGTGCTGTTTAGGTTAGTATACTAACCAAAACTTAGGTTAGTATACTAACCTAAACTAACCTGACAACAGGTCACGCTCGCGCAAAAGTCTGGCGGCCAATGTGAACACGTACCGCGCCCGCACCCGCCGCCGCGTCCGCGTGTCATTGATTTTCAGAACAGAGAGCGTTTGCAATTGTTGGAAAATAAAGCAAAGGCTACCAGATATATACCACAAGTGACGCTCTAAGATACCCTTGCTGCTGCACTAATTTCGGAATCAATCGTTTCGTATGATTTTAATCTTTTTTAAAGATAAAAGTCATTAATTCGTGCGACTGCTGCCCAAGGCGTTTCGATACAAACCTTGGTGTAAATTCGGGCACCGAAACCTAAATCGATTACTTTGTTTTTATTCCATTTTGGTTAACTTAAATTCGTTTGAAGTACTTCTGAAGAGAAAAATATTCATTGCATACAGCAGTTTCGCCATTCAAAGGAGCATGATGTAATGCTCCCCAGGAACGCCAATCAATCCTCGCAGATATGTTCAGAACTATCTTCTTCTTTCGAATAGGCCTACTTTGGACCACGCTTGTTCAACTGTTAGGCTTTGATTTTTGACCAGTATTGTCGCATCTTCTGCCGGTATAACTCCTTTCTCTCTTCTGTCCAGGGGGTACCTTTCCTTCGGGGTTTTTCCTGAAATCCACGGATTTGGAGCGTCTCACAGACTGTCTGTTTTGGAGATCCCTCTTTTTGGAGATCCCTGTTTCGCTAAAGCTAGTCACCTGAAATTTTACAACGTTATTACTATAGATACGTGTTACAAATTTACGGGGTGGCCAAACTGAAAAACAAAAACATTTTTTTGGACCACCCTAACCCCCATGGACATGTTGGATATCATGAGGCCTTGCACCATCTTGCTGATACCAAATATCGTTTATTGGTAATCGGAGTTGAGCGATGGAATCCATTAAGAACTTTTGTAGCAACTCCACTTAACGTTCACTATTGACAACTACAGCCTTTCCCATTTCATCTTAAAAAAATCGGACCCAATACTCCAGCTGATCATATTCCGCACCGTACCTTTTTTCACCATACCACCACACCTCATAGTTACCTTTTACGAATACAGGTCTTCTTCGAATATAACTTAAGTATTTTCGGCAGACCAGTAATGTAAATTGTGTTTGTTCCTCTGCCCATGCAATTGAAAATGTGCTTCCTCACTCATAATTATTTTGCTAACAAAATTATCCTCTCTGCCTAAAATCTGTCGATTGAATTATAAACGCGAGTTTCGGTCTATTGGAAGAAGTTTTTGGGCTGTTTGTCATGTGTAAATCCGAAGGAGTAAATCTCTCTTTAAAATTGTTCTTACAGACTTACGGTAAGTTCCTACTTACTACTACGTACTTCGCACGTATTGATTGGAATTTTCTCCAATTCTGTTCCTAACTTGCAAAGTATTCACTTTCTGTTCTAGCAGTTTTGTTTCTTCTCTGCAAGTTTAGTATCCTTAAGAGAACCTGTTGGACGATATTTTTCGACCCATCTTGCAATGTTCATATCCTGCAATTTGGTGGCGCTTGAAAATTAAACTGATGTTCAAACCACCCCTGAGTTTGAATAATGGAGTTCGTTCTAATAAAATCCTCATCACAAACAATGCTTTGTTCAATCGGCCACCACTCCATTAAAACAAAAATTTGAAGGTTCAATGAATATTAGTCTGTTAAAATTATGGTAATTCCTGGTCGGGGAGGCAACAACTAGGGCGGCTATCACTCACCGTCCGGGCTGCCCAGCCTGAATATGCGATACCGGGGTGGCGCATACTAAAAGCCAAAGTAGAAAAAATTAAAATTAGGCAAATAAGTCACTATTAATTTGTCAACCTTTAATATCATAAAAAAAAAACTTCAAATATAAAATAATAAAATTGGCGTAATTTCACCATTCATTAAAAAAAATCCAATGGCAAATGGCAATTTAATTTTTTATTGCTCATGCGCGAGAGAATGAAATAAACACAATCAAGACCCCGTTATTAAAAAAGTGACGTGAAGTGTCATTTAATTACAAACTAAGTGTTTTTCAGTACAAAATAAAAATTAAAGAACACGTTTTAAAATGAGTGTAAATTCTATGGTGATACCAGAGACTGAGGAGAGTTCTTATAAGGAATCCACACCACCGGAGACAATTGAAGAAGCATTTTTCGTTTTTTATTTTAATTCTTCATTTTTGATTCCATTTTTTTAGATGGCCCCTCGATCCCGAACTTGTAAGATACATCCCCTCGCATGAGTAATAGAAAATATTGTTTGTAACACGGGCGGTATTGTCAATTGCCCTCTCGAGCGAATGTACGCACTCACTTCGTTTGTCCCAACGAACTTAATACGTAATTACGTGAACGTAACTTAACCAAAGTTCATCTGTGTCCAGACTGTCCAGACACTTTGCGGTTGTACTTTTATGTTGCAAAATAAAAACTAAAACCTATTGATAAATAGGATGATATTGATTATATTCCATAAAAATCCTATTCTTTAAAATTTATTAATTGGATATTAAAATAGATACACATATGTGATTTTGAAGTTTATTTGGTACTCATTTTTTTATTAAATTTTTTTTGATATCTTTTCTTTTAATGATAGATAATTGTTTCTGCTTTTTTATTCTTTATTTCTGTTTCTATTTCTATGTATGTTAATATACTTAATATAATATAATTAATACAAACATCATAATTAAATGTTCAAAACTAACAGTTCCATCTAATTATATTTATGAATATTTATATTTTTAGGAGCATACGGGGAGAGTATTTAGATTACAATTTGACGAGTTCCAAATTGTCAGCAGTTCACACGACGATACAATACTGATATGGGATTTCCTAAACTCGACTGATAATAACTCGTCGAAGGCTAGTTCCGCACCGATGATGTCAACAACGAGGAGTCCTTCACGTAAGTGTTATAATAAAAATAATAAATCAGAGAAAACCAATCATATCAACACATATTAAACTTTAGAAACAAACATAATACTATTTGAACTTCTTGCTACTTACCTATAACCTATACAAAGAACCTATATATAGAACAGCTGAACAAGTTATAGTTTGAATATGTTAAAGATGTCATTAAGTCATTATGTAAAATGTTAAAGATGTCTCGACTGACAAAATATTTTTTGGTAAAACACATTGGATATATTTTTTATGATTAAATTTATAATAAAATGAACACAAATAATTTGTAGATTTCTATTTTCTTGTATAAAGAAAACGAAAAAGATTTTTTCACATTGGTTTTTTTTCTTCTTATGAGTTATAACAGGTGCATATAAAATATCGGATTTTTGTTATTTACAGTGTACCGGGCGATTTAGTTTTACGACAAGCTTTGGCAGGGTACGACAAGCTTTTGGTACGCTAATGCAATTCTATGAAAACAGGTCAACTCTATAAAGATCCACAAAAACTTTAAAGAGGATATAAAAGTGTGTAATAAGTTGATCGTAATGTCCTTCTTGTCCTTCAGCATTTATTATCATGATAGTTGATTTTATTGTCATTTGTTTAGTTGCCATTATTATAATCGTGTGTAGTATCCTAATCGTGCGTAAAAATCCAATATAAATCAAATGGAGTTTCATTATTAAATGATTTCTGTTTTTTGTAATTATGGCAATAACCGCGTCACTAAACAAAAAACATAGACGTAGTGAAAATAAATTTTGTGACGTATATTAAAATTGAATTAATTTTTCTTATTTTGATTCAAAAAGTCTCGGCCTCTCAGTTTGAATTTATCTGGCTCTAATATAATTTAACCTAACCATAACATAATGTAGATTAAATCTAGGTTAACCTAGATTACATCGCTAACCTAACCAATTAGTGTTCCCGTCACTGTGCCTTTTTACTAGTTAGCAATTTTTGCAACAGATGCGCTGAACGTTCTAAAATTTTCTCTAAACTAACCTAACCTTACTGTGGCAGTAATTTGAAGTATTTTGTGTGTCAAAATTACAATTTTTTAATATTACCAGTAAGAAACAATTATGTTTTTGTAGAACAGTATTTTAACATGCTTCGTTGATAAAATAATGTATGATACACGTGTGTGAAAGGACTTTTGTGCATCTTCTTCACACACCTGTACTATAAACTATTAAGTGGAAGATTTTATTGTAAATTAGTATTAAAATACAAGTCTGTAACCAGGGGTACGCCAGGGCAGCCTTAGCCTGTCCTGGAAAATGTAGAGCCTGCCCTAGCCCATAGCTACAGCTTGCTAAGGATTTCGAAATTTGGACTTTATAATAATAACGAAACTAAGTATTATTATATTATTTACTAGAATAATGTTTCGTAGCATAAATATTTTATTGAGAGTTCTTTTTTAGTTTTGAGTTTAAATGTTTAGTTAAATATTTTTTTAATGTTAAGAAGAATTTGGTATCTCCTTAATAGCAATTCACTTCAAGGTTCCTTGTTCATAGTTATATGTATAATCCATCAATTTCACCAAAAACTTGAGTGCCCGCATGTCCCACATATTTTTGAACGTCATAGATATTATATAAACTCGATTTCAGAAGTTATTTATTTTGTGGCTATTAACGAACTAGCATTTCATGGTACATATGACATTGAAGAACATCAAGTAAATGGTTTATTTCGCAGTATTTTTGAATATACGTTGCTCAAAAATAATAAACTTGATGAATGTATTACATACATACCAGCTAATGTCACATATTTATCTATACAAAATATACAAAATAATTTGATTGACATAATAGCAGAAAGTGTCTCTCAAAGCATTGCAAACGAAATGACGATGCTCCATGTTTTAGTATTTTAGTGAATGGCACACACGATAAAAATAATCAAAAAAAATATTGCAATTGAACATACAATTAGAAACGTCGTAGGTAGGCATGAGAGTCTATTTTAACGATAAAAACAAGCTGGATGTTGGAACATTTGCAAACTTGACCTAAAAAGTGCTTAAAGATTACGGCTTAGATACAAGTCAGTGTTATGATGGAGCATCTGTTATTAGTGGACAGAAAGTGGGTGTGCAAGTACTCCAGAAGCGCATAAACAGAGTAAAACCTTAAGTGAATTGTTGCAATCATCAATTGCAGCTAGTACTTGTGAAAGCTATGAAAGAAATATCAGCAGTTAAGCAATATTTCGGTCCATGCTCTATGTTATACATGTTGTCTTAAAAAACGATGTCTTTCAAAGTTTTACGATGGACAAGTACTGTGCCGTCTTTTAGAGCAACGTTTGAGCGGTAATTTGGACGGTACTCGCATAGTTTCCATCAATTATTGGAAAATTATCCAGGCCCTAGAAAAATTATCAATGAGCGGAGATATAGATGGTAACTATGTTGTAGAAAGTACTGGTTTGCTCAAAATAGTATGATCTAAAGATTTCCTATTCAGCCTGTTGATAAATTACCTCAGGCCCATGAAGCGAGTTTGAGTGACTCGGTGGTTGTTATAAGATCAGTAGTGGATTCGCTCATACAGAAATGATGTCATTTACAGAGAAATTGATGCCAAATTCTACACTGATTACGTCTCTGAATATGACATTCCCAGAAAAAGACAAACACCATGCTTGCAGGATACCTAATGACTAATACCTAAGACAATGTTACTTATTCTAGCTGTAGGAATAACATCTATGAATAGGATGGTTACAAAAGTTACTACGTGGTAATTCATACTCACATCGAATTGCAAAATTCACTATGTTCTGTATTATATATATATATATATATATATATATATATATATATATATGTATATATATATATATGTGTATATATATATTACAAATTATTATTTTTTATTTAATTATTATTATACAAATTTTATAGGATGTCAATGAAATCCTCTGATGAACTTCACAATGGCATAAAAAAGAAAATTAAAAAACAAAATACGTGCATGAGGTTATGTTTGGGTACGGAAGAAAAGTTCCGAAAGGAAATTTCCGTTCGTGTGCGGCGGATTATCAAAAATGTATGCGAGTGCTGCGTTCGGGATGACGTCATTCGGTTTTTTCCCGTTCTGAATGACCCGAACGCACGGTTTGTTTCCGAAACGAACGCCAGGTTTTTTTTTCAGTTCGGAAAATGTATTAACGTGTGCGCCCAGATGAACATTTTATATGTAAGGCAAGCATTCGGGTCTCCGAATCAGGAATCCTGAACAGGAAACCGTACGTATGCGCCGGGTCTATGACGGTTGGCTACAAGCGGCAGGTTTTCAACAGTTTAATCAACAGAAAAACAGCAAAAAAAGTGAACGAAAAATGGCTAAAAAAGAAATATCAGTTATCGCATATTAATTTGTTAAATGGGTTGTCACTGAAACCGAGTGACTGGCGTAACTATTTGATAATGAACGAATCTAGATATTTCAAGCTATTTTTCTATAAATTTTTCAGTTATTATTGCATGTCCTGACGCCATGGCGGTTAAACTACGACTGACTAAGCGCATGCGCGGTCATTTTGCCTTGATGGAAACGAACTGAACCAAGCGGATTTATGGTGCGCCTGGTAAATCCGTGGGTTATCGTCAGTTCAAAATTTTACGTTAGGATTTCACACTCACGGTCAGTTTTTGGATGTACGTCAGTTCAACTGATCGTGAATGGGGGGCATTAAACAGACGTTTAGAACTGATCAGTTCAAAATGATTTCCCCACTCACTGGCTTAAAACCGGCCTTCATTTCTCGGTTGTCACGTGCTGTATCTGGCTAGCAAATTTCTCACCGCGTAACATAAAAAAATAGATTCGGATTCCGAAGAGGTCATTCTACTTATGGCTGGCCGCATACGCACGGTTTCCGGATTCGGTTTCCTGATCCGGATCCCCGATTCGAAATTCCGCGAGACTAGCGCAGACGTTCGATTTTTTGTATTAATAATTTAACATTCGAAAAACGAAAGCACGTTTAAGATGGACGACTACGAATTAATTTCAAATGTACTTTTACTGGCGCTAAGTAAGATAAAAAGGAAACGTTGATATTGGGTTCAACCAATAAACACCAAAAGAATAAAGGAAAGTCAATTCTATCTAATAAGAGCAAAATTGCGAGCACACCTAGAAGAGTTCTTCAAATTTTATAGGATGTCAATGAAATCCTCTGATGAACTTCACAATGGCATAAAAAAGAAAATTAAAAAACAAAATACGTGCTTGAGGTTATGTTTGGATCGGAAGAAAAGTTCCGAACGGAAATTTCCGTTCGTGTGCGGCGGATTATCAAAAATGTATGCGAGCGCTGCGTTCGGGATGACGTCATTCGGTTTTTTCCGTTCTGAATGACCCGAACGCACGGTTTGTTTCCGAAACGAACGCCAGGTTTTTTTTTCAGTTCGGAAAATGTATTAACGTGTGCGCCCAGATGAACATTTTATATGTAAGGCAAGCATTCGGGTCTCCGAATCAGAAATCCTGAACAGGAAACCGTACGTATGCGCCCGGTCTATGACGGCTGGCTACAAGCGGCAGGTTTTCAACAGTTTAATCAACAGAAAAACAGCAAAAAAAGTGAACGAAAAAATGGCTAAAAAAGAAATATCAGTTATCGCATATTAATTTGTTAAATGGGTTGTCACTGAAACCGAGTGACTGGCGTAACTATCTGATAATGAACGAATCTAGATATTTCAAGCTATTTTTCTATAAATTCTTCAGTTATTATTGCATGTCCCGACGCCATGGCGGTTAAACTACGACTGACTAAGCGCATGCGCGGTCATTTTGCCTTGATGAAAACGAACTGAACCAAGCGGATTTATGGTGCGCCTGGTAAATCCGTGGGTTGCCGTCAGTTCAACATTTTACGTTTAGATTTCACACTCACGGTCAGTTTTTGGATGGACGTCAGTTCAACTGATGTCAGTTTCACAGAGTTTAACTGACAGTGAATGTGGGGCTTTAGATGAACTACTCAAACTGCCGACAGATCATGCAATGGCTCAGTTCTAAACAATCTGACTGATTTCACTATATGACTACGACATAAATATAGTAAATATCAATTAATCGCTCATTACATGTACCACAAACATGTGTCAACAGTTAGCAATTGCTTCAAATTGTACAGTTTTATTTTTAAACTTACTTTTTTCAGTATTTTGTATCCTTACTTGTCTTTCCATTTCTCAAAATCTAATTAAAATAATGAGTACAATATAAACAATATAACTCTCCTATGTATTAAAACAACAAAAAAGAAAAATAAGTTTGAACATTTTTTTTTCTTGTTCTTGTTTAGTTTTAAGGTTATAAACAGACCACGCTCGTCTGTCACTCTGCGGAAGAAAGAGAGAGCACGCATTATAGAAATATACACTGTTAAAGAAATATACACTAAGAGAAAGCAAAACGCGTAAGGGACATCGCGCGTAACGGAGATAACGTTAACTTTTTCTGCCGAATCGCTCCTACCGAGACCTCCCTAAAGGAACTTCGTTCCAAAACTACACTAGTTGAAAAGCTATTCGCAAAAATAAACGAGAGCTGGCTGAATTAAAAAGTGAGAGAGGCAAAGGATAGCATGACATGCTTCTCAACAATATTTTACAAAACGAATGATTTTATACTTACAAATTAAAAGGTAAATAATTATTGATACTTATTTCAATGCATCCATTCGTTGAGATTGAAAAAAAGTGACACCCTTATATCAGACAATTAGATTTTACAATATCACAAAATTCGGTGGATGTAACTGATCAAACTCGAGGTATTTTTAAAAATCTTAGATTAAGCCAGGATAAATGCTTGGATATTATACTAAGAAACGACGAATGAAGAAATATCGATGCGAGAATTTTTATTTCAATTGACAGATGAGCTTTGGGCCGAATATCAGAAGGAGAGACAGCTAAGCAAAGAATGTTTATCAGAAACAATAACAAATACAGCTATAGATTCATCAGGATGGAAAGCTTGTCACAAGTTATTGTAAAGTCAATAAGACTAGAAGTAGATTGTAGATTTCGGTGGTGACTTGTACTGCGATCTTCATAGATCAATTGTACCCCACCCTCTTCCACCCACCAACTTACTAAAGCGAAATATAGCTTGAATATATAAATATATTCAACCTGTTTGTAGCTGTATAATATTAAGTCTTATTAGGACTATGAAAAAATCTCATGTTGAAACAACTACTTCCCGGTTAATATCACACAGGATATTGAACTGTACAACAGAGATATTTATGTATACACATTAAATTGAAAAATTCTATTTTTAAAATGTTTTTACTATACTTACCATATATATATATATATATATATATATATATATATATATATAGCTATATTTCGCTTTAGTAAGTTGGTGGGTGGAAGAGGGTGGGGTACAATTGATCTATGAAGATCGCAGTACAAGTCACCACCGAAATCTACAATCTACTTCTAGTCTTATTGACTTTACAATAACTTGTGACAAGCTTTCCATCCTGATGAATCTATAGCTGTATTTGTTATTGTTTCTGATAAACATTCTTTGCTTAGCTGTCTCTCCTTCTGATATTCGGCCCAAAGCTCATCTGTCAATTGAAATAAAAATTCTCGCATCGATATTTCTTCATTCGTCGTTTCTTAGTATAATATCCAAGCATTTATCCTGGCTTAATCTAAGATTTTTAAAAATACCTCGAGTTTGATCAGTTACATCCACCGAATTTTGTGATATTGTAAAATCTAATTGTCTGATATAAGGGTGTCACTTTTTTTCAATCTCAACGAATGGATGCATTGAAATAAGTATCAATAATTATTTACCTTTTAATTTGTAAGTATAAAATCATTCGTTTTGTAAAATATTGTTGAGAAGCGTGTCATGCTATCCTTTGCCTCTCTCACTTTTTAATTCAGCCAGCTCTCGTTTATTTTTGCGAATAGCTTTTCAACTAGCGTAGTTTTGGAACGAAGTTCCTTTAGGGAGGTCTCGGTAGGAGCGATTCGGCAGAAAAAGTTAACGTTATCTCCGTTACGCGCGATGTCCCTTACGCGTTTTGCTTTCTCTTAGTGTATATTTCTTTAACAGTGTATATTTCTATAATGCGTGCTCTCTCTTTCTTCCGCAGAGTGACAGACGAGCGTGGTCTGTTTATAACCTTAAAACTAAACAAGAACAAGAAAAAAAAATGTTCAAACTTATTTTTCTTTTTTGTTGTTTTAATACATAGGAGAGTTATATTGTTTATATTGTACTCATTATTTTAATTAGATTTTGAGAAATGGAAAGACAAGTAAGGATACAAAATACTGAAAAAAGTAAGTTTAAAAATAAAACTGTACAATTTGAAGCAATTGCTAACTGTTGACACATGTTTGTGGTACATGTAATGAGCGATTAATTGATATTTACTATATTTATGTCGTAGTCATATAGTGAAATCAGTCAGATTGTTTAGAACTGAGCCATTGCATGATCTGTCGGCAGTTTGAGTAGTTCATCTAAAGCCCCACATTCACTGTCAGTTAAACTCTGTGAAACTGACATCAGTTGAACTGACGTCCATCCAAAAACTGACCGTGAGTGTGAAATCTAAACGTAAAATGTTGAACTGACGGCAACCCACGGATTTACCAGGCGCACCATAAATCCGCTTGGTTCAGTTCGTTTTCATCAAGGCAAAATGACCGCGCATGCGCTTAGTCAGTCGTAGTTTAACCGCCATGGCGTCGGGACATGCAATAATAACTGAAGAATTTATAGAAAAATAGCTTGAAATATCTAGATTCGTTCATTATCAAATAGTTACGCCAGTCACTCGGTTTCAGTGACAACCCATTTAACAAATTAATATGCGATAACTGATATTTCTTTTTTAGCCATTTTTTCGTTCACTTTTTTTGCTGTTTTTCTGTTGATTAAACTGTTGAAAACCTGCCGCTTGTAGCCAGCCGTCATAGACCGGGCGCATACGTACGGTTTCCTGTTCAGGATTTCTGATTCGGAGACCCGAATGCTTGCCTTACATATAAAATGTTCATCTGGGCGCACACGTTAATACATTTTCCGAACTGAAAAAAAAACCTGGCGTTCGTTTCGGAAACAAACCGTGCGTTCGGGTCATTCAGAACGGAAAAAACCGAATGACGTCATCCCGAACGCAGCGCTCGCATACATTTTTGATAATCCGCCGCACACGAACGGAAATTTCCGTTCGGAACTTTTCTTCCGATCCAAACATAACCTCAAGCACGTATTTTGTTTTTTAATTTTCTTTTTTATGCCATTGTGAAGTTCATCAGAGGATTTCATTGACATCCTATAAAATTTGAAGAACTCTTCTAGGTGTGCTCGCAATTTTGCTCTTATTAGATAGAATTGACTTTCCTTTATTCTTTTGGTGTTTATTGGTTGAACCCAATATCAACGTTTCCTTTTTATCTTACTTAGCGCCAGTAAAAGTACATTTGAAATTAATTCGTAGTCGTCCATCTTAAACGTGCTTTCGTTTTTCGAATGTTAAATTATTAATACAAAAAATCGAACGTCTGCGCTAGTCTCGCGGAATTTCGAATCGGGGATCCGGATCAGGAAACCGAATCCGGAAACCGTGCGTATGCGGCCAGCCATAAGTAGAATGACCTCTTCGGAATCCGAATCTATTTTTTTATCTTACGCGGTGAGAAATTTGCTAGCCAGATACAGCACGTGACAACCGAGAAATGAAGGCCGGTTTTAAGCCAGTGAGTGGGGAAATCATTTTGAACTGATCAGTTCTAAACGTCTGTTTAATGCCCCCCATTCACGATCAGTTGAACTGACGTACATCCAAAAACTGACCGTGAGTGTGAAATCCTAACGTAAAATTTTGAACTGACGACAACCCACGGATTTACCGGGCGCACCATAAATCCGCTGGCTTCAGTTCGTTTTCATCACGCCAAACTGACCGCGCATGCGCTTAGTCAGTCGTAGTTTAATCGGCATGGCGTCAGGACGTGCAATAACTGAAGAATTAATAGAAAAATAGCTTGAAATATGTACATTCGTCCATTCTTAAATAGTTATGCCAGTCACTCGGTTACAGTGACAACTCATTTAACAAATTAATATGAGATAACCGTTATTTCTTTAACATTTTTTCATTCCGTTTTTTTGTTATTTTTTATTGATTAAACTAATTGTCATATGTTGAATAACCTCTTCAGAATCCGACTCAATTTTTTTAAGTTACGCGGGTAGAAATTTGCTAGCCAGATACAGCACGCGACAATTGAGAAATGAAGGCCGGTTTTAAGCCAATGAGTGGGAAAATCATTTTGAACTGATCAGTTTTAACTGATCAGTTCTAAACGTCAGTTCAACTGATCAGTTTAAACTGATCGTGAATGGCGGGCTTAATTCATGTAGCTCATGAAATCTCAGGCAAGCTCAGTTCGTGAAATATTATGAGGAACTAGTTTAACTGGGATTTACACTATCTTACTTACCGATTCGATGTTTCCAGAAATGCCGTCAAGACAAGTGCTGTCATCTGATAGTATAAAGCTACGTGTCTTAATTATCAGACCTATTAATAAAGAGATAAATAAAGAAACATATTTAAGATAGTTTCACGAACTAGCTAGTAGTATCAAGTATTTCAAATAGAATGCACGAACTTTCGGCAGATCATGCAATAACTCGGTTTTACACAATCTAACAGATTTCACTATATCACTATGACATTTACATTTTAGAGAGACAATAAAATCACAAGCTGAGCCTCAAAAAGAGTATCTATCGACAGAGAAAAAATGAAAAAGAAAAAAAGGAATTATACAAAATACAGATTTAGAAAAGTCGGTTAAAATTTTATAATTTGATGCAATTGCTTACTGTTTACATGGGTTTATCGTACATGTGCTTCAAGTGTTAGATATTTTTTTACTATATTTATATACATTATAGAGACGATAGTGAAATCACAAGCACAGCGTCAAAAATAGTATCGACAGAGAAAAAAGAAATTTTATAAACTACAGATTTAGAACATGGTGAAGGCATTCAAATATACAAAGATAAATTTAAATCAGAAGAAATGTGTTGAACCTGAATCATTACAATCATCGAAAGAAGATTCATTACCGACTATTTTAATCCAAAATAATGAAGAAACTGAAAAAGTAATATTTAGTCAATTTCGGAATAATTAAATTCAATCATCAGGTAATAATGAAGCTCAGCAAGTAATTAGTCCAAGTTCTCAATCATTTCAAGCCCCATACGAGGAATACGATGTATGTTCAATGCCAAATGTCTTGTTGCATCATGACACAAACATTGCTGGCGACGGTAATTGCCTATTTTCATCACTTATAAGAATTTTACAACTTCAAACATCTGCATCGTTTCTTCGACAGCAACTTTTCTTGATAATTCACCTTACTTAAATGTATGTTAAAATCCAACTAGTGCAAGAGAAATACTTTGTAGTGGGTTTAAATATGGGGATTTAGATTGTTTATTCTTATTTTCCAGAACATAGAATCAAAATATTTGCATTATTTTAATAATAGTTCAAAAAGATAAGTTGTTCGATTCTGTTGAATGCGCGAGGAACTTCGTTCCTGACTGGGGTCCCCTGACCGCATACGTTTTATTTTTTGCTTTCTAAGTTTACTCGCTGGCATGCTTGTAAAACAATTGCATTCAAGTGAACTTGAAAATGACCTTCACCAGTCGAAACTCGAGTCGTGTTAAATGTTTAAATTTATATAACTTTGAACATCAAGTTATATAATATTTTTACGCATTAAGTGTGGTTAAAACAGTGACTTTTTCAATTCAGTGTAAGTATGGATTACCACGGTCGCAACCATCCTTTTTCATTAAATTCCATTTCGTTTTCAACACTCGAAATGCCTCTAATCTTAATATATAAAACAAAGACGGGTTTGAAGTTAAAAACTAAAGAACGGCAAGACCGATTTTTATGATTTTTGGTTTGTTGGATTTAACTGCACCCCTGATATTATAGTAACTATTAAAATATTGGAAAAATTCACGAAAAAAGGTAATAATAATGAAAATAATTCATTTTTTTATGGAACGACACATTTCGCACAGTCGAAACTTCTTAAGCTATAACTTAAGCTATGCCATTAGATTTTCATTTCAGCTTTTCATTCCCCATTCATGAACGTCATCCACTGTTTTTACATTTAGCGATGCATCTAGAAAATGGTCAACGAGTTTATTGCAATGCATCAAATGTTGCTCAATGTGGTGCAACACCTCTAGCGACAACATTGACAGGTTTTTTTTAATTTGGCAAAGCGATCCATTTGCACTAACGTTACTCTACTCTCTAATGTTCGTGGGCCGACACGATTCCTTTGAATCACTTCGAACTGTCAATGATACAGCTTGAAAACGAAACTTATTGGGACATTACAATAGCTGAATCAGTTCATTTCACTTTCTGCATATCCAAATCAGATACGCACGTTATTTGCTATCATTATTTCATCCTATCATTATTTATTACAATTGAACTGTGGAACAAGTACAAGGATGACATGTCAGAAGACATTTTACATCGAATTCGTGTCACTTCAGGGAATCCCGATCTCGAGGTAAATGAGGAAATATATAACCAGGCTTTGCTTTTGATAGAAGACATGTGCTACCTCATGTGCGGCATTTTGTTAGTAAAGTTAGGAATGCCAACGCCAAATAGTGCTATGAACGACGCTTTTTCGACGAATCAGTTCGAATGAATGTACCACTGTTGAACTGTTGAAGTTGATGATGGAAATGGAATGACTTATTTTTCCTCGATGCGCTCGGTGGAACTGGGAAGACATTCCTCATGTCATTGATTTTAGCCATTGTTCGTGCGAGGTCCGAAATTTCCGTAGCAGTTGCTTCTTCTGGTAGGATGCAGAACGGCTCATTCAGCGTTTAAATTACCGTTAAACCTTCGAACGACTGAAACATACACATGCAGCATTGCGAAACAATCGGCAATGGCCAAAGTGTTAATAGCAAATAAAATTATCATATGGATGAATGCACAAACATTCATTGGAAGCACTAAGTCGAACCATGAAAGATCTGCGCAGTGACTCAAGAAGTTTTGGAGGCGCAATAATTCTACTGTCTGGCGATTTCCGGCAAATACTACCAGTAATTCCAAGATCTACCGCTGCCGACGAAATAAACGCTTACCTCGAATCATCTACTTTGCCTCGCTAAATTAAGAAACTTCAGGTGACGACAAACATGCGAGTTGCATTGCTAAACGAACCATCTGCCGAAGATTTCTCCAAGCAATTGTTCTCAATCGGTAATGGCCGTCTTCCCGTCGCCGAAACGAACGCCGGATTGATTTCGTTTCCGCATAATTTTTGCAATTTCGTCTCAACAAAGGACGAGATCACCAGAAGTGTTTCCGAACATCATTGTTAATCACAAAATTTACTATTGGTTGAGTGAACGAGCAATTCTAGTGGCAAAGAACAAAGATGTAAATCACTTCATAATTCAAAATCAAATCGTTGGTCCATTGCATTCTTTAAAATCTACCGACAATGTAATAAATGAAGACGAGACGGCCAACTATCCAACATAATTTTTAAACTCATTGGATCTGCCTGGCTTGCCACCGCACAATTTACAACTGAAGGTTGGCTCGGTAGTCATGCTTCGAAATCTGAACCAACCAAAGCTATGTAATGTGGTGACAAAACTCATTAGTAATGTGATTCACGTGACGATACTTCATGTTCACATGTTCACGTGTCGGCAAACCATCCGCTTTGTTCATTTTCGCGCCCGACAATAAAACAAATAATGTCGTATATCACAAGGGCATTTTGACATTTGGATTTTGGGCTTTTGGATTTTAGGCATTTGTAGTTATCGATTTTGGACGATTTTGGGCTTTTATACACTGCCGAGCATAAAATTGGGGTCATTGTGTAATTTGACGTTATTTTAAAAAATTTTAGTTTTTTACGTGTTTTTTCGGTTGTAACAGTTTACTAACTGATTGCTTGAATAAAACAAAAGGTTTTTCTTTTTCAAAGTTTATTGAAAGTAATGAAAATGAACAATTTTAACTTGATATGCTAAGTAATGAAAATGAACAAGTTTACTTTGATATGTTTTTGTTGAAACAAAAGAAAGTTTAAGGACAGCATAGCATTTGTTTCTGTGGTGTCGTCTGTCTGTTGTAAATTGTTGTCATTGTTAGTGTTTTGCAATGAGCATAAATCCCGTTGTTGCGCCACAAATTGTGACGGCTTTAGAAGACGGTCGCGTTCAGCGCGAAACTGCAAGAAAGGTTGGTGTAAGTTTCTCGAGTGTACAACGAGTATGGCGGCGGTTGGAAGAGACAGGTCTGCTCACTCGAGGACCTTGTTCAGGCCGAGGCAAAACTCCAACAGCTAAAGATGACCGCTTTCTCGTTTCTAGTGCTTTGAGAAACCGAACAGTCACAGCAGTTTCCCTTCGAAATCACCTGCAAGAAGTGAGAAATGTAAACATAAGTGAGTGGGCAGTTAGGAGACGACTTTATGCTGTTGGATTATCTTCTCGAACTAGAGCTACTGGACCGCCGCTTTCCCGTGCACACCGGATTGCGAGGTTGAATTTTGCACGAGAACACTTGACTTGGACAATAGCGGATTGGAGACGCGTATTGTTTTTCGATGAACCGCAATTCTGTCTTACGGGCTCAGTTAGACATGTAAGAGTGTGGTGACGATAAGGCGAGAGATATGCTCAAGCGTGTAATGCCGAGCGACTACCATTTGGCGGAGGATCACTTATGGCATAGGGAGGCATATCTTTTGACACTCGCACGGAGTTAGTCTTTATCGAGAATGGGACGTTGACTGCGCATAGGTATCTGACAGAGGTTCTAGAAGACCATGTTTTACCATTCGTGGTTATTCTTGGAGACGACGCAACATTTATGCATGATAACGCACGGCCCCATACTGCTCGGATAGTTACTGAGTCTCCCGACGAGTGTGAAATCACGCGATTTGTTTGGCCAGCTCGCAGTCCAGATTTAAATCCAATTGACCATATTTGGTATGACATGGGAAAACTTTTACGGAGACATGTGCCGGCCCCCAGAAATTCTAGAGAGCTTCGCGACATACTGGTGCAAGAATGGGACAATCTTCCGCAGAACGTGATCCAAAATCTAATCCAGAGCATGACACGTCGTTTGCAAGCTGTTGTCACTGCCAGAGGAGGGAATACCCACTACTGAAGTCCTTAAACTTCTTTTGTTTCAACAAAAGCATATAAATGTAAAGTTGTTCATATACATTACTTAGCATATCAAATTAAAATTGTTCATTTTTATTACTTTCAATAAACTTTGAACAACAAAAACCTATTGTTTTATTCAAGCAATCAATTAGTAAACTGTTACAACCGAAAAAACACGTAAAAAACTAAAAATTTCTAAAATAACTTCAAATTATGGAGTGACCCTAATTTTATGCTCGGCAGTGTATTTTAAACTTTTGCATTTTGGACTTTTGGTATTTTGAACTTTGGATTTTGGACTTTTGTAATTTTGGATTTTGCACTTTTGGGCTTTTATATTTCGAACTTTTGGATTTTGGGCTTTTGAAGTTTTCTCTTCGTCTATTCAAATTATTCTCCGCGTCTATTCAAAATATTCTCTTCGTCTGTATCGCTGTCAAATAAGTCAGATTTATTTCCCGCTGTATCATTATTAATATCAGAAACTTCTTAGTCATCTTCCGAACAATCCTCGTCGATATTATTTATTTTGTCTAATAAATTGATATTCCTCGATATCTTGACAATTTGAGGGATGTATATACAAATGATGAGTAAAAACTAAAATATAAATCAAACGGGGCAAAAGTATTAAAAAGCAAAAAATTCAAATCTAAATACCACAAAATATTGTTGGCTTTGTTCACTTTATTGAAACTAGCACTTATAACACGTAATAATATCTTTTATACACACTGTGAAATTTTGCTCTCTGTTTGGATCGCAAGACCGTACTGTCCCACAAAGAAAGCTAGGCATTTGTTCGAATCGTTCCAATTTGTTTACAGTGTAAATTCACAATTACATTGTAGACTCGTAAAACAATTTCAGAAGTACACTTTCTGAAATATATTGTCGTAAATAACATGAATTGTTCAAATGGTCAAATGACCGCTCGTGCTACACTAGACATCTTACGATTTTTTTCCGGAAAATACACAATAAAAAAAATAGTGAACAAAAAATGGATTGTGTGTATATTATAGAAAAAGTCAATAAGTTACATGGCGATATAGTAACGTCGTATACAAGAAATTCTAAACGGGATTTAAAAAACGATCATTTGACCGCGCGTGGTAGGTTTTTTACAAATACAAACGTTGAAACCTATATTTATCGTGTGATTTTTTTACATATAAGTCATACGACGACCTCAGATCGCCTTGGTCCAATGCTCTGAAAAAATATGCATTAGCTAATTTCATTTCATTTTTTGTATTTCACAAGATTGACAAGAGAAGATGAAGAAACAAATAAATGTTATTTATAAGAGGATTATTATTAATAACTTGTTCAGTTTCTCAAGGTTTGGTCCATAATCCATATAACGGTATTTCTGAAAATTTAGTAAAAACTCCACTTCTGATACTCTGGTCCAAAATCAAGGGAAAATTTAAATTGCAATGACTTCGTCTTCTGTTCTTCATTTTCTGATAAATAATGTAGGTAAAGATTTTTCCAAAAATCTGCGAAAATCTTCAAACTTCGTCAGTTCCCCATAGTCTAGTCCAAAGCGCAAAACAGTTTCCCTAAAAATCAAGGAAAAACTCAATATTTTCAACCAAACCAAAAATGGTTTTGCCAAGATTTTCAAAACAAAAAATTCTCAAAACCCCAGAAAATCAAACATATTTGCCAATTATGTTCAATCAAAACATTGGCGGGCGATACGGAAAACTGCCAAAAGTTCTTCAGTAGGCTTTCTTCTGGGAAAGTGATAAAATAAAAAATAACGCACAGTTACGTCAATCCTATACCTTGATGTTTGATGATTATAAATTCATGTACTTCTGCGTCGTCAGCTACCATATTTCAAATAAAGAAAACGTATTAGTACTTCAAGGGACTACAATGTGTTTAGAGGTTTTAAATCTGATACCTGAGACAACAGAGTAGGCATTTGAATATGAACCAAATGGCTTAAAGAACTACACATTTCAAATTTATGTCCCTAATTAAAAGCGCTAGGTACAGAACGGTCTTCACTTAAGTCAGTAAATTGGAAGCGCTAATGACTTAATAACTAAATATTAAAATCCGATATTTCGTATGCCTTTCTAGATATATTCATTAAAATAACAGAATTAATAAAAACACTACTTAACTACATTTAATGTTATAACGATATTTACTAGCACTTTTTAGTAATCAGTAAAGATTTCAAACACATTTCAATAATCTGTTTATTTATCGTATGTACTTTTTTTTAATAATTTTCAGTATTTAATGTTATTTGTAGTTTTGCTACTAAAATTATTTAATATGTTTTCATTATTTTTGCTTATCTAGTATGTATGACTTGAATCGATGTTTATTTTCTATAGATATTTTATTATATGTACTTAAAATGCTATCCGGTACATTCACCGCATTCGTTTCCCCGCGGAATTTTTACCGCAGGAACTTTTACCGCTGATCAGTTTCACCGCTATGCAGTTTCACCACCCATGTTGCAGTTTCATCACCATTTGGCAAATTCACCACATCCAATTCAAAAAATACATACAATAAACAATAATATCTCCTCCATCAATAATCACTCCTTTAATTTCAGTGAAATGATAATTAGTAGTAAAGAGAGACATTTAAAAAAGAGAATTTATATATCAATTTGTTTTCATATATTTTTGTTATTTTGTATTGTTATATTTTGTAATTATTGAATTGCATGCTGTGAAATTGTCTTGCGGTGTAACGTGAGCGGTGAAAGTTCCTGCGGTGAAGATTCCGTGGTGAAAGTTCACTGAACCGCTTAAAATTCTATTTGTTATACAAAAATTTAAATTACTTCATGGAATAGTTAAAATATTTATCAAATAGTGTGAAGTTTCGTGCGTTATTATTGTATATTTTTAAGTATGCATAGTTTATATGTGTTAGTATGTTTTGGCTACAAGTCTTGTTTTGATATATTAATTAGTAATTTAAAATGTGATCGTTTGTGTTTTAGCAAATAATTTTGATGAACTTTGATGAGGATTGATTTATGTAGTTTGTAATAGAACTCAAGAAAAATCGAGCTTTAGTCATCGGAAATATATAAATTATGAAAGTTTCGAATCGATTTGAGGGAAGCGAAAAATATAAATAAAGATAAAGTATATGGATGCATAGAATTTCCAAAACACAAAAAACAAAACAAAAAACATACACAATAAAATTGCGCTTGCGCAGGAAGAAAAGATGAAAATTATATAAAATATATGTCAGTCGGGCCATTTTAATACCAAGTGGAATTTATTAAGTTTAGGTTTAATTATATTGATGGAAATTTTTTTTGGTTGATTGTTGATGTTATTGTTAGTATTATATAATATTACTTTCTTTGTTGCAGCTTTTGAGTGATATATAAAAGAAGAAACTGGATGGCACTGATTTTATTAGATAATATTCATTTAATTTTTGGTACTATTTGCATCCCATGGATGCACAATATCTATAAAAGTAATGAATATAATACATATAAAAAAAACTAAATTTTATAATATTTATACATTTATATAATTTTATTCTTTCTTATTTTAGCAAATCTACCTTCCTTTATTTTTATTTCTTAAAAAAAAATAAGTGTTATTGGGTTTATTATTTTTATTTAAGAATATTTTATTTAAAAATATACTATTATTATAAAAAAAATATTTTTTAAGTTTTTATTTTAAACTATTTCCAAAATATTTTTTCATTTAGACTTATGAATGATTGGTTTACTAAATTGAGTAAAATAATCATATTTTTTGTTATTATGACTAAAACTAATTGACTTAATAATTTCCATCAACCATTTCTTTTTCCTTAAAAATATATTTCTATAGATGGATTTGATCGTGTTAATAATTATATAGGTGTGAACTTGTTGAATGAAATCATTTACTTTCATTGTGTCATTTGGCTCCATTTCAGTTTTTCATTAAGGGTTATTGAAAAATAAATTGTTAAATTACATTAAAACGCTGTAAAATGCTATTAACTTGGAAACAAAATGTTTATTTGGCTTTATTTAAAAATCTGTTAATTTTAAATAGCTAATATCGATATATTTTTAACAGTTAACTAATTAACAGGTTTTTGAATATAACATTTTGTAATTTCTCTTATACCTGAAGTAAAACGATATATCACATTTAAATTAATTTTTAAATCTACGACAAATTCGTTAATATTATATTATAAGGAACAATTTTGTTAATTTTTACTGCAAGGTAAATTACAGGACATTTAAAAAATATACATTTAATTTTACAATTTGATATTGGAAAGTTTATATTTGTAGTTGTGTACTTTTAAAACTTAGTAGTTTATTAAAAATTTGGTGATTTGTAGAAAAGGGTAAACGTGAAATATTACATGGCAGTTTAATTTTTTTTTTAAATCTAACCCTTAAACACAGAAATTGTTATTTACTTTGTAGTATTATTAATCCACTACAAACTGAAGATGTGGTGTTATCAAATATATGTTCAATAATTAAAGAATTTCTGTATTTTACAAATGATTAATAAAGCAAAAAAACAGCTTTAAATCGTTTTTGGTTTGAATACCAGACAATCTCTAAATTCTTTGTTCTTAAAACAAAATCTACCTGAAGTGTAAACATTTATTATTGAAAGAAATTTTCTATCTTTTCTTATTCGAAGATATCGAATATAGATTTAAAAACAGAAGATATTTAAAAAAATATGTTAATTTTGAACATTGTTGGTAATGTTTTACAAATTAGTGCCGCGTGTGTAATTTAATAAATTCTGTGCAAAATATTCATATATTTCTTGTATATGTGAATTGAATGGAAGATGATCTCAAATTGTTGGCAAATATGTGAATATTCTGTTTTTTTATTATTAATTATATATTGTGTTTTTCTTGGATTATACTTTTCTTTATATTTTTTTTGCCAAAATTGTAGAAATATATTCATATAGTCTATCCTAATCTTTTACTTATGAAGAAAGCTTTTGTGATATAATATAAAAAACATAAAAACTAAAAAAAGGGAATAAAAACAAGGAACATTTCAAAGAGACATGACATAATAAATTTAATAAAAAATAAAGTTTTACATAATTATATATTTTATTGTTTTTTCCTTTCTGTACATGCTTCTTAATAATTTGTAAATTTTGTATCAGTAAATAATAGTAATAATAATAATAGGAAATTGTTTTCATGATTATTGTTATTAATATTATAATAAAAAGGTCTTATTTCAATATTAATTTATTGTGTAATTATATTTACGTTTAAGTTTGGTACTTTTATTGTATATATTATATAGCTAGTGTATCTTTACAGAAAATGTTTGTTTTTGCTTTTAATTAGAGCAATTATTTAAGTCTAAATTAGTGTAATAAAATAAAATAAGGCAAACATTTTATTTATCTATTTGTATCTTTCAGAATCCTAGAAGATAATACTTTGCACGTGATATTTATTTGACCCAAGGAATTTGTCCATTTTAAATTGGCAAACTCCAAGAATCAACAAAATATTATATTATGTTTTTTACGAAACATCTAAATATTAGTTTGGCGCATAATTGAATCGGTGAGTCCAAGAACAGTACAAGTCCTAAACGATAGTTTTCAGAGTATCATAAAAAAAACAGAAGAAGAATAAATAATTATTGAAAACAGTCAACAAAAGGCTACCGACCACTAGGTCTTTCTGTCCGGGAGTTATACAGAGATAGTTGAAATAATTTTATATAAAAAAAGAGAATATACAGAAGTTATAGAAGATACAAAATATAATTTTAAAATAAGTGCAGGATCAACGGGTTATGAGGGGTTTAGTTGTGTTTATGTATACGACTGTGTTTTGAGTGGGTGCAGAAGGGTTTGGTAGGGTCACGTCTGATGCATAAGAGATGTGTGATAGACCAGTTGTTGGTCTCTTTGTATTTGGTCAGTTATAATTTGTGTCTGTCGGAGAGTCTCGGGATTTGTGTGAGTCTGTAAAGGAGTTCATATGAAGGATGTTATTAGGATGTCATAATTTGGATATAGGGTATAATGCTGTTCGTTCGTTGTTGGTAATAGTCATTATTATGTGTCCGTAGTAGAGCATAGGTCTACATATGGATTTGTAAATCTTGGAGGCCGTTGTAATGGAGATACCTTGGTTTTCTTGGGTCAAGGAGCAGAAATGTTTACTTCTTCCAAAAGTTTTGGTCTTACAGCAGTGGTGTGCTGGGAAAATGGTAACAATTGGCTCGCTGCCGATGACCGCCACCTGGAGGAGGGGAGTGATTTTTTAACCCTTTAACCTTTCAAAGGCTTTAGACTTAAGCATATCCTGGATTTAGCTTCATAGCAACCAGCAGAATCCTTCAAATAATTAATAGCGTTAATAGACCGAACAATTAAAGAATTTGCTTTAACAATATTAGTGTTACGACTTTGTAAGGCTTCTGAAAGGTAAACGAATTTCTGTAAGACGTCAAGCTAATTCCTTAAGAAATTCCAAATTGATTCAGCTTCGTCGTTAGATTTAAAATGTTTGCATAAAGGGGGATAATTTTTCCAAACCGCCCGTTTGTAGCGTATGCACTACGCTACAAGCTGCCCATTGGGTCCGAACACGCGACCGATTTTTATAATTTCCACGTTTATTTCTGCAGCACATGTTTTTTAATCTCGCTGATATTTTGGAGACGTTAAAAACCATAGATCTTATCAAGAAATATTTCAAAATGATTCATTTGCCCTATATTTTTTATTGAATCTCATGAAGCTAATTGCAGCCGGTGGGCTAAGCAATGCCAAATTATAATATTTGAAAATTGTTGAACAAACCTTGTTGAAACTTCAGTTTTCTTACCCAACATTACACTAGCCCCAACAATGCAATAAGATTTTCTTTCAAAAATTTGTCAGAAATACCGTTCTTATTTAAAGTTTTAATCAAAATGGTTAGTATATGTTAAGAAGTTGCATTTTCTAGTTCAATGAGATCAACAAATATCAAGCAAGGTTCGGAAAGTTCAACACAGATACAAAACTAAAAAACCTCGTCCAAGAAACCAACTTCACAATTAAAAGACGAAACCCATTTTCCCAACATCGCAGCATCTGGTAAACATAGCCTTTTTTGCAAAAAAATTGTAGGCCTTTGGCGAATAAAAGTAAACAGTCAAAGCAAATTCCTCATTTGTTTGGTGTAGGTACTTTCTTTGAGATGCCTTTACCTTAGCATTTTTAATTTCACTTGTGAATAAATTTAAAGAAAAACCTTCAAAATTATTCAAGAGAACCTCTTCAATAACACTGTCAGACTTTGCGTTTTCCTTTAAATGTTGAATTAAATCCTTCATTGTTGAAATATTTGTTTGCTTTCTAGAAACTTTTTGTTGGAGAGTTTTAATTTTATACTTGTACAATTTGAGTTGTGGTAGAGAATTCCTTAGCAGCCGAGGGAAGGTTTAAATGGATATATCTCTTGTTGTCGAGGAAATAGAAGCTCCCTAAGAAATAGGTATAAAAGTTTTGTGTCTTTTTTCTTCATTTTGTTTTTTTTTTTGTCTTACCTCTGATGCTTCTAATCAAACATGACCGACATTATTGACCATTTCAATACAATTACGTTTTGATAGTCTTGTATTTTGGGGTTTCTCCATTAAGTGTTGAGGAAAATTAAAAATGGAAGGAACTCCAGCTTTCTTTAATAATTTCTTATTTAAAGAAGTCTCTAAATAATTGTTCGCAGTAAAATGTTCACTGCATATAACAGTATGAGCATTAGCTTTAAAATTTTCAAAAAGTAGTGCCTTTATCCACAATTTTAAAACTGCAGGTCGTAACAGTGGAAATCTACAAGAAAGAATAAATAGTGCTACAAAAAACGGTGTTAATGAAATTTTTTGCGATTGTGACCATTATAATCTTATTCCACTGTTAATAGTCTATCTGGGTGACAAATTAGCAGAAACATCACAAATCCTAATCTCTCAACTCAATTATCAACCTAATATTTTACATTTACTGTTACTTACCTATGAAAACAAATGTTTTTTAGGACCACGTTCATTTTGCATCCATATGCACAACAATACACTACCATTTTAATTTTATAATAAGATATTTAAATGAAAATTAAAAAGAGGTAACGAAACGAGCATTTACTCCTTAAAGTTAAAAAGAGAGATGATTCCCCTTCTCAACAGCGCGCTCGTTCTAACACAGCGGTCACACTTTTCGGCCAGTCCATACGTTTGCGTGCTCGTTCCAGTTATATATACAGTTCAATTAGTGTTTCTAACAAAAAAAAAAAGACAGTTTGACAGCTAATAGTTTAGGGCACTGAAATATATACTACCTGGAACGAGCGCTGGGCTCTAAGCTTGTGCGGGCCGAGAGAGAGGTCCCAAGGGTTTTTCCTGTTAATTGTTTCCTTTTTAATTGTTTTATTAAAAAAGACAGAATAACTTAACTTTATTTTGATATTCAACTACAGAGTGCTACAACGTGTTGTTCTATAGTCCAGAGTTTCCCAAATGCCGGGTCGCGACCCGATACCGGCCCACGGCAAAAAAATACCGGGTCGCAAAGAAACTAAAAGATTTAGCTACTTTTGTTTTAGTTTATTTATTTTCACGAAAACGTAAAATATAACTAAATAAAATTCAATCGACATTAATGAATAAATTAATTGTGTGCAAAAATACATATTTTTATACTTTGTGGGAATATAGGGTAAACCACCCAAGCGTTGCCACTCCTCCAATTATTGGCAGTTTAGAGTTTAGTTCGAAAAAACAAGGAAACCATAGATTAATCAAGTTTGGTATGCATTAAAGAGTAAAATAGTATTATTTTTATGTTGAAAATTGACAACGCTGTTCCAAAAACCAATATGGCGATTTAGAAACAACAGCTGACATTTTGTGCTGGTGATATGGTGTAGTTATTTTGGTATTTTCTTAAGGTGAGAGCTTCATTATTCATAGTACATCGCAACAATTCGCTAATTGATACTTTCGAAATAATTTGATATACTTAATTATACCTCTAGGCAGTAGATTCAAAGGTTATTTCTTGAATATCTTTATCACATTTTATTTATTACATGTGCCAACATATGGAACAATAATTTCAACAAAATCCCTTTATTGGCATTAATGCCAATAATAGGAATTTTTCGAATATTATCAACAAGCGAGTTTATGATATATTTGGAAAGGTTTTCAATAAATTATGGTTTCTCCATAGAAAATTTGTTTCTTCAATAGCAATTTCCAAATGTTGGCCCACAGTACCAATAAATAGCACCAGCTAATTATTGGCAGTAGTACCCATAATAGAATATTGAGTGCTAATAATAGGTTTTTTTATTCATTTAGAGTACGCCGTAAATAATGAAGAGAGGAAATGAAAAAGAAACCGATAAATAGAAGTCAATGGGAAAAATAGAAAAAAGTAAACGAAAACAATATAGTGAGGAAAGTATAAAAAAGGCTTTAGACGAGATTAAAAATGGCATGGCCAAAAAGCAAGCGGCAAAACAATATCAGGTTCCTCGAGCTACGTTACAAATTCGAATTCAGAAACCAGATCATAAACCTCAGCCTGGTCCAAGTCCAGTACTTAATGCAGGTGAAGAGAATAAATTAAAGAATTGGTTAAATGTTAGCCATGCAAAGGGTTTTCCTAAACGGAAAGAAGATCTTTTGAATAGCGTATCTGAATTTATAAAAAAAGCGGCCGATCTAACCCGTTCAAAAACAACATTCCCGGAGATAAATGGTTTAAACTCTTCTTAAAGCGACATCCGGATATTGTTGTGAGAACTCCCGAAGCAGTAACAGCGGCAAGTGCTGCCGTATCAGAAAATAATATAAAAGGATGGTTTCAAGCAATTGAAATATACCTGAAAGATCATGGTTTGTTTGAAATTCTATCAGACCCGAAAAGAGTCTTGAATGGTGACGAAACCAATTTAGTTCTTTGCGCAAAGACAGGTGTGGTCTTGGCCCCAAGGGGTGCAAAGAATGTTTACGAAATTGACCATGCCCCAGCTAAAAGCCAAATCACCCCACCTATGGTGATATTCCCGTACAAGCGTTTGCCAAGTGAAATTGCATTAAAGGTACCATCAGATTGGGGTATAGGCCTCAGTGACAATGGCTGGATGAAAACAGAAATTTTCTCTCAATATATAGAAAAAGTGTTACATCCGCATCTCGTGTAGATGGACACAAAACCCACCTCACTTATGCCGTCAGTGAGCTTTGTTCCGCATTGGACATTGTGCTTATAGCACTTTAACCCAATTGCACTTGATTGCTTCAGCCTGCAGATGTCTCAGCCTTTAGACCTCTAAAAGGTGGTTGGCAAAAGACGGTTTTAGAGTGGCGGCGTGACAATCCATCTCGAGCTCTTACAAAAGTTGATTTTGTGTCACTTTTGCAAAAAACTATTGATAAATGTGTAAAACCAGATACAATTATTAATGGTTTCCGGGCTAACAGTCTTTTTCCATGGGACTCAACAGCTGTAGACTACTCGAAATGCTTGGGGAAGAATATGAAGAATAAGCTCGAAAGTGAAGAAGTACAGGAAACTTCGAGAATGATAAACAAAAAGGATTTTATCAGATATGCAGGACAGTCTACAATAACAGATCTTATAAACAAACAGGATTTGACAGCTGCTGAGCAAATTTTAAAAAACCTGTGGTATTTCTTTGATGACAACGAAAACAAGCAAACACATAAAGAAAGCTTTGAAGAAAAAGAAGTAAGCAAACTGAAAGAGAACTCTAATACAAATGGAAAAGACAGCAATGGAAATAAAGAAATCTATGAGGCAAATACCTCAGATGTTACTCTTAAAGAACAGGACCTTTTGCACATTGAAAAGATGGATGTAATTATGTGTGATGAATTTGATAGTACATGTAATATTCCTCTAGCTCAAGAAGTCCTGATTGAAGAAATTGTTATTGACAACACAGAAGACATCACGGCTACAAATGATTCTCGGACTGATTCTTTTCTGCAAAACACTGAAACCATTAATTGTAATATACCCAAAGAAGATACTCAAACAACTGAATGTGTACAAGTTACTCATACTGCACAAATCGTAACAGGTAACGTAAGAAATTACTGCAGATTAGATAATTGTTCAAACAAATCAATGCCTAGAAATAATGTCGTTCGCCCAGTTCAACAGGATTTTGAAAAAAATGAAGTTTTGGAAACTGTAAGCAATCCAACTGTCACTACCCCTATGAAGACAAACCTACGAAAAATAAAACTAGATGACCTAAAGTGTTACCTTAGTGTTACCTAAAACACCTCAAAGGAAGGGAGTGAGACAAACTAAGAAGACACCTTATGTTATTACGTCAAAAGAATTCAAAGACAAAGAACGCCAAAAAATTAAAGCAAAGAAAGAAACGGGAGAAGGTATACAGAAACGTAAGGAACAACGACAACAACAAAAATTAGCCAAAACTGAACAAATGAAAGAATGAATGAAAAATGTGTCAAAAAACGAGTTGTTTAGAAAGATGAAACTACGAAATCTGCAAAAAGAATGTTGTTTACAAAAGAATTTTCAATTTAAATATTAACATTGCGCCATAGTATAAACAAGAAAAAAAGAAAGATAAAAATGAAATAGAATTGATTCAAGAAAAAGATAAAAATAAAGTAGAATTGAAACAAGAAAAAATTAATAAAGAGAAAAGAGAAATTAATAAACAAAATCTCACAGAAAATAGTCCAATATAAAATATTAATTTTAAGTGTTAAAATAAAAAAGTTAAGTTTGTATGTGATAGAAGATGTTGAACGATGATAGAGTTTAGATTAAATGTTACTTTTTGATTTATTTCAGTAAGACTGCGAACTACATAAAATATTTAAGATAGGTAGGGAGATTATTAGGTTAAGCAGGTTCTTATTAAGACTGATTAAGATTTTGTAGGTAGGTAAGTACTAAAGTTAAAAGATCTCAAGGATAGACAATTAAGTACTGATAAAGTGAGACTGCCGAACCGTGTTTTGTTATAATTTTTTATATTATAAAAGTTGTTTTTTTTTAATATTGTTATTAAAACTTTAAATACTTTAATACCCAAATAAAAGCAGATATTTACCTAGTACAACAGTGTTCTAATTGTACCCTAGGTATAGATAGGTATTTCTTTTATTTTTAATGATTGGTAGGTACCTATCTCCTACTTTAACTACATGCCAATAATTAGACGAGTAGATGCCAATATTGAAACTGTATGCCAATAATAGGATTTTCTGTAGTCTTTTGGATTTAAGTATAAAATGTTTATTTAACACAATTCAATCACATAAAAGTGGTTATAAAAACAAAGATTAAAGTATTTTCTTTGATACTGTCACCTGTTTTGTCTACTAGCTCTTGCAAATGAAATTTTATTGTAATTTAATTTCAGATTGACACGAAGCTCACTCTTAAAGTGCCAACGATTGGGTAGTTTACCCTATCAAGCTATTCTTGGAAGAAACAATTAAAAACAAATAACGTCCCGCAATGCCGCGACTTGCGAGAGAACACAAATTTAAATTGTTGATTTTAATTATAATAAACTTGTACTTATTCATTATTCTTTGTAAACTGTTCGGCTACCAATTAGCTATCATTTATGAATTGCCTATTTCTTGCAAGTTAGACATGTAATGATCTCTGATCTCATTTTCGATTTTTGGCTTTTCTGTCAGCAGGAATATGACGCATTTTGTCACGAGATACAAGCAAAGTCCCTCTAAGGTGCGCGACCGCGCACTAATTTTTCGAAAGTTGCGCAGGCGTATTTGTATTCCGCACACAATGGGCTTATCTTGGCAAAAAAAGTTAGAGGGTCAAACAAATTTTTGAAATCGGACATTTATACATCAAACGAAACCTCCTGCTTTATGTTGACACATTGTGTGCGAGGAACAACTTAAGTCCTCGTATACTTCATTAGAGAACGGGTGTTGACAAATCATCGCCTACGTTTCGACGTGGATTGGGGCAAAATTACCCGCATACAAACACAGCAACATACACAGCACAACACACCTACACCTACTCTGTTTGATCTACAGAACAGAATTTGGAGGTGTTTTGGAGCTAACACAAACAGACAGAGCTTCTATTTTGGAAAAAAAAACATTATTTTATCAAGAAGTTTAATCTAGACATTCCAGAAATGGTTATGTTACATCGGACGGAGCAAGTGTTATGCTAGGACGGTAAAATGGAGTACAATCGCGGTATATCTCAAAAAGGAAATACCTCATCTTACTGAACAACATTACGTTGCGCACCGAGAAGATTTGGGTTTGGATGATGCATGAAAACATTCCTTATGCCCGTCATACACGCTACGGTCTACCAGAGAGGTTACATGTCCAGGTTTTCCTGCGCAGGTCAACCGTACGAAATAAAATGCACAGGTCTATACACACACGCTCCGGCCTCCGACCTCTCCGGTGGACCTTTGTGTGTATGGTGGGCATTAGACAGTTTACACCATGTTCAGTAGATCAAGAATTAAAAAAGAAAAATTTGAAGAATTCACTTATGAATTTATGGATGAAGTTATGGATCGAAATTCGGTAACATTTAAACCTTTAAATGAGTTGCGTTTGTTATCTCGTTATTTTGCAGTGGATGCTTTGATTAAAAATTGCGATAAACTAATAGAATATTGTAATGAACAAGTCGATGAATGTAATGGTCCAATTTGTAAATATTGTTTGCAACTTTTAAATAATCCCAATATACTGTGGCACTGTTTGTTCTGAATGATGTCGTATGTGAATTAGCAACTTTTGCACACAATTATGTAAAAGCGAAAATTAAAAGCAAAATATCTGATAAAAAATGTTTTTTGGAGTGACAATGTTAAAAATATTTTAAGAAAGGTTGGAAATGATAATAATGACAATGCTTCCATAATTTCTAATTAGTTTCTTTAAAGTAGTATATGATCACTTGGAAATGACATTACTGATGAAACAGTAGAAAATTGGGATTGTTTAATATACATATAATATAAAAAAAATTGCTTTCGAAAAAAACAATGTGGAGTACCGTAACAAAATTTGTGAAGAATCTTTAACTTTTCTGATTTCACAAAAAAAAAACAAGACAGGAGCAATAAAATCATTTACTGACAGTGTAGAATATGTAGTACAAAATTCGGAGATAATTTTTTTTTTTTAATTTGGCGATATAATAAACTTGATTTTTATCTAGAAATTTAATCCTAATTAAAAAGAAGGATATCGAAGTGCTGAAAATGGGTTTCCAGTTTATTTCGTTCGCTCTAAAGTTAGAAATAAACAAGTTTTATATATTTTTTCGCTGTACACCATCTCGCATTTCAGACTAATTTCACACTGCCATAACTTTTGAACGGCTCACCACAGATACTTCTTACTTATTATTTACCTTTATTGGCATATTTACAACAATTACTATAAGACTAACAATACAACAGATCAAAACAAAAAAATAGACTTCTAGTCTTCACCAATCTATTCAGCGTCCCAAAATTAGTTGGAAAACGTATATAATATTCCCTAGGAAGCTTGCAGTTAAGAAATATCATTGATCGATATCAAACGACGAAATGCGAGAAAAACGATTTTGTCAAAATCGTTATTTTTTAAGTTACAGTAAAATTTTAAAACGTTTCTGAAAGCATTTTTGCTGCTGATTACAGATATGGAAATTATATTTTGCTAGCTCTTTCCGTTCTAATATCACCTGCAAAAAATGAAGAAATTTTTAAGAAATTTCGGCGCTCGAGTAGAGATCTCGGAAAGTCGTGAATTTCCCGTGGACAATCCTAGTGTATTAATAAAAAATGGCCTTCTGAAAACGATGCCGCAATCCGTTTTTGATTATCTGCAATCGTTTCCCAGACATCTATGATGGAAACAAATGATGTAAAATTTTTGTTGAAGAAATTTGTTCGTGATTTTTTTTTTGGTTACTCAGGGAAAAAAAGGAAAGTGCTCCTTTTTTAAAAAAGCTCCTTTTTTGCACTTTTAAAAGCTTTCGAAGATTTTGCACAATCATACTTTTGTGCCGCGCAGTCAGTGAAAAATTAGAGGGAACATTGCATACGTGCATAAGTATTGCATAAGTGTGAAATCGATTAGACGTAGAACCAGATATAAAAATAAAATGACAGAAAAATTTTCATCCTTTTCTCCACACCTAAAATATTTGGTCGACGTGAAACTGCAACACTTTTAATATTTATATTTAATATTTAATTTATTTATAAATACGTATATATTTTTTTCTACTCATATATGTGAAAATGGCATTTTTTCCACGGCTCACCCTACATGAAAGTGACATTTTTTCATTCTAGAGATGAAAATATTTTCACATCTAGAGACGAAAATGAGCATTTTAAATTTATGATTTTCTCGATTAAAACACTAAACTAACCAAATTTGCATGGACTTTCTTATTAATTACATCAATTTAAATGAAATATTTTATATACAAACGTAAAACGAGCCTGAAACTATTTAAAAAACCGAAATAAAATTAGGACATTTGACTTGAAAAGTATCACCTTCTATGAGAATGCAATATGTTACCATGGAAACGACCAAACCAACAATTAAATTTGTATTGACAGTTCGCTTCGAATTGGATTTATTAGTCGAATTATGGATTGTACAACCGCAATCAGTAGAAAAAATTGCATTTACTACTCGAGATGAAAGTGTTTTTTTGGTTCGGTGTGATTGCTAACTCGCTGGCGCTCGTGAGCAAACTCCCACCTCACCAAAAAACGCCATCTATTTTGCGTCTGTAACGGACTCATAACAGCGCTCATATGCGTGCGGTTATAGCTCGCCGAGTGCGATACAATTTCTCAATATGTATCGGCGATTTTTTTATTTAGAAATTGCATAAAAGGGTGCAAAACAGAAAAAAATACTAAAAAAACTCGTTTGTAAGGCGTTTTTCAGCTCAGTTTTTCGTTTTTTTTGTCCATTAGAAAACTCCTCGCTACGCTCGTCGTTATCCAAACTTTGACGCGTGCTGTAAAATGCTTACTGAACTCGTCCTCTAATATACTATTTCTAATGCTGTTTTGCATTGTTTGCGTACAATTTTTGTTGGATCTACTTTTGTTTTACCATTGATGAAATTATCCATTATTTATCTTCTTTCATTTTAACAAAAACTCATACAAATTTTTAGGTACTGGGTCACGAAGGAAAAATATTAAAATAACCGGGTCACGAAGAAAAAAGTTTGGGAAACGCTGCTCTAGTCTGTTCTTTTGTTAACTCCCGCCTAAGGCGTGTTTACACTATTTCATTATATTACATGAGACAGTTTCACACTATGTAACATCTCCCTTTTTTCATAACCAATATTTAAAAAAAAAACTAAATTATAACAAAGTAAATATAACATTCTACTATTTAAGAAACATAATTAAATAAGTAAATACAAAGTAAATATAACATTCTATTTCTATTCTATTCATACTTATTAAGAAACATAATTATCAAGGTACAACGGTTTTTTTATTGCACGGCCTGACCGTGTTTGAATGACTTTATTGTAATTATCCCTTCCTTGATTTACTTTGGTCTGTTCTGAAATACTATCACTATTATCAATCATCACATGTGGTTCAGTAATAGGACTAACTAGTATCTTCTTCCTTTTCTGTATGATTAACATTTTCTAGATCAGGATCTAGAATTTGATTTTGATCATTAAATCTATTGTTTGGAAGTTCTCTATCAATCTTCTTTATAAAGCGTCTATTCATGATGACAGGATTTTGGTTGGTCTCTACTATATATGATCTAGGTTTAGTTTCAACAATTTGGATCACTTTTGATGGTTCCCATGTTTTGGTCTGTGGGTTTTGTAAAATGATGTGATCATTGACGTTCAAAGGTTGCAGTGTTTCACTCTGACAATCATAATGCGTTTTTTGATTTTTCTGACATTTATCAAGAACTTTTGTATACCGCGTTGTGTGCTTAGGAGTAAGTAATTTATTACTGATGGGTACCATTCCTTTGAGATGGCGACCAAATAATAATTGTGCCGGTGAAGGTAATTCATTACTTATCGGCGTGTTTCGGTATTCCAATAATGTTAAGTACATATCTTTATTATCAAACTTAGCCTTCTTTAGTAATTCTTTAATTGTTTGAACATGCCTTTCTACAAATCCATTGGATTGTGGATATCGAGGTGTGCTTGCTTGATGTGATATTTCCCATGTTTTTGTAAATGTCTTGAACTTAGAGCTCACAAATTGTGGGCCATTCATTACCTGTATATAACAAGTCTGTTTTCCTATGTCTCGCAAATGTTGCTTTGAAATTATGTAAGGTAAGGTCGGCCAAGTGCACGCGCGTTTTTCAATAGTGCATTTTCGAATGAAGCTAGGCCTTATTATCAATTATTTGGATTTCAAATTTTAAATGTAAAGACTTTAAACATTGTTCTTCTTGGATCGGGAAACAAAAATATGAAAGTATAAATGGAATAACGATAATTAATTTTTTTAGTTAGATGTGTGCGCGCTCACTTCCCCAGCAAAATGGGGTAAGTGCGAGTTCGGCTCAGTTTCCCTTTATACTATTATGTTTATACCGGTGGGGCTATTATGTTTATGGGGTGCGTAGAATCAGCATATCATCCTGAAAAAATCCTCCAAAAATTTTAAAATTTGATGCACCGATAGGCTTAAAATGAACTTGGGAAAGGACAGTAGCTGGCCATAGGCTTTGCACTATTGATTGGCCAACCAAGTAAATTAAAAAAGATAGACTTGTTTCTTTTTTTTTATTGCATTCAATCATACTTAAAAACCATAAATGGTGTGGGACATTAGTGTAGGTGTAGAACTAAGTATGAGAGAGGCCGTAGCCGTTTTTAAAGATCCAATTCTGGCACTGAAAACATGTTCCGAGTTTTGCTGGTTTTCTTTGGTTCATTAATATGGGAAACCACTGATTCCCATTGGTATTTCAGCACATTGGGTTTATCTGGCCATTTCCAAAGGCGACCACTCTTCTCTATAGATGAAATTGTGACTTCCTTTTCATTAGTCTGAATTATTTTTCCAGGTAAAAATGAATCCTTATATTTAAATATGATGTTTTCGTCGACAATTTTTAGGACCGGCTGCCAATTATGTTCTCCCTTCTCCTTTTCATCAGATTCGTGCAAGACACTTTCTCCAGATGAAACATCGACACTGGAATCCGAGCTGTCTGAAGAAAATACCAGCTGTCTTTTTTAAATTTTATTTTTCACGTTTTTGGTCTTTTCTCTCTTCAATTTGTTTTTTCCTTTGAATTGCCTTTGATTGTCGAGTGATTGCTTAGAATTTGTAGGCACCTGATTGTTTGGCTTGATTAGAGACGTAATCACCTCAGCTCCACTAACCAATTTCTTCTTCCTTTTAGGCGCTTCTTGCTTTCCACCCTTGTGTACGGTTTTCAGCAATTAACTTTAAGGCCTTTGAGTCCCAAGGCTACAGAATCCACAAAGGAAAAGTGGGTCAGCGGGTAATGAAGAACGTACCCCACTTAGGTACAGGATTTATAATCAGTCACACGATACTGGATTCATTCCCCGACTTTACCTTCCCGAGCAGTCGTGTATCCATCCTCTCTCTCAAATGCGCAAACAAGGGCTACAGTATAGTCAATGTACATGCCCCAATCAACCAGGACAACAGACGCAATCCAGGCAGAACTGATAAATTCTGGGTAGACTTAGAAGATATTATCTCTAAACTTCCAGAGAGGCACACCGTTATACTGCTTGGCGGTCAATAAACCTTCTCTGAATGAAAAGAAATACTTAAGAACTCATTGCACGAGTACTCACATTAGAATTTTTCAAGTGCGTGACGGAAGGCGCACTTACCCCAGCTCAAACACGCATTAACCCCACAGACAGAAAATGTCGGGGCAAGTGCATACCTCTCTCATAACTCTCAAATTAAAGTAGAAAGAGTTTTAGATATAAAAAGGTTTAGACTCACTAATTTTAAAACAATTATGGTATAGTAAATCAAAATTTACATAATAAACTGATTGAGGAAATAGTTTAGGATAAAAAATACCTTATAAATAATTTTTATTTTCTTGCTAAGGCGTACCAATCAATTACATAGCTGCGACAATAAGAAAATTTTCTACGAATGCAAAACTTTTGTGAGTCCTGGAGCTCAAACTCGCACTTACCACTTGCGCGCACTTGACCGAACTTACCTTATTACAGTGTCACTGGTGGTATTCCCGTTTAAACAACATACTTCAGGATACTTTGAAAAGGTGTCAACTATTAAAAGATATTGTTTCTCCTGAAATGTGAACAAATCTGCTGATATTATCTGCCAGGGTCTAGTGGCTGTTTCTCTATTAATTATAGGTTCCCTCTGTTGACTATTTAAGAAGGTTTTTGTGTTGAGTTCTCACCCCGATAAAATAAATGCCTTTTGTTAAATTTGTTACTTTACAATGCGTGGCAATAAATCAACGCCATCTGGTTTTGGAGTTTGCAGAACTAGCAGCGTGACGCCACAATGTGTGCAAAAAAATTGTCCAACAGAACTCTTAGTGATGGTTATTCTATGTACGTTTCTCTTCTCTGAGAGCGGACCCCGCCAAAACTTGCACCGAGCCGCTGAATAGCTTAAAAACGCGTCTGTCAACAACTATGCGGGAAGGAAAATAATCCAATTCAAAGCAGTGCACGGCAGAATAGCATATATAAGAATAGAAAACAATCAAGCAAACATAACGATAGTCAACGTATATGCGTCCACGGAAGAAACGCAAGAAGACAGAAACTAAACAGGAATTCTATGACAAGCTCGAAGAAATTTGCGAGGAAATACCCAGAAACGATATTCTAATTATAATCGGCGACTTTAATAGGAAAATCGGGACCTTCTTAAAACCAAGCTGGACAATTTTTTACCAAGTCCGTGATTCGTTTAGTCATAAATGGAAAGTAAACTAGTTCTTTTGCTCTTAGAAGAGTTTTTTGAAAACCTAAGTGATTATAATGTAACCTATTTAATATGTCAGCTCGCATTTTAGTAGGAATTACCAACCGTTCGTTTCTAAAGATTGCTCCTTTCATCATCACCAGTTCGTGTCTGCAATGCCAATACGAATGTATTAAAGGATTCGTTTGTTTTTTGTGTTTGGCCAACCTTCCCTAATCACTCGTGCAAGTTCAATTAGCTCCTGGTCTCTTCCAGTTTCCTCTGTTAAAACATTAAATTTCTGTATGCTAATATTAGAGTAATCAATTAGGTTGACTTGAGCTTCAATCCCATTCTCATTAATGTTGAAATTTTTGTCATCATAGCTAGATCTCGATAAGGTATCTGCTATATTAAAGTGACCACACGTGCCGTTTTTGGTGGGACAGTCCCGCTTTTTGGAGGCCTGTCCCGCGTCCCGCAGATTTTTAAAAATGTTTTTTTAAAATATCTGCATTTCTTGTTTTAAATGTACTGTAATATATAATATAATATTTTTTCACATATTTCCATAAAATCTCCATTTTTAAAGTCAACAAAATTTTTAATATCCTCGAAATGAAATGTCCATTCTTCAAGATATTCCAAGCAGTTATTATAAACATTTCTGACTTCTTTCAGAAAACCGGTCTTTTGATGTCACCTTGTTCTGAAATTTTCATTGGGTGACATTAAAGAGGAGATTTTATGGGAATATGTGGAAAAATCTTTTGAATATATTCGTAAACATTTTCCGAAAAATAATATATGCGAAAATACTTTTCGATGAGGTGTTATTAGTAAAAAGTTACGTTACTGATGAAAAAGTTAAATGTTGGTTGTCTGCCAATAATATTTTCAAAATATTTTGTTAAAGAATATTATTCTGTTTAAAATGAGAATTTGTTTTAAAATGAGCGAGTTTTTTTCTAGTATCAATAAAATATAGACAACTGAAAAAACACAGTTGAACATTAAACTTTAAAATCTATATTAAGGGTGAAAAATAATTTGAAAAATTCATATGAGAAATTTCAGGACATTTTATTAAACGATCCGAATCTATTGCAGTATTCACCCGGTCATTCACTCAAGTCATGAGTGAATTAGAGAACATGGTAATTTCTGAATTATTTTCTTATAATATGGAAATTCACTTAGTAATTTTTTCCCAATTTTATATTCAAATTATTGTTTTTTAAAAATATTTTTATAGTTACCAATAATTAATAATAAATACATTTTTGTATATTTATAGACATGTATATGAATATATACATTAAATTATTGGTCTGCTTTCATTACCAAATTATAATTCTCATTTCATCCTATTTGTTCCGCTTTGTCTCAATGAAAATGTGGTCACTTTATGCTATATACAAATCTTTTCCTGGTTTATATTTTACCAATAAATCATATGGTAGCAAACTTATGATTAAAGCTGCAAGCGTAAGGGACATTTGTTTAGTGGTTTTTTTAAAATAGCTTCCAGTGGTCTGTGATCTGTCTCCATTATAATTTTGTTATCATATAAATATTGGTGAAACCTTTGACAACCAAAAACTATGGCTAAGAGCTCTTTTTCGATTTGTGCATAACGCACTTGAGTATCTGTTAGTGATTTTGAGGCATAAGCTACTGGTTTACTGTTTTGCATTATAACTGCACCTATTCCTTTACTTGAACTGTCTACTGATAATGTTGTTTGTTGTCTTATGTCAAAGTACGTTAATACTGGTGCATTTGATATTTTTATTTTTAATTGTTAAAATTCTTTACTATGTACTGAGGACCATAACCACTCTACATTTTTTTCATTAGTTGTCTTAAATTGAATGTAGATAAGTTTGGTATAAATTTTTATAAGTATGTTACCATACTGAGAAATCTGCTTAATTCTTCTTTATTTGTAATTGCTTCAGTTTTGTAATCATCCAGTTTTATTCCCTGTTCTGTTAATATGTGTCCTACATATTTCACCTGCATTGTTTGAATTTACATTTATCTTTATTGAATCTTACACCCTTCTCTTTTGCTCTATATAAAACCTTTTGCAGAATTTGAAAATGCTCATGTTCATTTTGTGCATATATAATAAGGTCATCTATATAAATTTTGATTCTTGGAATATCAGCAAAGATTTCACTAAATATTCGATGGAAGAGTTCAGGTGCATTACATAGTCCATAGGGTAGTCGTAAGAATCTATATCGACCAAACGGAGTCGCGAATGTTGTCAAAAGTGAGGTTTCTGCTTCCAATTCTATTTGCCAGAAACCCTTATTGGCATCCAATGTTGTATAATATTTGGAGCCTGTTAAATCATGGGTCAGATCTTCAAATGTGGCTAATTTATAATATTCCCTACATATTGCTTTATTTAGGCCCTGTGGGTCTAAACAAATACAGAACTGGTTATTTGCTTTGTTTACTATCATAATTGGGTTAATGAATTCTATTGATTCAGATACCTTACATCAGGGGTTCTCAAACTGTTCGAAGTCGGGGAACACTAAACTCTGATATAATTTTAAGAAGATCATCTACAATATAATATAAACGTTAAGACATGGTATACCTACCCGCGCCGTATCTAACCTTTTTGAAACTAAAAGAGTAATAACAAACAGAGTAATGTTTTCAAAAACACTCTGTTATTATAGAGCAAAAAAGAAATAGAATCCTGTCGCAGCATGTGATTGGCAACCCCATGCTTCAAAGTGCTACTTTTAGAAAATAATATGCATATGAATAAAATATGTACCGATATTCATTGATGCAAATATATTTATTGAAAACGCAATTAAAATTACACTATTTACAAAAAATCTCAAATTTAATGAGATACATGAGCTTGACGATCTCGACAGATCTCAGCGACATTGGGACGAATAAATGATAAAGCCATAAATAAGCATTTCTTCTTCTAAATTCCCTAGTCTCTCGCGTCTCTCACTAAACCCCTTATTCCACTTTGGCTTTTAGTATGCGCCACCCCGGTGTCTCATATTTTGCATTCATTCAGAGTGGGCAGCCCGCCCGGATGGTTATTGAAAACCGTCCTAGTTGTCGTCTCACCGACCAGGATTCGAACCCGGGTCTCCCTGCATTGAAAGGCGGGTATGTTGTCAACTACACCACCGAGGAGGACAGTCTCACGCGTCTGTTTGTCTTTATATTAACCATATTAGAAAATCCTGCATCGCAAAGATATGACGTGGAAAATAACAATAATATATTGAGGGATTTTTTTGCTTATATCCTGGTATTCATCTTGAACAGAGATCCAAAAATTTTCAGAAGTGTTTCCATGTAACTGTAATTTTAATCCACGATCTGAAGAAAGCGACGTCAGTTTTTCTTCTTCTTTTAATGTAAAACTGGAAAATTTGGAAGAAACAAACGGGTTTCTTATACAATCATGTTTTTCTGGGCTTAACAATGAAAAATTCGTTTTTCATGAGTTTCGAAAGTTTTTCGTGTATTGTTGATAAATTTTCCGTTATCAGAGAAACGATTGCCTCATTGGTATTTTGCATTGGTATTTTGCACAGGGGAATATTTCTGTGTTTCTCTCTTACGTGTCAGTATTTATACAGTGAAACTGTATTTTTCATTGAACATAATTTGGCGGTCAATGTAAGAATGTTTTTATCTTTTCCTTGCATATTCATATTGATAGTATTGAAGTAATCAAAAATATCAGCCAAATACGCCAAATTATTGAAGCAATCATAATTTTTTAGATAATAATTCACAAAAAAAATTTGATTTTGTTTAAAACAAAAACAAGTAATTCGTGTTTTAATGTCAACACACGATTTAAAAGCTTTCCTCGTGCCAACCGCCTCAATTCGGTATGAAGAAGTAAATATGAGTGTTTACTTCATATCTGCTTCCATCGATGAACAAAGTTGTTTGAAAATTCGGTTCTTCATCGGTATCATTTTAATAAAATTAACCAACGACTTGGTCAAATACATCGTCTAATTTCTTCTTATGACAAGCACTCTCGGTGCAAGAAACAAGGATGAAATATTATATTTGATTTTATAGTTTTAGCTAAAGTCACAAATCCTTTGATTGATCCCGTCATGGGCGCTGCTCCATCGCTGTAATGATCCCATGATAATTTTAAAGCATTCAAATACGTTGCTATTGCATCCTGACCAGTTGTACAACAAAATATCTTTGCAGTTTCTTTGCAGCATAAACATTGATTTATTATCTCTTGTTCATAAATAAATCGTACAAAGTCTACTGTCTTGCCACTTATATTTGTTGATTAGTCTACTTGTAATGCAAAAGACATATTAACAAGCTTATCTGCGACTGTTCTTTCAATGCTGCAGGACATGTCATTAATTCTTCTACGAATCGTATCATCAGACACCGGAATCTGCTAAATTTCCTTCTTTGCGCGTTGCTCAACTCATTCGTCAGAGGAGATTCCCTGTAGCCCTAGCAGCTAGGGAATGGGTCTAACGAATTGTAGAATTGGATTACGCCGAATTTTGATAACTGCAATAATATTTTTTTAAATTGATTTTTTCGTGGAACACTTAAATGTGCATCGCGGAACACCAGTGTTCCGCGGAACACGCTTTGAGAACCCCTGCCTTACATATTACTTCGTCATCCAACATTTTCTTGATTTCTCTCTCTAGACGATCTAACTGGTTATAGGGTATATTTCTACAAAGAACTACAATAGGATCATAATTTTCAATTAACTTAAATTTGCATGGTGGAGCTACAATTTTTCCAAGACCTGTGAACATATCTGCATACTTATTAATAAGCTGGTCTGTATTCAAATTTCCTAAAGTATTAATAGTGTTGACCTGATTTAAGGTGACCAGATTTAAGCTTTTAATAGCTTCGAGACCTAAAAGTAGACTTGATGTCTCTACAGTTTCAACTATTGGAAAATCTAAATAAGCACAATTATTGTTATCATCCACTGCATATAATTTACAAGTTTCCCTAACTTTTAATATTGAACCCTCATAATTTCTCACAATCATATTATTCTTATTCAGTTTAATTCTAACTTCAGGTATACGTGCCAAGGTATAATATTTATTTGAGCACCTGTGTCTATTTTAAATTGAACTTTTTTGTTACACTCTACTAAGTTTAATTCGACAAACCAATCATTGTTGATTGCACCTACTGTTTGAGTTTCTGCAGACTACTTCGTTTCCAGTTAGTTCCTCATTATCTGTCTCTATTATATTTATATCTTTAGCTCTACACACTGTTGCATAATGTTTTGCTTTCCCGCACCTCCTACAAATCTTACCGAATGCTGGGCATTGCCTAGGACCATGCTTGTAGCCACATCTACTGCAACACTGGTTATTATTTCTTGAGTTTGTTGTCTGTCTGCTCTGCATGGTAACTGTTTGACTCTGATGTTGATTCTTGGTATAGTTGCTTCTGCTTGTTGTCTGAGACCGATGATGTTCCGATCCTTGATGGTGTTTTGTATTGCTTCTTTGTGGTGCATATTTTTTTAAATGTCTCCCTCGCACAACTCCGACTTCTATATTTTTATTTTCTTGTATCTGTTTTATGTGTACTTTACTTTGTTCCGCTGCTTTGTAGATTTCGATTGCTTTATTTGAGATAATTCGAGATCATGTTCTCGTAATAATCTATTTTTCACATGCTCATCTCTTATACCACACACTATGCGGCCGCATATCAGACTATCTTTTAAGGTATTAAATCCACAGTTTGCAATTTGTCTCAGTTCTGTCAGGTACATGTCAAAAGTATTACCTGGCTATTGTATACAGGTGTTGAACTTGTGGCGTTCTACACTGGCATTAATCTTTGGTATAAAATATGCGTCTAATTTGTTAATAATGGCTGTTGGTTCTGACCTCTCTGTTGTAGTTATTTCCAGTATATCCAGAACTTCTATTGCTTCCTCGCCCAAACAATGGAGGAGCACTGCTGCTTGCACTTCTGTTTGTTTCTCCACACATCCTGATGCTAGCATATAAATATTATAATTATCTTTAAACTTTCTCCAGTTATTCCCTAAATCTCTGGACATTACCATTGGCTTTGGTTGTTTAATGAATTCCATTTTTATTTCTCTCTCTAACCTCAAAAGGTTTCACGCGGTTCTCTGCTTGGACACACGTTTTTGTTTACTATTCATCGTGCATCTATATGCATCGTTATATTTTATTTTTTTGGCCGACTGTGCCATGTTGTAATTGGTTTATTAAAAAGACAGAATAACTTAACCTTACCTTTAAGATAGAGACACACTGGTCCCACGTACGCACCGTATGTAACGACGCATTACGATATCTGGACTAGACTGAAAAACTATGCCATAGAAACACACTTATCGTATGCAACGCAATCACACGCCTCACACGCAACGTCGATCTGGAATTTCCAGATCGGCGTGGGAAGGTGGAGGGGATGTTGGTACGCTATCCACGCTAGCAAATCAAAGTTATAACACGCACCCACCAATCGCGAAGAAGAGGCTGAGTCTGGTAATGGCGCCAAATTCAAAAATATATTTGAAATAATTAACCGCTTGGAACTTGCGAGCTATATATCAAATCTGCCATATATCAATTTGTTGATTTTTAAGATATATTTTTTAGTGTTGGGAGTAATTGTTGATTTGGGTAGAATAGTTGTCTTCAGAAGAATCAACTATTCTAAAAATAAAAAGAAATTTATGATTTTTATATTATTATATGAAATTTAATATACATTTCCCTTGTATTGATAAATATAATTATTTTTTCTTAAACAAATTTACTCGAAATTATAATTCTACAAAATAGTTGGTGGTGCTGATACGATTTTTTTACCCCTGGATAAATTGTTTTGCACAATATTATACATATGAATTTAACGTAAATGAGAATGCTACTGTCAAACATGAAACAAAAAAGTAATGTAATATTGTAATTTTGATTGACCCATCCTTAAATAATACAATAGATAGGAAATATAATAGATAAATACATAATACTTAAATAAATTACAATACATTGCTGAACATTTAATTCTTAAATAAATTACAATACATAATATATCTATTATTCTCTCGCTCCAAATGTCGATTTGAAAGTTGTATAGTAGAATTTTATAATCCTCGGCCAACCTCAGTCACAACCCCAACTGACCGATCTTTTTTACGGCTATTACATCGAATGGTTAAATGCATAATTTACAAAATTAGATAATAGTCCGGGAGGTACCGTTGCAAATACACAAGTCATAGTAAGCCGGCTCATGTTCACATCGATAGTTGATCTTATATGACTAATAAGTAAACCGACCGTCAGATGCTCAAGTAACGGTGGGTGTGGGTGTGGGAGGTAGCGAAAGTGGTAAAATAAAAAAATTAAGTAATAGTACGCCGGCTGAAACTTTTTTCATAAATAGTTGACATCATACTGAGCTGAAAAAAAAATCGTCAGCTGCATGGTGGACGGAGGATTATGCGTCAGCTGGTCGCATGAACTTGTAAAAAAAAACACTAAAATAAAGTTATAGTACGCCGGATGAAATTTAACTAGATGATTGTTTAGATAATTAAAAGTACGAAAACAACAATCAGCTCCGTGGGTAGCGGTGGAAAAACCGTCAGCTGACGCAATGAAGATTAAAAATATTGAAGCATTACTACTACGGTAGTTCCTTTTAAACATATATTTTCGGGCCGTTGATAACAGATCCTTTCAGATATGGATTATAAAAAATTCAAATCTCTTTAAGAATTTGTAAGGGATATTTTAAGATGGGGTTTGTTTCTACAATCTCTCGGACGATTTGTAAATCTCGTAATGGTTATTTTACGATGGGGTTTATTTCGATTTAAAAACAGTACCCAACGAACCATCCCTTATACCTTAAAAAATTCAAATCTCTTTAAGAATTATTACCTGTAAGGAAATAAATACGGTCACCGTAAATATTGAACCATTATTGAACAATGTCGAAGATTCATCGATTTTGTGTATTTTGTGGCGAAAAAAAAGAAATATTATTATCTTTTTTCTGAAAAAACTCCACAAAAATGTACTTCTATATTGGAGATTCGTCAGAATAATAATTTATCATTAGGAAGTGCTAATGCCGTTAAAATTGAACGATTTTCAAAAATATCATTCAAAATGTTATCGACAATTCACCGCTTTACCACCAAAATACAGGATAGCTGTTCAAACTCCTTCAACATCTGCAGCGTTAAGGTAAGTTATACTTTGAGTGTATATATTTTTGGTAGCCTATTTTCATGATTTAGCAACAACATGTTTATTTACAGATGATGGTGATGAGGATCGAGCTCAAGAAATAGAAGAAGATGAAGAGAACAATCTAATAGAGGACAGTTCTGATGAGAAATCATCAGATAACGATTACGATAGCGATACTACTGATAACGAATAATTTCTGCAAAGTTATAATTTTCTATATTTCCATTTCTTTTTTTTTATATTACCATTATATTAGTTTATGTCATTTTCATTTTACACTATATTATACATTTTGTTCATATAAATAAAATAAAACAAGAAAAAAACATAAAATATTTTCATACGATATTGTTACACGTTATATACTTCCCGAGATTATCATTCAGTTGTCACTAGGGCATCCAACCCGGTTAAAACCAAACGCGGTTAACCGTGTTTTCTGTTAAAATTTACGAAACCGTAAAACCGGTTTTTTTCGAAAAACTGAAAGTCGGTTATTATTTATTTTATTTTTTTCTTCCAGTGGAAAATAATTTTATTTTTCTATGGTTATTCATGAAGTATTATATTGTAGATTTATTTATACTAAAATAAAACGTAAGGGGTCGTTCATTAATCACGTATCATGTTTTTTAGCAACTTTTGATTCCAAAGTTTTAAGAACTTCGTGCCAAGAAACTCTCCATCTTCTACAAGCGTCCTCTCTAGCTGACCAACGTGTCAAATTTACTCTCTTTATTTTTACAGTCATTAACTTTTGCCAGCGTTGTGTCGAGTTTATAAAAATCTTAGATATTCAACATGACTCGCTAAAAAAGGATCGAATTCTTAGTTAGAGTTTATAAAAGTCTTAGATATTCAACATGACTCGCTAAAAATAGCTACCGAATTCAGCTAACAGTTCCAAAATCATACAATAATTTCCGTTATTCAGATCACTGAACTTTTTAGTTTTCCCTCTATAGCACACAACGGAAGAAAAAATAATCATATAAGAAATTGCATGACTTAATCAACAGAGGCGGCTTTTCTTTTCGGCGGCTTTTTCGTTTGTATCGCCGCTCTATATCTGTCTCTCTCAGACTCAATGCCACTACGCGGCGTATGCCTAACGTGACCATTTATTTTTTGAATCAAAACGGGACATTGGTTAATTTAGGTTAATTAAAAGTTAGTCAATAAAAAAACACTTTTTTAAAGATATTTATTCAGAAAAAGTCAGTTAGCTTAAAGTTACGAATTAAAATATATATATATATATATATATATATATATATATATATATATATATATATATATATATATATATATATATATATATATATATATATATATATATATATATATATATATATATATATATATATATTAAACGTTCAGTTATATTTATCAGAGGAACAAATTTGCTTTAATATAGCTGGTGATGATTTTAAGTAAGAATGAAACTCTTAGCACGTTTTTTTTATATTCACCTTAATTATCAACATCGCCTTTAGAACTGAAATTTGTAACTGGGTCTTCTCAGATGGCCACAATTTGTTCATCATAGAAAATACTCTTTCTACTGGAGCATTTGTAGCAGGCAAACATAAAATATATTCAATTAAAATAGAAAAGTTTTCGTGCTGAAGATTGTTGGCTTGAAAGTGTTTGAATACTTCCACCCAACGAGTTTCCGTGGAAACATTTAGATTATTCCATTCGGTTACTTTCTGCGATGTAATGTAGTTACAAATTAACGAAAATTCGTCAAAAACTTCTGCATCTTTATTACAGTCAATATATTCCTTTTCAATTAATACATCCAGAGATTTTTGAACGTCTTCCCATGCGGGGACCTTTTTTTAAATCTGCCAAATAAAATATCTCCATTTCTTTGGTAAGAAAGCAAGTCCATTACTCCAGATATTCACGGCTTGTTTGATAAAATTCTGTAGCCGCCCTTTTTACAAACTCTTCATCTATGTCAGTAACATTATTTTTCGATTTGACTATTAATTGACGGACCATAAATGGAAGAAACTGATTGGTCTGTTTCTGAGTCAAATTGTCTTTTAGTTGATTGATTTCTTTTGCAGCTTCAATTGCCGATACAGTCGGACCTTCCAGTTTCAATACAGCTTGATGAAAACTTGCTGACTGAGCGTGTAAAAAATAAAGCCACAATTCGGATGTGGGATCTTCAAAAAAGTTTTTAGTAACAGGGGACATTTTTCAATACTTAAAAAGTAGTTTTTAATGGCTGATACATTTTTAAAACACTTTCCAAGGCAGGCATAAGAGCAGGCCATCTAGTTTTGCTATAGCCGAGCATTTGTTGATATTCCGTTTCAGTTTCGGCGCAAAACTCCTTTAGAGCTTCAACTCGAATCGTGTAAATATAAAAAAAAATAATATATCTTCACAATAATGCTTTCGTAATCTAAGGGTAGCCTGTCTGCAGCAGATTTTATTGCATTGTGAATTACATGGGCTCCAGATCCAATACCTATCAATGGCTTTTTCAGTGATGAATGTAATTTCGTTAACACATTGTTAGTTCCTCGCCTAGCCGCACCTCCAAAATTGACGTTGGCATTGTCTCCGCAAAATGCCACGACTTTTGCTGTCAAATTATTATCTGTCAACACTTGGTTTAAATAATCGACAATGATGTCAGAAGTCTCACCTGGTTGGTCTTGGAGATCTAAAATCTTTACTTGCACACCTACGTAAGGTTGAAAAAAGCGCACTAGAATTGGGTATATTTTCTTGTTACCGTGGTTTGAAGCGTCGTTTAGTATTGTAAAACAATTGGACTTCAAGATCATCTTTTAATTCTTTCATTGCTGTAGGCGTCAAAACATTTACTACAATAGTTTCTGATTTCGTACGCGCGCATGTAAATTTGGGATCAAAACATGATTGAATTAATTTCGACGCACAATCATTAGAGCGAAAACTGTGGTTTTCTTGTATTGTGTGATAAGCCCAGACGCCTTCTGCCACGGCGATATCCAAATCCTTTAAAGTTGGTGCGTCCGATTTCTTGAAAAAGGTTAACATCGAAGAACTCGAAGCGGCGGCACGATCGGCATTTTTGTGTTTTTTAGAGTTAAAGTGCTGTTCAATATCACTGGCACCACTATGGGAAACGCTAAATTCTGTACGACACTTTTTACATCTGACATCTGAGGGAGTATTTATTTGCTTGATAAAAAGATATTTTGCTTGTAAGTTAACATTGAACGTACACTTGCGTTTCGGCATTTTAACTTATGATTCAAAAACAAAAGAAGTTTAAGTTATTTACTAGGTACACGAACATCAAACAACAACAAAACAAATATCGAGAAGTGGGCGAACGAAAAATCTGTCAAACCATTAGTCAACAAAGCGCGAGCGATGACGTCTTCCGACGTCGACCGACGGCGCGGTCACGCCCTCGCACATCGATCGCGTCCGGCCGCCGGCGCGACGGCCATGCGGCCGGCTCGACTAGTCAAATTTTCGCGCGGTTTCAGAAAACGGGACAATTTTGCGTCCCAGAGTTCATTTCGGGGACACCGGGACTCGTAACTCTAAAAAGGGACAGTCCCGTTCAAAACGGTACGTCTGGTCACGTTACGCCCCTAACATGCCCCTAACAGCTCGGCCCCGTCGATCCTGCTACCAACCACTACTACGCAAATTGTAGAAAAAAATAATTTAACAATACGTGGTAAAAGATATTACATGTTGAATTGTTTGTGTAGACCTAATAACATTTACATTAAGGTATATAAAAATGAATCGTTTTAATTTCTGTACGATAAAAAAAATGTATTTGAATTTTTATATAAATTTTGTGCCACCTTTTTATTCTTTACGTAAATATAATGATATAAAACACATTTTTTTTTTTTATATATATATATATATATTAAATAATAATAAATGGTGAATAAATATTTATTTTATTTGTTTTACAGCCGCAATTTATTTATTTTTATACTTAAAACCGGGTTTTAACCGGTTAACTGTTTTTTTACTTTACGAAAAACCGAAAACCGGTTTTTGAAATTTCATCGGTTTTTTGCTGCCGGTTGAATTTTTTTTTTCAGCTTAGTATGATGTCAACTATTTATGATAAAAGTTTCAGGCGGCGTACTATTACTATATTTTTTTTTACCATTTTCGCAAATTCCCACACCCATACCCACCGCGGGTGTGTCAGCTGACGCTTTGTTCACTTAGTAGTCATTCGAGATCTATTGAAAAAGATGGGAATCGATTAGCGTAAAAACACTACCTAAAATGCAACGCTACCTCCCGGACTATAAGAAAGCCGCTTACCAGCATTTCATTTTTTATTAGGAAAGTATGTCAGCTTCTCTATCTTTCTCTTCTTGGATACTTCATTGTTTTTGTCTCACTCCAAATTATTCTTAAAAGCTTTCCAGATGTTTATAAACTTATCTAATGATTCCCCTTGCAAGGCCTTCACTTCACAGATAATATTTTCATGTTCAATCTGTAAAAATTCAAATTTAATATTAAAATAATTACACATCTTGTGTATAATTTCTTCAACACACCTGTTTCCTTCTTTCGCTATCAATAGATGTGCTTGATTCATCATTTTTCTCTTATAAAAACTGGCAAAGTTCTTCTTGATATCTAACTTTACTTGTTGTGAGTTCATGGATGCATAACATTCCTTCAGAGTCTTCTCCCAAACTATGAACATCTGTAGCAGTACATTGGCTTTTATATCCTAAATTAACATATTTCAATTATTTCTGAACTTAATTATAAAATTATAACCAACAAACCAGATGAGTTACTTCGATTACAATTGTATTAAACAACTTAAATACCATTTGCAAGTTTGTTTCTTCTAACACATACCTATATAATCAACTTGTGTATTTTCCTTTGACATCCACGATTCAAATTCTGCAATGTTCCTAAAACCTAAATGAGATTGTTTAATAGTTACACCATGTATCTCTGTTAAATTATTAAGCAGAAGCTCATGGTATTGAAATGCCTCCCTTTTTAGGGTTCCGTACCGAAAACGGAACCCTTATAGGATCACTTTGTTGTCCGTCTGTCTGTCTGTCTGTTAGTCTGTCTGTCTGTCAAGACCATTTTTCTCAGGAAGGCGTAGAGGTAACAAGTTGAAATTATTATCAAATACTCGGGTCTCAGGTCTCTTTCAGCTGTGAAAAAATCAAACTTGTAAGTCAACGCGTTCAAAAGATACGACCGTTTATGTCGCATATTTTGCGATTTCACAAGGGAATCAAAACATATAGGGTAATTCCCGTTGACCTAGAATCATGAAATTTGACAAGAAGCGGTGTCTTACAGCACATGCAAAGGGAAAAATCTGAAAACCGTAAATATGTAGTTTAATTACCTGAAAAATGCGAATTTACTATTAGAAACATAACAAAATACACTAATGTTGTCGTAGTGGTATTGTCAGGCTCCAGAAGCATATGGGTTGCATACAGTTAGGTCCTCCTCGGTTAGGTCCGAAGGTTAAAAAGTATGTGTTGGCAAAAAGCTGTTTATCCTGAATTTTCTTTGTTTATATTAGTTATGCATTTCAAAGATTTCATCATGTACGCTCTATATACATAATATATACAGGGTATATATTATGTCTACATTTTGCTTGTTTATAACCGACATGCGACATACTCAAGTCCCGTAACATCCTGTATATATTATATTTCGTCTAATTTTTCTTTATAATCTACATATACTTAAATCACTTACGCCCTATATTTGTTGGTAGTCAATTGCCCAAAAGCAGTCAATTGAACAACTGAATGTTAAGAGTATCGAAATAGATCTTGAAATAGTTATTATATTAGTTTATATTAGATCTAGAAATAGTTACATATTAATATAAGTAAGTGAATAAGTAATACTAAAATAAAGTTTTCTTTTTATAAGTTTAAAACTATTCGCGTTATTAAAAAAAAAATACCCTGTATACCTTTATACAGGGTATATAGGTATACAGGCAAAATTGAGCAGTAAAAACAAATAGTGTAGTCCCAAAACCCCTAAACACTCATAGTGAATAGGGGATGTATGGTAATAAAATATAGGGTAGAATTCCATCGTACGACAGCGACATCTTGAGGTTATGCTTGCAGCGGTACTAAGATGGTCGTGATTTCAGGAGAGCCACTTGTCAAGTTAACTGAATGTGCTTGCTACGTCCTCCACAAAAAAAAAGATACCTTACTTACAAGTTTGTACGGAACCGTCGGTGCGCGAGTCACAACTCGCACTTGGCCGGTTTTTTTTTTCTTCTGGACATAAGGAGCAACGAATGCATTGTAACATATTTTTTCCCACTGTATATCTTGCATATTTCTCAAATGTCGATTCTTTGAAGAAACATACACAAATGTCTTCTGACATACATCACAGGTCAGTTTATGACACTAAAACATGAAAGTAGAATGTCCAAACATCTATACCTTAAAAAATTATATATTACCTTTCCATGCTGGATGTAACACTAACCTAACTAATGTAAAACTGAAAAAAAAATAGTAATTATTTTTATTAAAACAATAAAAAAGATATTTCAGCGAAATGATAAAATATATATTTTAGCAATAAGAACAGCTGATTTAATCGGGATAACCACACTCAAGATTCTGTAAAAAATTGGGCGGCAATATGTCAGCTATTCCACACAAAAACAACAAAGAACACACTTCGCGGACGTTCAGCAAATTAAGCGCCCGCTACCACCCCATAACTTCAACTACATTTTTTAATTTGGCGCCATTACCAGACTCCGCCCCTTTTTTGAGATTGATGGGTGCGTGTTATATCCACGCTCCACGCGTGTGAACAGTGTGTTTCTAGAACTCATGTGTAGCACGTCAGAAACAAATAGACCAATAGGAGAACGCTTGCATCAATGCAAGAGTTCTCCTCAAACTGCAGTTGCAGACATGCGAAAGTACATAATTCGTTCTTCATCAAATTCCAGTTTCTGCATTAATGTATAGTATTTTCCAACTTTTTCTCTTTGTTTATTTATCTCATGAACCGAATATCTTCTCTTCTTAACTTTAGTTTTTTTTTTGTGGCGCGGAAATATTCATTTAAAAATAGTAAACTCAATAAATCATCATCAAACTCTCTATCGGAATCAGAAAACATGACTTATACGTGACGCACTAGTGCACCTTCTGAGGAATTACAACAGCGTCTGATGCAAAATTTACGTTGCATACGCGGGACGAGTGTCCACACCAATTATCCCACGTTGCATTGCATATGTTGCGTGCGTGGGACCAGTGTGTCTCTACCTTTAACGTTACCTTACCCTTCATCCTTGTCTAGCCAACAGTGAATTCGAGAATGGCAGGATGTGATACAGTCAGAGCAAAAAGCTAGTTTTATTGAGTTGTATCAAGAAAGAGAGTGAGATCGTTCAATCGGTGAGTATATTATACACCGAAGATTATATATTTTAATGAAAGTTATTTCAAAAAGATAATGGTAAAATACTGTTGTATTTGCAAGGAAAAATGGACGTCGGACACACATTTAGTTTTCCATTTGGACTGTACTAGGCGAAGACAGAGCGCAACGAGAGACACCTTATGATGCTCTCTCTCGACCCGCACAAGCCAGGAGGCCAGCGCTCGTTCCAGGTAGTATATATTTCAGTGGTTTAGGGTTACTAAAAATGGAGCACTACACGCAAGAACGCGTTTTCATTGTTGAACAATATTTAAAAAATGGTGAAAGTTTTGCTGCCACAATTCGCAAATTTCGCACAAAATATGATCGTAATATTCTTTTAAATTCTTCAACTGTGAAGAATATCATTAAATAATTTAGGGAGACTGGAGCTCATTTTCACCTTGATGGCTTCGTTAATCGTCAAAATTTCCGGATTTGGGGTTCAAAAAACCCACATGTCATTGTTATCGAAAAAAAGATGCATCCACAACGTGTCACTTTTTGGTGCGAATTTTGGGCTGGAGGCATCATTGGACCATACTTCTTTGAAAATGAGGCTTGTCAAGCAGTAACTGTTACACTGGTGTTTGATATCGCAAAATGATAAGAGAGTTCTTTCATCCTGAATTAGAAAATATTGATGTGGACGACATGTGGTTTCAACAAGATGGTGCCACATGCCATACATCCCGTGAAAGAATTGAATTACTTCAAGAGACATTTCCTGGTCGTGTACTCTCTCGTTTCGTTGATCAAAATTGGCCTCCTAGATCATGTGATTTAACCCAAGTGGATCTTTTTCTATGGGGTTTTTTGAAGTCACAGGTCTATGCCAACAAGCCTCTAACCACCCGTGTATTGAAGGAAGAGATTCAACGCTGTATCAATGAAATTCAGCCACATTTATGCAGAATGGTGATGGAAAATTTTGAAAAAAGAGTTTGTATTTGTCAACAAAGTCGTGGAGGCCATATGTCCGATGTGCTATTTCATACGTGACTATGTACATTATGTTCCAATAAAGAAGTTAAAATTTATTTAAGAAAAAATCTGTTTTCTATTTAATTCAAATCTTGCGTAAATTTTGGGACACCTTTTATAATTCAATATCCTGCGTGCTATTAGCAAGGGAAGTAGTTGTTTCAACATGGGATTAGTTTGTTAGTCTTAATAAGACTTAATATTATAGAGCTACGAACAGGTTGAATATATTTATATATTCAGGCTGCATTTCATCTTTTATAATTTTACAAATCCTATTATGTTTTTTTTTATGAGAAAGGATGGTAAATTATTGTTAGTTTATGTGAAAGTATAAAAACAAAATATAAATCTTAAATAAAAACGATAACAAAGCTTGGTCTATGTTTTTATTATAGATTGGGATTTTGGAAATGGTGAAAAGAAAAACTAACAATGGGCTCGTAATTTTATAAAAAAATTAACAATGGGCTCGCCAATTTATACAAAATTTAACAATAGGCACGCGCGAACCGCCGCGAGCGCGCTCCAGCACACCACTGGTCTTAACTACGTAATTTTGCATCGAAGTTGAATTTTAGTTTAATGTCGAATGTCATGTTTAGATATTTAATTTGTGGAGTCGGTGTTACGTCGATGGTGTCTAGGTGGATATGTGGAGAATTGGGAGAAATTCTGTGATTAGAGATGAGGAGTTGGAATTTAGAAGAGGTGTTCCAGTGAGTCTCCAATGGTAAAACCAAATGGATTCTGCCCGTGAGGGCTTGAAGTACGTCCGTCGTTTTTTTCAGGCTTTTTATTGTGGGATATGAGGGCAGTGTCGTCGGCATATTGTAGGATATTGTAGGATATAGGTTGATTTGGGATTTGTCTGCAAGGTTATGATTTTATATGTCGTGGCAGTATAGGTTATAGAGTGAGGGAGGGAGGGGGTGTTAGCCTTGGGGAAGACCTTGGAGAGGGGTAAATTCAGAGGAGAGGGCGTTGTTTATTTTAATTTGGAGGGATCTGTCATGGAGGAAATGTTGAAGGATATAAATGAGATACGGAGGCACATTTAGTTGGTGTATTTTGAACAGGAGGCCGCAGAGTGGTCTGAATCTAAAAAAAGTTGTCAAAAAATCGAGAAAATGATGTAATCAAATGAGTTTATTTCTAACGAACCTTGTAAAGGATACTTTGGTGCGTGTTATTTTAAAATGAAAGTTTTTTCCCTGAGACGCTACGCTCGATAAAAGTTAGCCTTTTTGGCATAGTTCGAACACGTGTAGCGGCTCCAAAATATCATTGTTAATTCAAGTACGTGTAACTTTTTACTCGACTGCCCTTTTTCATTTCTGTTTGACGGAGGGTGTTAAGTGTTAAAGAATGTATGTAGAATATTTACATATAGTATAAGGTTTTCATTAATTTATACTCGCGTTTGTTAGAAATCAAGTCAAAGATGTGTCTATATAATGGTTTTTCTTGTAAAATGCCGGCATGCCACAGATTATCAAAGGTATTGTCTAGGAATAGGGCAGCAGAATGACGGAGGTATGCGGTTTCTATGTTATTGGCGAGGATATATAGGGGGTGGATGGTAGAGTGGGAAGGCTTGAATCCAAATTGGTATGATGGAATAAAGTTATTAAGTAAATTCCATAAGCTATTTTTGAGGATCTGTTCTAGGATTTTGCCAAGGACAGGAAGGAGGGTAATGGGCAGTAACTATTTATCAAGGAGTGATTTTGATGATATTTTGGGATGGTGATAATTATACCTTTTTTTCAACATTTGGGAAAGGATCTTTTATAGAGGCAGACGTTGAACAGTTTAATTATGTGGAGGTGGATATCATCGGTGGAGTTTCTAAGTAATTTTTTTTTAACTAGGTCGGGGCCGGGTGCACTATTTTTGCCATGGGAAGCGCAGGAGATATTCGTCGTAGGTTATTTCGTCCAGCTCTGTGTAGTCATTTTTAAAATAGACGTTGAAACATGATTTTACTCTATCGAAGTTAGGTTTGTCAAACGAGGGAGAGTTAGAGGGGTTAGGAGGAGTACTGTTGGTATTTATAGATGTCTGGGATATAGAATGATGTGCGGTATTTGGTGATCCTTTTAATTTTGTCCCAGTATGTTCGTCCTGCGTCATTCTCTATTTCCACTTTTTGGTTCGAAACTGGCAGATAAGTCTATGTATGTCTTTATTTAGGAATTTATTTTCTATTCATTTTAGATTTTAATGAACTGTCTTCAGTTCTGCGATATATCCGGTATAGTGATCGTTTTTGTATGATTAGCGTCAGGAAGGGAGGCAGAGTTGGTTTGTAAAAATTGGTTTTGGATTTGGGTGAGTTTTTTTAGAATAAATTTGTCAGGAGGGTCTGGAATTCATGAACGTCATTTAGGGAAAGGTTGTTGGAGTCTATAGTGTTTATATAGGATAGGATTTTGGAGCTGATTCTAGGGATATTCGTAAGGTTGAGATTAATTTTCGTAGGCTGACTAACCGGGGGAGGGATGTGGTTAAGGTTAATAGAGAATGAAACAGCCAAGTGATCTGAGCCAAGATCGGGGGAGAGGATAATATCAGTTATAGAATTGACAAGGTTAGATGTGTGCAGTAATATGTCGGGGGTAGTATCACTATTTTGGGGGCATAATGAATATGGGGTGTGACGGCGAACAAATAGGATGCTAATATAATATATGGATCTTACGTGGATTTTTTACGTTTTTATGTTTAGCTTTTGTTGATATTAAAATCACCGACGATGAGTATTCAAACGAGGATTTTTTTTCTTTTTATTGAGGAAGAAGATTGTGAAGGAGAGGCAATGAGGGATGGGGATTGGTTTTGTCAGGTTTTGTCAGGTTTTGTCGGAGTCAGGGGAGTTTAGACCAAACAAAAAATAATGAGTGTTTTTAATTAGATCCTCGAGGTTTGTGTTTCCAGGTAAATTCATTTCCTATGTGTATTTGTAATTATATAGTGGTGAATGGTGAGTGCTGAGTAAATTCTTGAGTTTTGTGTGACTTCGGTAGGTAGTTCGGTAAATTTCTTGTTTCTGCTTCTTTTTTTAACGTTTCGGACTCCATTAGTGGAAGTTCTGGGTCGGTTTGAGCATTACGGTGACCACACCGCATGGTCGGGACATCCACATGAAGTACATCTCGCAGGCAGAGAGGACGGACATTTGTCGGTGTCATGGGGACCGCTGCATTTTTGGCATTTGACAGGAGTGGTGCAATTTTTGCTTGCGTGGTCGAATAACTGGCTCTTTATGCAGAGGTGAGGAATTGGAGGAAGTGGGGTGCTGGGAGATAGTGCCTATTCATAAAAAATAGGCCACCGGAGGCTAGTAGCGATTCCAACGTCTTGATATCTGGGGTTATTAAGCGGATTAAACGTGTTGGATTGTTTGCTCTGGATATTATTCATTTACAATATCGGAAATTGTAGTTCAGTGTGCGAAGGTGTTCTGCAATTGTTGCATCTTCGATTTCATTATCAACTTTTTCAATTACCGCTGAATATAATTGGGGTTTTGGGAGGGATGTGTTTCTGGGAGAATACCTGGAATTGGAGTTTGATAGAATTGATGGTTTTTCGGTACTGGGGGATTTTAGAGCAATTATCGGGTCAATATCTGTTTAAGGAGGATATTGTTGGCGGTTTTAATGATTATGTCCGGTTTTTTTTCGAAGGAAGGATTGACATATGGTGGAGAATTGGATGCGGGACTTGGAAGGATTGGTAGTTGTGATGGAGTAGTTTTATTTAAATGTTTTAAGTGGCTTACGTGTGTATGGTGTAGGTTTGCAGTAGTGTTGGTGTTGTTGTTTGATGAAGGCGTTGATGCGAGCAAGTTGAGGTGGTAGCTTGTGATGTAGTTGTTTTTCGGCTGGAATTGAGCTTTTTTTCATTTTCTTTTCTTTATATTTTTTCTTTATTTATTTTTACTTTATATATTTATTTTTTTTTCTTTATGTATTTGCTTGGGTTTATGTTCATTTTTCACAAATAAATTTAACCAGATAGAAATAACAGTAAAAATGGGTCTAGCGTAATCGTAGATAGGCGAGTATTCGCAGACGTATGCTTTCGTTGGCGTGTCGAGAACGACTGAAACAACAATGTCATATTACTACATATCTAAGTTATGTGTCTCAAAAGTGTATACCCACAGTGGTTGGAAATACAAGATCTCCTGAACTGGTATATTTGGGAAGGGTAGATCCTGGATGTATTCAAAAGATATACCGACAACTTCAGGTCTTTCTTAACAAAGTTTTTGGATATCTTGTAGTTTTGTATCAATTTTTTGGCACGTAGCTTGTCCTTTTAGCTATTATTTTGGCTTCCTAGAATTTTAACATTCGGAACAGACGTCCACTTGTCTTCCAAATTTGAGTGCATAATTTTCCTTGAAGTAATTCAAATAGGATCCATATTTAACATTATGTTGGAATTCAGGATTTTATTTTATAAAAAGAGAGTAGTGCATTGTTTTAACGCTTAGCCTCGCATCTAAGTATTGGCATACTTTGGCAGAATAGTGTGTAATTTAGCGTCGAAAATGGTCAATATTGCGGCTTGTTATTGTGTAGTCCCCTCAAATCTTTAAGAAATTCGCCAGCCACAAGCAATGCAGTTAAATGTTGAATTTGGCCACGCGTTTACCAGAGTTACCTAATATGAAGTATTTAAGACTTGCGAATTTGGGTTTAGCTTCGACCCGTACTCTACGTCTAATAATGTTTTTTACTTCAATTACGCCTTGTAGGAATGTGTCACGTTCAATTTTCGGTCTACCATCAAAAACGGTTTTTTCTTCAGCGGTAAACTTCTCCGTGCACCTGGTTACATCTTTAAACGAAGAAACAGTAATAAAAGACAGGTATTTGATTATTATTAATATAAGTTAACCGCATGGAGCACCAACAGTTGTTGATGCAACCATTCTGCTAAATGCAGAAACATAGGCTACATATTTGGCGGATTGGGGAAGCCCTCGCCGGCTTGCCGGCGGGTAGTGGTCAAATAAAATAAGTCACCGCGGACCAAATAGTGCAACGGAGGAGACAACCTCAATGAATAAAATAACATTATGACAAACCCTGCCCGACGCTGAATACGAGATGATCATAGAGGGTAAGTGTGGGCTGCTCTTTTTAAAAGCTCCCTCGACAAGGTGGCAGCCCAAACGAGGGCGTCTCTCGCAGGACGGTCTGATTATATAATTACCTGGCGACGGAAATGGCGATCCAAATGGTTATGGCTGGCGGGTAGACACTCTGGAAGTTGACGACTTTGGCTATGGAAACGGAGGCAAGCCAGGGGGCCGTAGGTGGCAGCCTCACCACCTGGCAAAAAAAACAAAACTATGGATTTCGAGAAGAAAAAGAATATCCGGGAGGGTCCCGTGGTGAAGGAAATCCCTCCGTCTGACTTGTCAGACGCTTTCTCACGGGTTACGGAGGAGGCGCTTTTCGATACACCTACGACGGGGATAAAAAATGACGACTTGGCAATGAAAACGGGCAGAAATAAGGATAAGGATGGTCTAGATGAAAAGATCGGAACTAGTGACGACACGGCAAAGGAAAAAGAATACGCGAAGGAATCGGAGCGATCCAAAAGAGGGGACGAACAGACCATAGTTGGAGACTCGGGAAAACCCGGGGAACAAAATCCCTTTAAGGTAAGGCCTCGAATAGCGAGGTCTCCAACGCAAGAAAGAGCCGCTACGTGGGGCCAGAGTGTAAGAAGCATGGTTGCACAGATAGAGTTGGACCAAAATAACCCAAAAAAACGGAAGTGCGAAGACCTGATTTCCCTGTTAGCGCAGCCTACACAGATCGCGCAGAAGGAGACTCTAAATAAGCTTACCAAAAAGACTGAGGAACTAATCCAATTTGGCAAAGAAAATCAAAATTGCCATAAAGCTGTGAAAAAACTGGCCGCCGATATAAATACCCTTGCAAAAATGGTTAGCAAAGAATACACTCACAAAGTCTCGAAACGCCAGCGCAAAATAGAACAATTGGAGAGAGGGCTAAAAGAGCACGAAGTAGAAGAGTATGAAAGGGAAATGGCTGAACTCCGTATACAAATAGAAGATCTGGCAAGCGAAAATAGTACTCTGAGAAACGATCTAGAAGAGATTAGGACGGCAAACGGGTGCCTCCGGGCTAGAGTTGGCGAACTAGGCAGAAAAAATACCTCGTAGAGAGGATCAAGAGAACTCCTACTGCAAAAGATTCAAAGGGGAAGCAGACACTGAACAGGAGGAAGCGGAAACTTTGCGAGAGGAAATAAGGTCAAGTGCCAAAGAGGAAAAAAGTACAAACGAAATACTAGAACTCGTCGAGAGGAACTGGCCACAAAATATATATCATAACTCGGTGGTATTAGAAGGCAACCCAGTTAATGCCGGAGTAGGGCTACATCTAGGTCTATGTGTACTGCACGAAGAAAGAAAAATGGAAAAGGGAATACTCAGACAAGCGGCCGATAGATATCCCGAACTGCGGGAAATGGAGGGAGAAACAAAGGAAATCAAGACTACGGAGAGTTTTGTCTCCAAACTGGAACCAAAGAGCTTAAGAGAAATAGAGATACTTGAGATATTTAAGGACCTACGGGACAGCCTAGAAGGAAAGCACATAACTCAGATAGCCATCCCACATATTATAGGCCTGGAAATTAATAAAATGCGAAAACTTCTAGAAATAGCTATGTATGGCACTCCTGTGATGGTACATGTATACATCCCCTCAGAATGGACACAAACTAAAAAAGACGAAAAAAGGGCCCCCAAGGGTGAAGGGAAAAATAAAAGCACGGAAGCTATAATAGTAAAGAGTGATGAACTCGGCTATGCTGACATATTAAAGAAAGTCAAAGGTGAAATACAAACCCATAGCGAAGCAACCAGCATCACATAAATTAGAAAAACAAAAAACGGAAACCCGCTGCTGGCTGTCGATAAACAAAAAGGAGACGCTGAAAAATTAGGAGACATCCTCAAAGTAAGGCTGGGGTATAAAAACATACGGATGAACAACTCGGTCAAAAAAACGGTTCTACACATCAGAAGACTGGATGCGATTACCACTCCTGAGGAGGTAAAGCTGGCCCTAGAAACGGCTGCAGAAACAAGAATACAAGGACAGATAAACGTTGAGGTTAGTAACATGAGACCCTCCTACGGGGAATGCCAGGTAGCCACAGTTATGACGACCGGAGAAGTCGCTGAGGAACTATGTAAGATGAAAGAAGTTCTAATAAGGGTCACCTTTTGTAGCATACAGCAGAAAATGTCAAGAGATGCTTCCGATGCTGGAAGCTTGACCATGTTGCAAAAGATTGTAGAGGAGAAGACAGAACCAAAAGCTGCTTAAACTGCGCAGAGGGAGGACATCTAGCGAAGAACTGCGTAAAGGAAAGCTACTGCCCGTTGTGCGAAAAGAAAGGTCATAGAGCGGATAGCGCCAAGTGCCCTAAATACAGGCAGGCGCTGGCACTTTCAAGGTAATACAAACAAACCTAAACAGGTGCAGGGCAGCACAAGATCTACTAATAGCCACAGCTGCTCAGACACAAACCAGCGTATTAATTGTAAGTGAGCCAAATAAAAAAATGACTGATGATGACAGGTGGTTCACTGATGTTGATAAGGATGTGGCAATAAGAGTTATGAACATAATGATAAAAGTAAATAAAGCAGGAAAGGAAACAGGGTGTGTATGGATAAATACAGAGGAGCTACTGATTTTCGGATGCTATAGCTCACCAAATGAGGACAAAATACATCTTGAAAGATTACTTCATACCATAAAAAGTAGGGTTAGATTCATTAAACCAAAATATCTAATCATAGCTGGTGACCTAAATGCTAAATCATGTGTATGGGGATCTCCAAAAGATGATGAAAGAGGGGACATACTCTACGAATGGATCTGCGAAATGAATATGATCGTGGCAAATACGAGAACGGAACCAACGTTTAGAAGGGGAAACAGCGAATCATACATAGATATCACCATACATAGCGAAAATATGAACAATAGGATAAAAAACTGGATGGTACATGACGCAATAACCTTAGCGAACACCAACATATTACTTTTGAAATCGCTATAGAAGACCGTGAACAAATAAATAAAAAAAGGAAAACACAACCAGGATGGAAAATAAAAAAGGAAGGAATAGAAAGGTTCACAGAAAACCTAGGAAAAGTCATAGAACTCAGGAAAATGAACAGCGATCACAAAGTAGATGCAACAAGCTGCCAAGCTGTCCTAACCAACGCATGCAATGAATCTTTCGCGAAGAAAGGAAACAAACCAAGTAATAAGAAACCCATATACTGGTGGAATAATGAAATAGCCTCAATAAGCAAAGAAGTGCTGTCTAGAAAGAGAAAAATAACACGCATAAATAAAAAAACTTGGGAAAGACGCGAAGTTAAGGAAGAGATCTATAGTAGATATATCGAGGGCAGAAGAAAATTAAAGGAAGAAATCAGAAAAGCCAAGGAACAGGCGTGGAGAAACATTTGCAACGAAATAGACAATAATATATGGGGAGATGGATATAAGATAGTATGGATATAAGATAGTATAAGATAGTGTGATGAAAATACTGTCTCCTCCACGTTACAGTGGGGGCAGATATCATCGTTCTTAATCCTAAAACGTTTAAGATAAGCTTTGAAGCATCCGTGTCCCCTTTGAAATTGAGTGAGATGGTAGTCGACATTACCGTGCTTCCTGGTGTTCCATTTGCCTAAGTCTCTTATGAGATTATTGGTCCAGGCTGCTTTCCCCGTGTCTTGCGTTTTTTCCCCGTGTCTTGCGTCATTTCCTTTGCCATTTCTGGATTATACCCGCATTGATGTATTCTTTTTCTTTCTTTGTTTTCCTGGTTGCCATTTTCCTTTGTTCGACCAAGACTTCAACTTAGTCCTTTGTTTTTTCGACAGCAAATTTTCCACAAATTTCCCTTTGTTCGACAGCTTCCGCTGATATTGTTCGATAGGCGCATGCTATTCTTATGACTACGTTCTTTGTAGCGCTCCCAGCAAGTTTCTGTAGATTTTGTAATTGAGGATATCGCCCCATATCTGTGCGCCATAAAGCATGATGGAGTGCGCGAGTGCGCATGATGGGTGCTTAGAATTTTTCTTTTTTTGAATTGAAGTCAGATTTGAATTCTTGGCATCAGTTTGTGAAAAAGCCGAAAAATCAATCAAGTGCATTGATTGATTTTTCGGCTTTTATGGCCCCTTGCCTAACATGCTCCCCCATCCTTATATTGTGGTCGAACCATACCCCTAGATATTTTAGGGTCGCCGTATTTTTTATTACTGTGTTCCTGGCTTCCAGTGTGATTTTTTTAACTTCCTGGTCCCGTATAGTATTACCGCTACCATCTTGCTCTCCTCGACCTTTAATTTCATTTTCGTGATAGTATTAATAATGTGTCTAATAGCACGGTTTGTCAGTGCTATCAGTCCCAGCCAACGTTGAATGTTGCAGCAATGTTACTTTCGCAACTTTAAACATTGCTGCAACATTCCTGCAACATTCCTACAACATTCCTATGTCCGCCTCTCTGCAACGTTCAGAAATGTTGTGGGAACGTTGCACGGAACATTGCAGGAACGTTGTGGTAATGTTGCGAACATTGCAGGAAAGTTGCGGGAACATTACGAACGTTGCGGGAACATTACGAACGTTGCAGGAACATTACGAACGTTGCGGGAACATTACGAACATTGCAGGAACGTTGCGGTAACATTGCGAACATTGCAGGAACGTTGCGGGAACATTACGAACGTTGCGGGAACATTACGAACATTGCATGAATGTTGCAGGAAGATTGTGAACATTGCATGAATGTTGCAGGAATATTGCGAATATTGCAGGAATGTTATAGGAATATATTGAATATTGAAAAATAGAAAATTATATTTTGTTTTATTCTCTATTATTCTTCTCTTTTATTTACATATTTCACTTTCAGTTTTAATATTTTTTTTTAAATTCATGTACTGTTATTGTTGTTCTCATCGGAGGAAAGTTCTGCATTTGCTTTTTTTGGCTCGACTCACTCTTGTTGGAGTTTGAATATGTCATTTCGCCAGAGTCTCTTCTATATCTTTTTCCGACCATTTTCATAAAATTGTAGGACAATATAAAATATCAGGCAAAAATATAAAAATGTTCACTTTTATAGAAATAAACTTACTGCAGAGTAATTTCGCCATCATCAATTGGCTAAAACATCGTTTCTTATTCGAATGACCTTGCCAACTAAATTTTAAGGCAACGTGTTTGTTGTACAAGGCAACGTGTTTGTTGTACACTTCCTTTTCCTAATATGGGGTTTCAGGAATTGCAATATTTGCAGTAAGGGCCATTCTGGACAATGTCGATGCCGCTGCCCCTGACCCATCCCATCAAGCTCAACAATCCACTTCTCTTTTATAAACCTCTCACGAAGCGTTTGCCACCTGGAGCTACATCCTTTCACTGTTGCTGAAATAAAGATAGAAAGGATATAGAAAAGTATGAACTGTAAATTTCGAATAAAAAGATGCAACAAAAAGATGCAATAACCTACCGTTCATTGTTGCGGCCACATTCTTCCATGCGGAGTCTTTTTTTGAAACCTGCATGCCCCTTATCATATATTTGGGGATACGCCCGCAAACACTCAACTGACAAAACGTCATTAATCGACATTTTTTAACTCTTAAATAATAAACAACTTTTCGAACTGTAAACAAAGTGAATGTAACGACACAATGGAAAATGCCACTCTTGAATTCGAGTGCATGCGCGCAAGAATGAGCGTTGATTGGCTGAAAGATTACGGCGAAACAACGTGAAACTTTGGAAATTTCACATTACGTTAAGTTCGGATACTTCACATTACCTCGATCGTAATGGGCCGCATATAAAACAATGGGTTTTAGGTTTTCATCATGTTTCATCTCGTCACGTTAAGTTCATCGTAATCCCGCCTTAATACACTACATACAAGTGGAAGAGAGGAGTTCAGAAAGAAGAGAGAGCGTAGATAAATACAGCAACGTTTCATTGAGTATATACACGCATTGTGTATGCAAATTCCGATCGGCGCGTGTATTTTAAAATAACTAAAAATATAATACATTTTTGAGTATAGGAATAAAAAAAAACGAGACGAGTAAAAATAATCACTGTAAAAATAAATGATAATATTAATAGTGAAAAAAATAATTGGCGCAGCCTTACTGGAATGTTATAGGAATGTTGCTACAACATTCACATTGTAATATTGCAACTGGAATGTTCCAGGAATGTTGCTGCAGCATTCACATAGCAATGTTACCACTGGAATGTTCAGGAATGTTGCTGCAACATTCGGAATGTTGTGCAGCCTTTGAAACATTGCTGCAACATTCCTGCAACATTCATCTCTGGCTGGGGTTCTGCTTCCTTTTTAGCCCATGTTTCTATGGCTGTATCATCCGCGAAGCAGGTTATTTTAACCCCTTGGGGCATCTTAATTTGTAGGACCTTTGGGATTATATTATACATTCCACAGTAATGGTCCGAGTATTGACCCCTGCGGAACCCCACAGGACAACATTAATTCCTCTATGTCACCTATATAAATTCTTCTATTCTGTAGGTGATTAGCTACTGTTTTTCTGAGGATGTTGCTTATTTTCATTCTTTTTAGTGCTTCCATCGGCTCATGCCATGGGACTGAGTTAAAAGCGTTCTGGATGTCGATGGTGACTAAAGTGCAGAGTCTTCTGTTCTTCGGTGCATAGTTTTTGGCAGCTCTGACCGCTTTTATTACCTCTTCCATAGCCTCTACCGTTGATAGATTGATTTGATATTATCCTCTAGTTTGACCTCTAACTCCATACTCAATCTCCCGGCAATTAGTTGCTCGTAGATCATACCCAGTGCGTTAAGAAGGCAAATGGGTCTGTATTTGGATTCTTCTCCTGTTCTGGAGGGTTTCTCTATTAGGTGGAGTCTCGCCTCTTTCCACACTGCTGGGAAATTGCCTCCCTGTATTCATCATTTATTGCTTGTAGAAATTTGTCACGTACAGCTTTGAATACTTTTTTAATTATCGATGTTGGTAACAAATCCGGGCCCAGCGCTTTATTATCTTTTGTCCTCTTTAAAGCTTCGTCAAGCTCCTCTTCCGTGAATGGACCTCCTTCCTCTGTCGCAAAGATCTCCCAGCGGTTTGGATTGTGTCTGGGGAATAGTTCTCTCGCAATTTCTTTCTGTTTGCTATCTGTAAGTGTAGCTCGTTGTAATAAGTTTAATTTTTTTATCACTATTTCATATCCTAGTCCCCATGTATTCTGCTCAACTTCCAGACATACTCTCTTTTGTGCATTTTCCTTAGCTTTTAGTATGCTTGTTTCTAGCATGTTCCTTTCTTCCTGGTGGCTAAGCTCTTTTTTGTGTTCGGATCAAGATTTTTCTTTATGTTTGCTCTGGTCGCTGCCCTCCTTGCTTGTATTCATCTTTTTTTTTGCCGAGTCGAGATCTTGTGACCACCAATATATTGTATTGCATCTTTTGGTTGCACATTTTTTTCGAAAGATTTTATTCATGCTTTTTATAATAACGCTCGTCAAGTTTTCTGCACTAAGCGTGTCCATCCCATTGATGCAAATGTGCAAATGTTTTTTTTCAAATGCTTCTTTTAGTAAGGGCATACGGCCGTGATGAATTTTCTTCTTCGAGGTGTCCATGTCATATTTTGGTACACTTATCACGAAGTATATGTTCTGGTGTAGACTTAGATTTTCATCGTCTGCTACCCACACGTTTTCCACCCTGTCGCTTATATCTGTTGAGCACATAGTTATGTCGATATATGAAAGTGATGTTCCCCTAACGAAAGTGGGTTTTTTTCGTGGAAATTGGGTCATTAATTATGGTCAGATCTAGCTCAGCCATCCACTCTTTAGAATCGATCCCTCTCTTTCATCTTTCGCTCCTCCCCATAACTTGGCCTTTGCGTTGAAATCCACTGTGATTATATCTGAGTAGGTGACTTTTTATGCTCTCTCCAAGGTCTTGGAGGTACTTTTCTTGTTTCGCTAATGTTTTATTGGGTGACCAGTAACAGGAGTAAATGATTATATCCTCTACTTCCGCCCAGACGAATCCCTTCGCCTTTTGATCCCATTTCGTTACAGCTAGTTGATTATTCATTATTTTTATGGCGGCGTCCTTATTATTGTTCGTTAGCCAGGTCCCACTAGAGGCCATATTTTTGTTTGGTTCAGAAATTACGCAGATGTCTACTCTTTCGTCTATTGCCGTCTTATGGAGGAGACTCATAGCTGCTTTATCCCTACCTATGATGCTTTAAAGTACTTTCACCTTCTTACTGGACTTTGTTGGTGCTTTCAGTGATTTATTAGACATTGAGAGTGTTAATGTTGCTAATAGAATTGCCCCTTTTTTCGGGATTTGCTTGAGTTAAGAGCCGCACGATTTGCATCTAAAAGTGCCGGCTTTGTGGCCAGTCTCCTGGCAGATCGGGCATTTTTCTTCATTGGGACATTCCTTGGCAATATGCCCCTCTTCTCCACAGTTATAGTACAAGCTAGTCCTGTCTGTGCCTTGACAATCCGCTGCTCTATGCTCATAGGATCAGCACTTAGAGCATTTGATCATTTGAACTTTTTTTTCCAGGGAGCAGTTTGTGTATCCCACCCTTATCGTTCTTACCCACTAACCCATTACCCATAGAGCGCCTCCTCTAGTCCCGCTTCCTTTAGGAATTTCAGGATCTGGGTCGGATTCAAGAACTGCAACTCCTCTGCGTTCAGGCAGTGGGCCCCAAGATACATTTGTCTCTTGCGGAGCACTGCTCCGCAGTCTTTGAGCATATGTATGGGGGTTTCCTCTGCTGAGCTGCAGAATCTGCATATTTCATCTTCCTCTAGGCCTATGGCCTTGAGGTGTTTTCTAAGCCTGCCGTGTCCCTCAGGACTATTGTCAGAATTCTAAGCTTGTTGCTGTTTAGTTTCAGGCAACCTTTTGTTCTTTTCTGGATAAAAGATCACAGCATTACATTGGATTGTCTAAGCCCTGGAAGTTCTTTCCAGGTTTTCATCCATTGCTTTTATGTATGTTGTTCATACTCATGCCGCAAAAAGGGTTCCGGACCTATAAAGAGATTACTAGAGCCCTTGTTTGTTAGGTGATCGGCTTCTTCGTTGCCATCAATACCAGTGTGTCCTGGTACCCAGAATAGCGTTACTTTATTTTCTCTGCCAAACTTGTTTAGCTTTCCTACACAGTCCCATACCAGTTCGGATCTGATGCTGTATGAGCTAATGGTCTTGATAACTGCTTTTCTATCTGATAGGATAGCAATTTAGATAGCAATATTTCCTGTCGAGGTTAAATTGTGCACATCTTTCTATTGCATGTACTTCTGTTTGGAAGATTCTTGGGTAGATTCCCATGGAATCAAAGTATTTGGTTCGAGGTCCAAAGACTCCTGCACCAGTACCTTCCTTTGCCTTTGCACCATCCGTATACCAATTGAGAGCACTTTGCTCTATGTGGTGTGGTGAGGATTCGTCGCTCCAATCGGCTTTACTAAACTACACAACAAAGTGTATTTTGTTGTGTAGTTTTTCTCGGAATGGTATTTGCATACCATTTCGTCTTTCGTTACTTTCAGCCAGGGTATCTTGGCAGCGAGGCTGTTCCAGTCTTTGCTCCCGATTACTTTACCTCTGCCTATTCCTTCCTTGCTGAACCTAATAATCGCCGATCTGGAGGCTCCCTCCACGACAAGATGCAACGGAGTCAGATCCAGCAGCAGCTCCATTGCTGCTGTCGGGCATCGCCTCCGTGATACAGACGCAGGCCAGTTTTTGAACCTTCTCAAGCTGCTTCTTCATAGAGACCAGCTTGGTTCTACTTTCTCACGCAACTGCCCAGTATGTGACCGCAGGTTGCACTATCATGGTGTACATCCATCGCAGGATTGTGGGGTTACAACCCCACATTTTTCCTGCCAGTTGTCTGCACACAAACAGAGCGCGTTTGCTTTTCCTACCGGTTCTTCAGCGTGCCTATTCCATATGATTTTGCTATCTAGTGTTATACCCAGATACCATATCTCCTGTTTGTATGCTACTGCCCTCCATTTAACATTATGGGCTATAGGCAGTTCTCGAACTGAGTTTGAGTTCCACTGTCTGACACCATCTACTAGTTACTTCGATTCTTCGGCCTCTCATTGCGATTTCATAGAGCATTCCCTCAAACTTCCCTCTGGCTATTATGACTATGTCATCGGCGAAACCTTGACATTTAAAGTCTAGCCTGTCAGTCTAGCTAGTAATTCAGCAACTACCAGGCTCCACATCAGTGGTGATAACACACCTCCTTGTGGGCACCCCGGAGTTGTGAATATCTTAATGGTGTCTTTTCCCACTTGTGACTCCGCCGTTCTAATTCTCAGAATTTCTCCCATCCACTTTGAGGTAATGCTGTCGATATTCCTTCTTTCAAGAGCCACTTTGACAGCCTCGTGCGAGGTGTTGTCTATATCCAAGAAGGCACATATCGCTACTTCCTTAGTGTCTAGTGCTGCTTCTATTTCATTTGTCAGTTGATACAGATTTCTCTACTATATATGCATGCTGACAGTTGTGTAGTGGTGCACCTACCAGCACTTTTGTCCTAATGTAGTTGTCAATTACCTTCTCCATTGTTTTTAACATAAAAGATGTTAGACCAATTGGTCTAAATGACTTTGGTTAAGTGGTGTCTTTCTTCCCCACCTTCGGTATCAATACCACCTTAGCCCTTCTCCATAGCTCCGGTATGTATCCGAACGCTAAACTACTTCTAAAGATTTTTAGAAGATACGGCATTTATTCTCTCCCTTCCTTTTGTAGGAAGGCGGGAATTAATCCGTCCACACCTGGGACCTTGAATGGCTGGAAAGTGCCGATGGCCCATCTGATTCGGATTTCTGTGCAGTTGGACGCGGCCCTCCTCCAGTCAGCCCGACTTGGTCTTTGTGGTTACATTATTGTTATAAAGTTTTAATAATCAAATTACACAAACACATTAATTTTAAGATGAACCTGTATTTTTAAACAAAAACATTAAAAATCATACAGAATTTTTTTACAATGACAAACAACAACACATCATACACATCAAGCTTATTAACAGACAGAGACGCTATATATATATATATATATATATATATATATATATATATATATATATATATATATATATATATATATATATATATATATTTTTTTTTTGTTTTTCGTTTATAATTTGGTTCTACATTCTTTCTGTTTTTCTGGATTTCTGGCCATAAAGCTATGTCCAATTTACAAATTTTATGCATTTGAAGAGATCGTTCCGCCTCGTTAGCTTCACTTTTGCAATTATATTGGACTCTGATGACAACGTGGTGGAAGGGACATGAACATTCTTTGGGGTTGAATCCTCTGTAAGAGATCGTTCTGCCTCGTCAGCTACATTTTTAATATTTGTAATAGATTCTTCATACTGCACCTATATTTGACTCTCTGAATTGAGTTGAATTTTTTTTCACTATTAACCACATGTTGGAAATTTATTTTTGTATTTTCATATAATGATTAATTATAGGTCATAATATTTTATTTAGCGGTATTTTATGTTGTGTGTACATAATATATATATATATATATATATATATATATATATATATATATATATTTAAGGTTTTACCAACATAACAAAGTTGAGTCAAGGTACACACAACATAAAATACCGCTAAATTTATGACCTATAATTAATCATTATATGAAAATACAAAAATAAATTTCCAACATGCATGAAGACCTCGAACTCTTTGTATTTTCTACATCCCGGAAAATGAGTTTGTAGTAGGAGAAGAGCTCTCTGCTCTTCGTCTTCCGTGTAGCTCCCATCCGGTCTCTTAAGGGTGGCTGTCATTTCCACTCTATCCTTCGCTAGTGCTTTATGCAATCTAGCTGCCATCGGGATGGATTCTCTGTTTTCACAGAAGGTCCTAAAGTTTTTTGCCGGGCAGCTGGGTTTAATTGCTGTGGTGATTGCTACATTATTTCTTCTACAACTTGCTCTAGTACGGTGTAGTGTTTGATGCTACTCCGCACTGTCATTTGCTCTAGGTTCTCTTTTAGGTTGGAACTAAACATAGCCCACATAGTTCTGGGGTTTCGGATGGGGCCGTTTTTCTCACTCGCTCCTTCCAATTCAAACTCTATGATCCTATTGTCTGACATTGAGGGTACACTTGAAATTCTCCACTTTTTTATCAATTTACTTAGTAAGTGCTACCTACCGTAATATCCAGTACCTCATTTCTAACCTTTGTGACAAATGTTGGTGTATTCCTGACGTTGTACACCATTAAGTTTTCTTTAATGTGGTATTCTAAAAGGTATTCACCTCTCTTATTAGTATCCGTGCTGCCCCACATCTCGTTGTGCGCGTTCGCGTCTCATCCCAAAATGAGTGGCAGCCTTCTCTTAATAAAGTGTTCCAGCCTTTGTGCCTCCATGGGTGGTATGCTATTACTATCGCCAGGGAGTTATGCTGATGCGGTCACTACCTCGCGGTGGAGGCCATCGGTCTTGATGAAAGACAAAAGTAATTAATGCCCTAATGAAAAACCTTCCTTACCATAATGCAAGTTCTAGGGGATACCTCTCGGTTGTCCCATACCAACTTACATTCCCTGTTGCTGAGGCCTCTGATCTTGCCTCCGTAGGTCCAGGGTTCTTGCAGCAGAGCTAGCCCTAGGTGTTATTTAGTGAACATCCTAGCCATCACAGCCGAGGCTGACTTGGCATGGTGGATGTTGACTTGGGCTATTTTGGTGCCCCTGCTGGTCATTCTTGTTTTGTGACAGTAGACGGCGAGTCCTCCTCTGTCCCTGCAAGAATAACATCTTCCTCGGCATCCGTAGACATGGCTCGACTGCTCATGTCTACTCGCGTGAGGACTAGGTCGTGCTCTCGGTAATCCGAGCTGACTTCCTCGTTCTGGACCTCGGCCATTATGGCTTCAGCAGAGGGAGTGGCCGCTTCCTCCCAGAGGTGGCTGCTGTTGCGATCGTAACTTCTGAGGGAGGGACCGCTGTAGCTGCCGCTACTACCTCTGCATCTGCCTTCTCTGTGGCAACGCTTTTTGGCGACAGTCTGGGAGTGGGTCTCTCTCGACTGTTGCCACACTCACCAGGGTTAAATATTGTTTTCATACATAAAAGAAGCCACGTGGTGGTGACAAGGCAAGAAAAGGTACGCCATGTCAGAGCCCCGCTTGACATGGTAACGCTTGATACTCTCTGAGGTAGGTAGGTCGTCAGGTATCAGAGAGGCAAAAAAAAGGTATCAGAGAGGCTCCGTTAGCGATGGTCGGTTGCCCTTGGCCACCAACCAGTCCCTACGGCACGGGTCGCATGACACCTTTGGACTAAGCGTTTGGAAGTTCTTGGTTGTTCGCTCCCCATTGGCCGTTCTAACCGGAGTTGGAGTCCAATCGGTATCGTCCAGTGGTTCTTTGCGAAGCTAAGCCCTTACACCGCGACAAGGTGACTTCCACGTGAGGGATCAACTCCCTAAGGGAGATGACCATTTCACGAAAGATGTTAAAATAATAATTCTGTGGGTCATTTCCCTAAAGAAAGTAAAGAAAGATCAAATCTCTGAACTGTTTTAATGAAAAGATGAAATAAAGTAAGTCAGGACGCGTATGTTTCGCTTGTTACCAATATAAAAAAATTAAAAATCAAACTCTAATCGAATTTGTATCTGAAAGGCAGTTTAATGAAACTATCAGGTCGTTATTGAAGAAGCGGCATGATAAAGAAAAATGTGTGTGAACTCGCAAAAGGATGAAAGAAGCTAGTCGTTGAACAATTTAAATTAGCACCACTACTTAAACTGCAGCGGACACATAAATAGTACTATTATGGAGAAAAATATGATGTTATGGACAGTGGCGCTTTTAGGCATAAGCGCTTTTAGGCATAGGTCCTCCGGTTTTTGGGGGCCACAAATTGCCAACTAAGCAAGGTCAAACCAAGTTTTGGCGGTTGGAGGCAATAAGCTAGGGGCGGGATGTGGCACCGGTAGAGCAGAGCTATATTTAAATACAATTCAACATTTGACAAGTGGCAAACAGTTTGTGATTCAGTGAGTCTGTTCAAATAATTAAACTTGGAGGTGAATAAATTTGCTGGTGGACGGCGCGGCGCGGTGGTTAATAGTGAAAAAAAATTCAACTCAATTCAGAGAGTCAAATATAGGTGCAGTATGAAGAATCTATTACAAATATTAAAAATGTAGCTGACGAGGCAGAACGATCTCTTACAGAGGATTCAACCCCAAAGAATGTTCATGTCCCTTCCACCACGTTGTCATCAGAGTCCAATATAATTGCAAAAGTGAAGCTAACGAGGCGGAACGATCTCTTCAAATGCATAAAATTTGTAAATTGGACATAGCTTTATGGCCAGAAATCCAGAAAAACAGAAAGAATGTAGAACCAAATTATAAACGAAAAACCAAAAAATATTGGCAATCCTGTAAAAACAGGAATTTTAGTTAAGGATCGCGATAGAACGTCACTTGACAGATAACAACTTTTATAGAATTAAATCTAATGGTTCTAAAGAAAAACGCGAATGGCTTATTTTTAGCGAAACAAGTTCTAGTGTTCATTGCTACATTTTCAAAATGTTTTCTAAAAGAAAAAACCAATTGTCCTTACAAGGATGCCACGACTGGAAAAACATATCAAAATTTCCGAGCATGAAAATTCAAAGGATCATAGGTATTCTATGTGCATTTTCTCCAAACTTTCACAGATTGAAGACCGGATTGAAACCGAAATGGTTAAACAAATTAAAAATGAAAAACAGAATTGAAAAAATTGTCTCAAAAGAGTGGTTTCAACCGTGAAATTTCTTTCCATTTACGGATTGGCATTTCGTGGACATATTGAAAGCAAAGGAAATTATTTTGGTTGTTTAGACATTTAGAGTAGGTATCTTGCAGAATTTGACCATTTTTAATCATCTAGATAAATATGTAAATCAATGACAATGTTCTGTGAGTTATTTATCAAACAAAATATGTGATGAATATATTAATATAATAGGTGACAAACTAAGAAATACCTTTATCGAGGAAGTGAAAAGTGCAACATATTTTCTTTGATTGTTGATCAACTTTCTTTAGTTTTGAGATACTTACTTCCAGATAGTCAAATTAGGGACAGATTTTTTTCCTTTATTGACATTTATTCTCATACTTCCGGGAATTTGGAAGAAGTGATTGTTGAAAATATTAATAGGTGGGAAATAGACCTTAAAAAATGTTGCGGACAAAGTTAAGACAATGCATCTATAATATGTCGACAGGGGTGAAACTTTTGCAGTCTCTAAAGTCTTTCATAAATGATCAAGTAAGAAAGCGTTTCAACACCATAGGAGAGGAAGCTTGAGAACTGATTGATGATAAATGTACTTACCAAGATGAACATCGACGAAAGAAGTTGCGTAATTCGTTTTACGACGAAAATAAGGAGAATGAAATTATTTTGACTGGAAGAGAAATTTTTGTTGTAAATAGTGTTTGTGATACACCCACAGTAGAACTTGATAGTATAATGAAAACCAATATATGGAAATTGATAAAAAGAATGGATTATTTTTTATTAATAATGATTTGTCTCATGACGAACTAAATTTAATGATTTAATGAACTATTATCTACATTTAAAGAAGATATTATCATTAATATCTTCTTTATATGTAGATAACTCGGGACTTGGCTCGGGACGAATTAATTCAGTTCTTGGCATATGCCAATGAAAAAATCTTCAGTCACCAATAGAAATGTAGGCGTTAATACGTGGATTAAAATCGAATTTCCCCAAAGTAGAAACACTAATTCGCATTTATTCAACCATACCAATAAGAAATGCGCAGGAGGACGTCCCTTTTCGCCAGTAAAGCGAATAGAAACATATCTAAGCAATTCCGTTAAACATAAGCGTCTTGCAAATTTAGCAATTCTACATATTGAATCAGTTGAAACAACGATAAGTGATTTCAACGCTGTTATTGATAAGTTTGCTAAGATGAAATATAGAAAATGTTGTATTGTTTACCTAAAATTACAATGTAATATGACAAATTACGACATTGACACCAGTTAGGAAATGAAATACTTTACCGCATTGACAGCGAATGGAGGTAATAAAATGTCATAATAATTGGCGATTGAGATGTTTCATTGATTAAGTCATGCTTGACATTTATCAAATTATTACTTTTTTTATAAATGTATTTTTAATGTGGTTTTACTATAATCTCGCATATTGAGAATTGGGACTCCGTAGACTAGGGCCGCATAGTCACCTTGTGCCTAGGGCCACAAGTATTGTAAACGCGCCCCTGTGCCGAAACAAATTATAAACGAAAACAAAAAATTTTGACAAAACTAAACTGTAAAAACAGGAATTTTAGTTAATGATATATATATGCAATATACGCAATAGAACGTATATTCGTCATTTGACAGAAAATAACTTTTAAATAAAATTAAATCGAATGGTTCAAAAGAAAAATGCGAATGGCTTATTTTTAGCGAAACAAGTTGTAGTGTTTATTGCTACATTTGAAAAATGTTTTCTAAAAAAACACCCAATTTTCTTTACAAGGATGCCACGACTGGAAAAATATATCTATCAAAATTTCGGAGCATGAAAATTCAAATGATCATAGGTATATTCCATGTGCATTTTCTCCAAACGTTCACAGATTAAAGGCCGGATTGATACCGAAATGGTTAAACAAATTGAAAATGAAAAACAGTATTGGAGAAATGTTCTCAAAAGAGTGGTTGCAACCGTGAAATTTCTTTCTAATCACGGATTGGCATTTCGTGGACATCTTGAAAGCAAAGAAATTATTTTGGTTGTTTAGAGCAGTGGTGCGCAAACCGTGGATCGCGACCCCTCGGGGGGTCGCGAGATACATTTTGGGGGTCACCTGATTATTTATTTACCAGTAAAATAATGAAATTAAATTATATTATTTATAAAAATAGAACTATATTTTTAGAAAACCAGTTTCTATTTTAATACCTAATCAGAAAAGTAGCAATGCTTTTGGTGCTCTTGGGAAATAATTAATTTTCTTATTAGTAGATTCTGAATCACAAATTCAAATTTATTAAAAACCTACAATTCTTCTTCTTCTTCTTTCGAATAGGTCTACTTTGGATCACGCTTGTTCAACTGTTGGGCTTTGACCTTTGCCCAGTATTGTCGCATCTTCTGCCGGTGTAACTCCTTTCTCTCTTCTGTCCAGGGGGTACCTTTCCTTCGAGGTTTTTCCTGAAATCCACGGACTTCCTTTAAGGTGCGTCTCACAGACTGTCTGTTTTTGAGATCTGTTATTCCCAGTTCTTCTCGGTATATATATATATATATATATATATATATATATATATATATATATATATATATATATATATATATCTTTATATATATCCTTCTCGGTCTCTGTCAACCAAGTGGTACGAAGCTTCTTGTTTTGCCAGAAGGTGAACAGACGGTTAGTTAGTCGGTTTGGAGGCAATCTTGCAACGTGGCCATATAAAGCCACCCTACTTTTCCCTGCACAGTCAGAGAGCATCTCAATATGTTCGTAGAGCTCAGAGTTATGTCGTCTTCGGAATTCTCCATCTTCCTTAATAAAAACCTACAATTATTATATAACTATTTAACAACCGCGTTCGTAAACCTGATGATGCCAATATTTTTTTTCGTATCGTAGTATAGTAGTAGTATCGTATTATAAAGGTCTCGGCAGCACTTTTATAAAGGTCTCCGCCCACCAATGCGTCAGTGCGTTGCGTCAGTGCCTTGTCATACGTGCGAGAGTGGAAAAATATGTACTGCACACACCAATGCGTTAAATGGATTGCGTATTTGGTTAATTTTCTTAATTTTTTATTTTATAGGGAAATCTTTAAGTTATTTCGATCCAATATGTTGTATCTATTTGTATTATTTATTGTTCCAATTGTATTTTATAATGTATTTTTATCGTCAACTTAATAATTATTTTACTATTTTTTGTGACACAGATGTGCTTAATAATGTTTGTCATAATTTTATTTTAGCACAAATAAGTAAATAATCACAAATAAAAACAAATAAGAACAAAGAAAATAAGTTTATAAGCACAAATAAGGTTAACAAACAACGAACACGTTAAAAAAAACAAATTATTGAATAGGATCATAGGATGGTTGCGACCGTTACTAAGCAGTAAATTAAAGCGGTAAAAGTTGTCAACTTTTCGCGATAGCGAAATTGTAACCACGAACGAAGTGAGTGTGCACAATCGCTTGAGAGGGAAATTGACAAATTTTGCACGTGTTACAAACAATATTTTTTATTAATCATGCGAGGGGATGTATCTTACAAGTTTGAGATCCAGGGGCCATCCAAAAAAATGGAATCAATTTTTTTTTCAATTGTCTCTGATGGTGTGGATTCGCCATAAGAACTCTCCTCAGTCTCCGATTTCACCATAGAATTGACACTCATTTTAAAACGTTTTCTTTTAATTTTTATTATTATTATGTAATGAAAAAGCATTTTTACATTTAATTTTTTTAATATCGCGGTCTTGATTGTATTCATTTTATTTTTATTGATTTGTTTATTTTAATGTAACCTATCGATATTGAATATTTGCGTGTGTTACCCAGGTTATGTGGAAATACAGTGAGAGGTGACATTTTTCGCATTAAATAATCTACGTCAAGAAGTACTTTTCGCGCATGAGTAATAAAAAAATATTTTCTAGTTCCGACGGGTTAAAATCATTTACAAGTTTACACTTCTTGAAAATGACACCCGTCGAAACTCGACTAATGTTTAAATTTATATAACTCTGACTAATAAGTTATATAATATTTTTATATGTGAAGTGTGGTTAAAACATAGTGAATTTATCAATTCAGTGTAAACAAATATTGTATTTTGAAAAAATTAAATACCTTCATAATGGATAAGTGGCTAAAAATAGATACCCACAAAAATGAAAATAATGACAATACAAGTGTGATTGATGGACCAACATCTAATAAACTTTGAAGAACTGTCAATACTAAAAAATGTCGAATGAAATGTTATATCTAATAAAAAATTGAGAAAATATCAAGAAGGGTTTATTAAATACGGATTTCCATTTTGCGTTGTTAGTGTGGAAGAACGTTTGTGTTATTTGCTCGGATAAATTAGCAAATGAAAGTTTGAAACCTGCTAAATTAAAACGACATTTGAAAGGTTAACATAAAGAATTAGCAAATAAATCTGAAATATTTTTTTAAACGACGCGCTGAAAGTATGAAAAATCAAACTTTACTTTTAAAAATATATACAACAATTCCTGAGGAGGGTTTACGGGCATCCTTAGAAGTTTCATTTTTAATTGCGTGCAATATTAAACCACACCACAGATGTTTCAATATTTTAATTCAGTTTGCATCTACCTACTTATTCCAATCCAGCTTTTCAAAATTAGTTGCCATTTAATAAAATATCAAACTCGATTGGATCCTAAAGATGACTTACGGCTTGCGATTTCAATATAAAACCGAACATGGAAGCAATCATGAGCTCGTTGCAAACGCATACTTCACATTGAATTCTTATGATGTAAGTTATATTACTTATTATGTAAGTAATTCTTATGATGTAAATTCTTATGAAGTTTCTTATGAAATATGGTGTTTTTAAAGTATTTCTGTTAAAACAAATATTTATTCTCAGATGCATGAACAAAACCATTGTTTCGTAAAATTATATGCTGTACTAAAACCTCTAATAAGAGAGAAACATACATAGTGTTTTTAAAAAAATGTCAATGAGTCATCAAATTTTAATTTCTAAATACAAATATACCGCTTCATACTAATACTAGACTTTACTAATATCTGCACGTAGATGCGGATTCATAATCCGAAGTTTTATGGTGTCAAAACCTTTATACCATTTTTATGATGGTGTCTAAGTTTGTTGCGCTATTTAAAAAAGTCTGTATTTTATTCAATGACGTCACCAAAACCGTTAAAAACACCCTGTAAACGCAAATCCCAGAAAAACTTTCGCTTTACCTACGATAACGATTAAAAAACTTCTACTGTCGATCCAGGGGTCGCGACAAAATTTTACACAAAATGGGGGGTCGCCAATGAAAAAAGTTTGCGCACCACTGGAGTATCTTGCAGAATCTGACCCTTTTATAGCTAATCATCTAGATAAATATGGAAATCAAGGACAGGGATATGTGAGTTATATATCAAACACAATATGTGATGAATTTATTAATATAATGGGTTACAAAATAAGAAATATCTTTATCGAGGAAGTGAAAAGTGCGACATATTTTTCTTTGATTGTTGATTCCACACCTGATATTAGTCAGGTCGATCAACTTTCTTTAGTTTAGATTCTTACTTCCCGATGGTCAAATCAAGGAGAGATTTTTTTCCTTTATTGACATTTATTCTCATATTTCCTGGACTTTGGAAGAAGTCATTGTTGAACTTCTCAATAGATGGGAAATGGACCTTAAAAAATGTTGTAGACAAAGTTTCGACAATGCATCTAATATGTTGGGAAAATATTTCGGTTTTCAATATCGAATCAAGCAACACAGCCCTTATGCAGAATACATTCCTTGTGCCAGTCACAGTCTAAATTTGGTTGCTAATACTGTAGCAGAATCATCACTTTATATTTTTATTTTATTCAATCTGTATATGTGTGGTTTTCTGCATCAAGGCATAGGTGGAAAATTCTGGATAAATATCTTTGTAAAAATTCTTTCACAGTAAAAAAGCTTTCAGGTACAAGATGGTCAGCTCGCGCAGATGCGGCTTTTGCATTGTAAAAAAGTTACAGAGATATTAAATGTGCTTCGATTAAAATAGGTGACCACAACAAAAGACTATATGAAAAACAAAGGCTAAATGTCTATAAAAAAATGGACTCATACGAGATCGCTCTAATGACGGTCTTGGGGAACATACTACTACAACGCATAAATGCTACAAGTAAATCACTTCAAAGACCACAATTATGTTTGTCGACAGGGGTGAACCTTTTGCAGTCTCTCAAGTCTTTAAGACATGTTGTAGAAACTGATTTTAGAAAAGATAACTGTGTTATTCTGTAAACCTATTCAATGTAATAGTACAGCAAGTGAGGTTTTCAAAAAATTGATATTTTTTAAATAAAAATTATATTTTGTGTTAAAGGTGGCTTCTCATGCAATTTGGACACATTACATGATTCACAAACAATCATTTGTTTCAAAAGATATGGGTGAAGATCTACTAACAGTATTTGAGGTTGTTATAAGAGTTGTAAAGTTTATTATAAAAGGCTCTTCGCAAAATTATGTGGTGACATGGATTCAAGTACTTCAAAGGGTGTTTGAGCTAAAAGAAGAGATCGCCATATTTATTATTGATAATAATAGAAATGAAACAAACTTGTTTAATGACACAAAATTCTTGCGTATTTAGTGGTTGTTTTTCAAAAATTCAGAACTTAACAAAATCAATGCAAGGACCTCAAATACATACTCTGCTATGAAAAAAATTGGAACTCTGCTTACTAATGTTTCCCAATTTTAAAATCAACTGTCATGCATAAAAAATAGAAGAAACTAAAGATATTATTAATAATCATTTGTCCAGTCTATGGAAGCAATTCTCGGTTTACTTAAAAGATATTGACAAAATGTCAAAATACGAATGGATAAGTGATTGTGACCATTTGTGATTGAAACATTTGACTTTGGCTTTCCGACAGCAGAGCAATAAATGATAATTGATTTATCTTGATGGCTGATTAAAGCAAATTTTTCAACAAGAAAATGATATTGTTTTGGCTACAGGTACAGAAAGATTTTCCTACTTTGACAAGAAATCTTTAGGAATTTGCCATTTGTAACATCTTACTTATGTGAAACTGGTTTTCCTACAGTGGCTGTTTTAAAGACAAAATATCGATCTCGATTGGTGATTGTATTATAATATAATAATCTTTATTTGTATTATTACTATTTATAAACTACTATTTAAACTACTATTAATAAGATGTTTCATGAATACAATGTTATTTAATATGACATATCTTTAATGTCTTTCAACCCTTGGAGGGAAACCGGTCGCATGAGCTGTTCCATTACATCCCCATTTTTCAGCGGTAACGCAACGGTACCTTAATGACACGACCGCTACTAGTCGTACTCAGGGTTAGTTTGGTTGCATCTGTAACTGGCTGGCTAGTAGGAGTCGGTGGTGTCGTGATCGGCATCGGTATTTTAGCTGAGCAGTCGCTGACTCAGTCTCGACTGGGTTCTCCTGAAAACCTGTAGAGCGATGCTCGTTGTCTGACGAGATCGATGGTCCGGTTCCAGGACTAGCGACATGTTTAAGATGCCAAGAGTTTCTGCGGTAAATTGCTCCCTCATTAGTTTTGACCTTGGCTGGAATTCAATTTTTGTGATCTTTTCGTAGTAGTACATCTTCTCCTAATATAAATTGTTCATTTTCCTTTTTTCCACTAGCTGTATTTCCCGTTTCTTTCTGCTTTATTGTTTTCAAATTCTTAGTAACATTTCTTATAATTTCAGGTGTAAATAATTTCTAGTTGGTAGGTAAAAAAGTCTAAGGTAAAAAGGTATTTATCGACAATCCTTCAAATCTGACTTCAATTCTTTGTTCGTCACAATGTGTCCTAAGAATTTATCCACTTCTTGTGTACTGAATAGGGTTTTCGCATACCCGACTTTTTTTAATACCCGGGTATCGGGTATTATTTTTTCATATATCCGTATATACCCGGGTACCCGGGTATTTACAATTTTTGCAGAAAAAGAGACAATTTTATTACAAAAGAGTGAAGTATGTCAATAAGTCTTCTTAACTTATAGTACAATCACACAGTTAAACTGTCTTGTTCTCATTAACTAATTAGGAACTAAAATGTCTTTTTACTACAATAAATTCTGTTATAAAATATAACTAAATAAACTTTCTTAGTTGACAGTTCAAAACTAAAAAAAACTTCTAACTTCTCTGACACAGTTGAAAATTAAAAATAAAGTTCCGGTTCTCGATCTTTATATTATGTAGTTTACCTAAATGTTTTAATAAAACACTTGTTGAAGAGCCTTTATAGGATAATATTTTTGGGCATATTGAACATTGTACTGATTCCTTATTCTGTATTTTTTTTTTAATTTTTACACACTCCAGAAACAGGTCTTTCCATTTTGCCTACGAAAAGTGAACCATCGTTTAGTAAAATTTTATAGGTTATCCACTAGATATAATTTTTTATTTTGTATTAATAATATTTAATTCAATTAATCACCGTTCACCGAACAATATAATTTTGGTATCAATCCGGCCTTCAATCTGTGATCGTATAGAGAAAATGCTGATCTTCATCTACTGCAATTATATTGGACTGATGACGACGTGGTGGAAGGGAAATGAACTACATTCTTTGGGGTTAAATCCTCTGTAAGAGATCGATCTGCCTCGTCAGCTACATTTTTAATATTTGTAATAGAATCCTTCATACTTGAAGTAGATGCAGTATTTGTCTGATTTTCATCTACTGCAATTATATTTGACTCTGATGACGACGTGCAAGGGAACATTTTTTGAGGTTAAATTTTCTTTGGGCAACAGAAATGCTTCTAAAGATCTCCTATGTTGAACATTTGTTTCTTTACTTTTTCGTTGTTTTCTCCAATACTGTTTTTCATTTTCAATTTGTTTAACCATTTTGGTATCAATCCGGCCTTCAATCTGTGATCGTTTATTCACCAGACTTGTCAAATTTTGCCGCTTATTGCCGTCAACCGCCAAAAGTTGGTTTGACCTTGCTTAGTTGGCAATTGTGGCCCCCAAAAATCCGCTTCGCGGCGTGCAACCTAATCTAACTGGGGTTAAACGAACGGTTCTTGCCACATTGATCTATATTGGATCGAGAATTCGCGCTGCCGCGCGTATGTTGTCTTAATTTATCTGTCCGCTTCGCTACGGGCAGCCTAATATAATCGGGGTTAAACCAACGGTCCTTTTCACATTTTTTGTCTGTGTTGGAGGCTTCCATCTTCGTATTGATCTCAATTAGTTAAAAATCTCGGTCAACGGTCGTTTTGAAGTTTCCGGTCGTTTTACAAATCATGCGCATTGTCCGGTTATAGTCGTCTTTCTTACGACATTTTTAGCCACTCAGCCACTGGTTTACATTTTTACTGTCAAAAAAACAATTTAAATATGTTATAGATCTGATGGACAACTCTCTGCTGCCGATATGCCCACAAATAGAGGTACCACATATAATCAGAGAATCAGAGAAATTAAACATGGAATGAACATGCTGAAACAAATGGTAAATTTGTTCTAAACCAACGGTCCTTGCCACATTTTTTTCTGTGTTGTAGGCTTCAATCTTCGTATTGATCTCAATTAGTTCAAAATCTCCCGGTTTAACCCCGGTTAGATTAGGTTGCCCGCCTCGAAGCGGACAGATAAATCAAGACAACATATGCGCGAATTCTCGATCCAATATAGAACAATGTTGCAAGGACCGTTGCGTAACTCTTACTAAGAGACAATAAATTTAACTCTCTTTTTACCACTGCTGTAAAGGTTTATTGCGTATGCGCTAGTTAAATTTTTGAAACTGCCACCCAACGTGGGCTATTGAAACACTTTACCAAATTTTTCTTAATTTTTCTTTGACTATTCTTCAATTCGTCTCACTAATTGTAAGTTGAGGTTTACCTTACCTTCTCTACTATTATGTATTTGACAGCTAACGTTTTATTTATAATTTGTGTTTAGACTCATGCCTCTCCTAATACAGGAATATTGTGGTTAGAAAATGACATCAAATACCTGCTAGTGAACGGCTCTATGCTGGCTTTAGTTTTATATGCTATACTTTTTCTTAATACGTTTGCAATTTTAAATTTTACCCAAATTCCTGAGAAGCTTGCTGTCTCAAACCAGTCCTTTTCGTGACATGTGTCCTTTCTGATTTTACAAAGATAGTAATCTGCATCACTTATTTCCTTTTCTTCTTCCAGTGTTTGTACATTTCTTGTTTCATTTCTTATACAGTACTTAGTGAAGTTATTTCTTCTATGGCATATCCCACATGTTTTTCCAAATGCTGAGCATGCCTCCATATCAAACTCCATATCGTTGTACCACATCTTCTACAGTTAAATTCTCTATCTTCGTTGTTACTAGTGTTACTAGTGTTTTTCTTTTTATAAGTGATCGTTTCTACTGATGCTGTATTCTTCATATTTTTCACATGTTGTTGAACCTGTTCCACTGAGTGACATATATCTACTGTTTTTTCTAGAGTCAATTAATGTTCAACCAGGAGTTTTTCCTTGTAATGTCACTTTCTATGCCGATTACTATTTTATCCCGAATTATGCTGTCCTCAAGAATTTCATAACCACAATTTTTATCTTTGGTTTTGAGGTTAGTAAGAAATTCATCAAAATATTGTCCACTTTCTTGTGAAATGAGTTTAAACATATTTCTTTCATATGTTCCATTAATTTTCGGTGTAAAGTAGTTTGTAAATTTAATTTTAGTAATTTCGAATGATTGGGACTCAATTACAGATAAGTTAAACGTATTAAAAATGACAGCAGCGTCTGGACCAATGATTGTCCTGAAAATTGTGCCCTGTACTTCTGCTTTCTTTTTGCTTGTTAGTTGCAAGTGCAAGGGCCGTTCTTATCAATTTTGGCGCCCTGGGCTATAAACCGATTAGCGCCCTAGGGCCTATGCATTGAAATTCTTATATATGATTTTTTAATATTCTATTGCAGTTCTAATTAAAATTATTTTGTTAAATAAAGTTCCCGTTAACCAAATTGTGAGTGGGACAAAGGGTTTCAAAAATTATTGGATACGTTCATAAAAAATACAAAGAAGAAGTTTATTAAGTTCAAGTCTGTTATTGATTTTTTAAATCTACAAAATGAACGCATCCATTATTATTTTTCTCTTTAGTTATGTAAATTGAAAGATTTGGAAAGATCGTATATTTTGCGTACGATTTCGAATACATAATCGTACATCGTATCAACTCCAAAAAGGTCGTATAAATACGATTTAAATCGTGCGGTTGGCAACGCTGCAGATTAAAAATACCATAATAACTATGTAATAGTAAATTCGCTTTTTTTTAGTTATTAAACTATATATTTACGGTTTTCAGATTTTTCCCTTTACATGTGCTGTAAGACCTTGCTTCTTACCTAATTTAATGATTCTAGGTCAACGGAAAGTACCCTATAGGTTTTGTTTCCCTTGTGAAATCGCAAAATATGCAAAAATATGCGACATAAACGGTCATATCTCTTGATCGTGTTGACTTACAAATTTGATTTTTTCACAACTAAAAGAGACCGTCACGATTTAATATAAATTTCAACTTAATACCTCTACTCGATCCTCAGAAAAAGGGTCTTTACAGACAGACGAACGACAAAGTAATCCTATAAGGGTTTCGTTTTCTTCATGAGGTACGGAACCCTAAAAACTAAATTAAAACTACAAAAAAGCAATCTGCACGAGTTTTAATTATAGAAATATCTTCTATTCACTTCTATTCAAATATTGTATACACATCGGGCACTTACAACGCGAATTTAGCTATATGCATGAAAAGTGCGAGCGCGAGCCACGAACGTTACCTCACTCGGTGGTCTTACTCAGGGTGTGCATTCATCCTGTCTTGAATTTATTAATTAAGATATAGAGATTTAAGCATATTTAAAAAAATCTTCATCTTTACGTTCCCACAGTGGTCTGAAATCCCAAAAAGCTGGCCAAATTAAAAAAAAATAAAGATTATATTTTCTTAATTTTTAATTTTGTAATGATAAAGTAGGGTCCTGTGCTTTCGATATGAAGGTTAAAAAGGCTAATGTGGGTGTACCTGAGTCTGGATATAAATTCAAAGTGGGGCAATTTTCGCGCGGCATTTTTTGTTCGACTGTTCGTAAAACAGTGCTGAGTGAAATAATTTATATTATACCTTACAATTGATCGTTTTCAACCCAGAAAAATGAATTCTTCTTATGAAGATATGTAGAATTTAACTGTGCTTTTAAATTTGTTTTATTTTATTAACATTGAAAAAAAAAAAATTTTTTATAAAATTGTTAAGAATTTTTTCATTTAACAAAAGTTAAAGAAGCTGCGCTCGGCGTCTATGTAATTAACGGGACAGTGTTATGAATAGATTTTCTAAAATATTGCAAGAAACTAGCTTGCGCTTATTTGCACTTTAGCTTTTATATCATTTTTTGTAAAAGTTTTTATGAATTTGAAGATTTTGGAGTAGCATGTTGAACTGAATAATAGTACTTTATTCGTTTATTTTTCTCTTTTCGACACTCTTTCTTCATTTTGATCTGCAGGGATTTTCAATACAATTGCTTGCCTGCATTGAAAATAAAAATTACAAATTAATATTATATTTAAACAATATTTTTTTCGGAAAATAACTAATGAGTGGTCTGCCAAAGTTTCTGCCAAAATCACTGGAGCTGATAAAGATATAATAATACGTTTCCACGTATTAATATTACAAGTTATTTCCAGTGGTTTTGAAATTGATGTAAATGAATTTAAAAATTATGCTGTTGACACTACAAGAAAAGTGGTTGAATTGTACTTGTAGTACTACATGCCGACAACAGTCCATAAAATTTTAATTCACGGGAATAGGATTATTGAGTCATAATTGCTTCCAATCGGACAATTATCCGAAGAAGCATAAGAATCGTGCAATAAATATACAATATATAAATATATAAAAAAAACGTATGCGGCCAGGGGACCGTCAGGAACGAAGTTCCTCGCCCATTTAACAGAATCGAACAACTTCTTTTTTTGAATTATTATTAAAATAATGAAATTGAATGTTCTGGAAAATATGAATAAACAATCTAAATCTCCATATTCAAACTCACTACAAAGTACCAACTTATTACAACGGAACACAGCTTGAATATATAAATATATTCAACCATTCCGAATCTTTATAATATTCTTAAGTCGTTTTAGGACTATAAAGACGATTTCTACGAATCACTATAAAGTATTTCTCTTGTACTAGCTTTGACATGCATTTAAGTAAGGTGAATTATAAAGTTGCTGTCGAAGAAATGATGCATATATTTGAAGAAGTAAAATTCTTATAAGAGATTCGAGACGCGTTTCGAGATTTATCTGTCATCAGTGCAGCTTTGCTTTCATTAATCTCGAAAAGTGTCTGCAGATGGCTACTTACTTAAGTTATCGGAAAGACATGACCGTAAAAACAATGTTATTTTTATGGTTTTTGTTGAGTACCAGTAAGGTGGACTGAAAGCTATTAAATAACTGACAAATTTTACATGAGATTTGTTTTGGTAGTCCTAAAAAGACTCAGTAATTGTTATAGAGGTCCGGAAAGGCTGAATATATTTATATAGTCAGGCTGTGTTCCGATTGTTTTAAGTTTGTATGATTATCTATAACGTAGGAAGGTTTTACCAATTCTACCTTCATTTTCTTTTTCCTTTTTTCTCTGTCGATACTCTTTTTGACCTTGAGCTTGTGATTTCACTATTGCCTCTCTATAATGTATATAAATATAGTAAAAAAACTAGTACATGTGAATCGCATTTTTCGGAATGGAATAGTTTTTGTGGATAGAAGAGTTGAAAAGAATGGAATAGTTGCTAAAGGTGGAATAATTGATGAGGGTGAAATTGTTAAATGCATTTTGACATTTGTATATGAAAGAGTAATCAGAATTGCGAGCTGCGCGATTCTTGTAGAAAGCGCATCAGCTAAGGTTGTATGAGTTGCAAGATGTACAATTCCTACTGCACAGAATATTAACTAATAATTCATCCGTCTCAAATGATTTTAATGCTGTCAGGTTTGTAAAATAATATAATCAAACACTTTTGAGGTGTACTTAATCATATAATGTTACCAATTGTCTGAAATCAAAGTGACTTTAATTTAAGGAGTGATATTAGAAATGAAAAGTTCCCAACGTCCATAAAAAGGTTACTATATCTAACGATGTGATATTAGTTCCTAAGGTGTACAACATGGACGATAGAAAATCAGCTGTGGAGTAAAAAGTTACTGAAAATCTCACTAAAACTTTTATAACCTTTAAATTGATTAAGTAACATTGATGTTGTCAACTTTGATGTTCAACATAACCAACATATTGTTTTAATCAAGTTGGTATCTTGTGTTTTTGAGTTACCAACATACTCAAACATAATCTCACCAACTATTTGTTAAAGTTACATTGTTGTCTTTTTTTTCGTCAGAATTGCAAGCCTTACTTATTAACTTCACTTCATCATATATAGTAACCTCCTTTTATGAAGGTTGGTAACTCTTGATTTCCAATATCACTCCTCCAATTATAGTAAGTTTGCTTTTAGACAATTAGCAACACTTAGCAAAATTATGTTACTAAAAGTTTCACCAAAAAAAATAATAACCAACAAATTACTCAACTGACGTTAATGTCAACTTTGATTTAATTTTCATGTATTTCTTTATTTAAAAAATCCAGTGTCAAGGTTATCGGCCATGAAAATTCCAAAATGGTCAAATTGTTTCAATAGAAATATCTATGATCTTAATAGATCTGAAAGAGTTTTTATTATATCTATTGCAGTTTTCGAGTTGTTGCTATTTGAATCTATTAGTATCAGTTCCGGTTTGACTTCGAGGGATGCGTATGTGGTCTGGATTTCTATGGCGCTTTGCTAACCTAATAGCCTAACCTAGGTTAAACCAACATTTAGCTTTACATCTTTATCTTATTTTTGATCTCTTGGGTCGCGCTACCGCTTGTAGTTTGTCTTAATTTTTCGTTCGCTTTTCTTTCAGGCTAATAGACTTTGCCACTTTAGCTTATTGTAGATCAAGCTGTAAATGCATGTCTTTGAAGAGTTGGACAAAAAAATATATTTGCAAGTTCTCAATAAATATTTCTTTGTTAAAAACAATCCTGTGTCAAGGTTATCGACCACAAAGGTACCAAAACGTCAATTTAAATAGAAAAATCTATAATCTATATATATCTGAAAAAAAAATTCAAAATATCTGTTGCAGTTTTCAATTTATAGTTATTTGAATTTATTAATTTTTGTTATGTCCGAGTTTGAAGGTCTTGATTTATCTGCCGCTTAGCGGTGTGCAACCTAATCTAACCGGGGTTAAACCAACGGTCCTTGCAACACCGTCCTATATTGTATCGAAAGCTTGCGCTACCGCGCGTAAGTTGTCTTGATTTACCTGTCCTGTTATTTTACCCGGGGTAAACCAACATTCCTTGCAACACTGTCCTACATTGGACCGAGAGTTCGCGCTGCCGCGCGTATGTTTTGATTTATCTTCCCGCTTCGCGGCGGACAACCTAATCTAACCAAGGTAAAACCAACGGTCCTTGCCACTTTGTCCTACATTGGACCGAGAGTTCGCGCTGCCGCGCGTATGTTGTCTTGATTTATCTTCCCGCTTTGCGGCGGACAACCTAATCTAACCAAGGTAAAACCAACGGTCCTTGCCACTTTGTCTTACATTGGACCGAGAGTTCGCGCTGCCGCGCGTATGTTGTCTTGATTTATCTTCCCGATTCGCGGCGGACAACCTAATCTAACCAAGGTAAAACCAACGGTCCTTGCCACTTTGTCCTACATTGGACCGAGAGTTCGCGCTGCCGCGCGTATGTTGTCTTGATTTATCTTCCCGCTTCGCGGCGGACAACCTAATCTAACCAAGGTAAAACCAATGGTAAAACCAAATGGTATCTTAAAATATAAAATTCAAAGAAAATATAAAATAGTGCTAAATGCATGCAACTTCGGAGCCTTTGAAAAAAAAAGTATTTCTTTATTAGAAAAAATTACGTGTCCAGGCTATCGGCCACGAAGATACCACAACGTCAATTTCAATAGAAAAATGTATAATCTATACAGATCTGAAAGAAATTTCAATATATCTGTTGCAGTTTTCATTTTATAGCTATTTGAATTTATTAATTTCTGTTATGATCAAGTTTGAGGGGCGACGGCCGCCGCCAGATAAAATATTTTGCAAAACTAACTGAAAGATATCATAGATTGGCTAATTCTCTACAAATGTGTGAAATTTTATTGTTCCACGTTGTGTGAAACATACTAAAATCATTTTTTAAACTAATCTAGACATGTCAATCATGAATTCCGATCAAATTCGAACGCGAAAATTTCAAAATATTCAAAAATTGCGAAAAAAATATATTAATAATTGCAGGTATCCACCAGAGGTATGAGTTGACAAAATTTGAAAGCTCCCACTCCAATGGGGACGTCGTGAAGAATGATTTTCTCGTCAACAATTTTATGGAAATATCTCGTCAATGCCGCAAGGTGGAAAATTATAACCGGGATATCCGAATGTAAGCCGTCGGTGTCTACAAAAAAGTATTCTTTGCAAATTTTGTAAAATATTTCGGTTTGGTCGCAAAAGTAAAAAATATAAAATTGAAAAAACTTTAGAAGGGTTTTTACACCCCTTTTCTGAATTTCGTTTTTGAATTTTTTCGTTTATAAAAAAAAAATCGGCCAAACGGTTCGCTTTGGAAAAATGAAAATGACACAACATTTAGATGAAAATGTGCTCTATAAAATAGCGCTAAATGCATGTTTCTTAGACTCCGGAAAATTCGACAAAAAAATATGTTTGCAAGTTTTCACTGAATATTTCTTTATTAAAACAATTATGTGTCCAGGCTATCGGCCACGAAGATGCCAAAACGTCAATTTCAATAGATAAATGTATAATCTATATAGATTTGAAAAAAAAATCAATATATCTCTTGCAGTTTTCATTTTATAGCTATTTGAATTTATTAATTTCTGTTATTTTCGAGTTTGAGGGGCGGCGGCCGCCGCCCGATGAAATATTTTGCAAAACTAACTGAGGGATATCATAGACTGACTAATTCTCTATAAATGTGTGAAATTTTATTGTTCCACGTTTTGTGAAACTTAGTAAAATATTTTTTTCAACATATCCAGACATGTCAATCACGAATTCCGATCAAAATCGAATACAAAAATTTCAAAATATTCAAAAGTAACTACTGAAAAATTTTGAACGCTCCCACTCCAATGGGGACGGCGTGAGGAATTATTTTTGCATCACAGTTTATTTGCAAATAACTCGTCAACGCCTCAAGGTGGAAAATTATAACCGGGATATCCGTATTTAAGACGTCGGTGTCTACAAAAAAGTATTTTTTGAAAATTTTGTGAAAACCTTTGGTTTGGTCGCAAAAGTAAAAAATATAAAATTGAAAAAATTTTAGAAGGGGTATTTTAGTAGGGGGGGCTTCTCTGAATTTCGTCACTCAATTTACAGTTTTAAATGGGCTCTTCCGCCAAAACGGTTCGCACTGGAAAAATGAAAATGACACAACTTTTAGATGAAAATGTGCTCTATAAAATAGCGCTAAATGCATGTTTCTTAGACTTCGGAAAATTGAACAAAAAAATATATTTGCAAGTATTTCTTTATTAAAAAAATCCTGTGTCAAGGCAATCGACCACAAATATGTAAATTTCAATAGAAACATGTACAATTTATATATAACTCTTGTAAACTATATAAAACTTAATGCGTTTGTTAACGAAAGTGCGCTCTATTTATCTGTGTTAAAATTATTTAACACACATTTCTAAACGTTCGTCATGTCGTGGCTATCAGCCGCAAAAAGTTTGCGTGCAGCACATTTCAATGGGTCTCAATGAGCACTATTCGATTTTAAAAAGAAAATCCGGATAAATTTCGAGATGGCTTTTCCTTCAGCCGTCAAGTGGTAGAACTGACCGTTTTTCAACAAAAACTCTCTTGTTATACCCGCTAGGAAGTCGAGGAATACACCTTTAGATTCCAAATTAAATGTGTAATTATTTAATGTAATTAAATGTGTAAAACTATTCTTGTAGAATACTCTTAATTCCTACCGTTTGAAAAATGGATTTTAAATCACCAGATGACCGAAAAACTTACATCGTCCCCCATGTAAAATTATCCGAATCACGAATCAGCCGCAGAAAATTCATGCAACATATTTTAATAGAACTTGATGAGTTATATTCGAATTTGAATCGAAAATGTCAATAAATATCGAAATGGCTGTTCCTTCCGCAGTGAAATGGTAAAACTGACAGCTTTTCGCCAATAACTCTGTTGATATACATTCGAGGAAGACGCCTGTTGTACCGTTGGAATCTAAATTCAATTTAAAAGCTCCAATTATTCTTTAAAAAAACGCGTAAATATCGCGGATTATGAAATAAATTTTGGAATTCAAATGTGAAGGGAAGCAATTATTTCTGATGTAAAATGGTCTGAATTTTAAGAATCTGCTAAAAGAAAAGTGACAAAACTTCGTTTTCTTGTAGAAATTTGTGAAAAAATGCGAATTTTGAAGTTGCTATGTGTTGCTAATCAAGAGCCAGAGTCGCCGAAATCTGCAATTTAGAGATTTCAAGATATCTCTTTGAATTTTATTTGAATTTCAACCTAACATTGAGCGAAAAATCAGAATTTTGATTTAAATTCTTTTCTTTAATTTTATCTTTTCACAAGCACACGAATAATCATAAACGGATAAACTTCAACAATGACATTTCCACATAACCTGAGCGAAAATAGTGTCAGAATGATCAGCTGTAAGTGTAAATTGGCGATTCAGCGGCAAGCAATGATCGTAGTATTTTTGACCTGGAGTGCGAAGCCGTTGATGGATTTGAGAAATTCAAACGCCATACTGTTGGCCTTTTCACCGGACATGCACTTGTTGGACTGGAAATGTAAATTTTCTTTTAAGCGTTTCCGTTTGAAGAGGTGAAAAAAAAGTGACTTCGCGAATTGGGGCCTGCGGAACGTCCCCGGAGGTGTAATGCGCCTAGACTGGTGTCGTTCGAAAGTAGACACGTGGGGCTATAATTCCTGAAAAGAGCAATACAATTCTAAAACATTTCACCGAATATTGAAGGTTTCAATTTGCTCAATTTTGAAAAATTCGTTTCGAGTTTGGACGGGAGACCCCCAAATGTGATCGAGCGATGCATCGTTCCTATCGCCTTATAGACCCTTTCGTTCTATATTCAGAAACCACCACCGCGAGGCCCTGCTATTTAATTTAGCGAATCCCAGAGGATTCTCGCGTACTTCTGCAAAACATGGTGTTTTCGGGCCTCCCGGCGCCATTCGGCACGCAATCGCAATTAAACTTCAAAACAAACTTAAAGACTTTATGCCGAATCGATTGGTGCCTGTCCGGTCTCGATCCGACTGTTGGGTATCCCGGGAGAGGGATCCCCGCAAATTAGGTGAAAAAAACATCGCGTTTTTTCGATTTTTGTGTTAAAATTGACCCAGAGTGGGAACAGGATGCCGAAGGTACCAGATTCTTCCACCGCCGGTTGCGGGTAAATATCTCGCATCGAACGAACCGGTTTGGAGACACGGCGCTCTTCAATCAAGAGAACGGCGTCCACAGATGTGTTAAAAAAAACGTTTTTTTTTCGCTTACATTTTCCGCCGCACCGGGTGAACCGACGGTCGCGTACTTTTCCGCATGACGTCAAAAAACGTGAAATCGACGCGGCAAGAGAACGCAGTAAAAAAATCGAGCCGCGGACCAAAATTGCTCCTCAAAAGTGCTAGAAACGATCTCCTGTTGTTGGCACCTAGAGGACGCCATGTGGGACTTGCGAGCGGCAGACGGACACGGGTCGAAGGCCTGTTCAGTTTTACAACAGAAAATGACCATTTCCCGTTTCGACGCCCAAGAGGAACGGAGTTTTTACGGAAAAATTGAAAAATTTAAAACGCACCTACAGCCGCCCCCTGCGGGGGCGGAACTTGGTAAGGCTCGTCAAAAAAAAACCTAATTTTTTGTTCAATTCATTGGAAAAATTCAAGACGTAAACCGCAATTTTTGACAATTTTTCTTAATTTTCAAGAAATCTTGACTTTTGACCCCTTTTGAGTTCCTTACTCGATTAGTATATTTCGAAAATAGCAAACACTGTAATCACATATACGATAAATCTATGTAAACAGTAAGCGATTGCTTAAATTATAATATTTTAAGAACCTACTTTTCTGAATCAGTATTTTGTATAATTTTTTTTTTCTTTTACTTTTTTTCTCTGTCGATACTCTTTTTGACGCTGAGCTTGTGATTTCACTATTGTTTCTCTAAAATGTAAATGCCATAGTGATATCTGTTAGATTGTGTAAAACCGAGTTATTGCATGATCTCCCGACAGTTCATGTTTTCTATTTGAAATACTTGATACGACTAGCTAGGTCGTGAAACCATCTGAAATATGTTTCTTTATTTATCTCTTTATTAATAGGTCTGATAATTAAGACACGTAGCTTTATACTATCAGATAACAGCACTTAGGCATGTCTAGAAACGTCGAATCAGTAAGTAAGATATAGTAAATCCCAGTTAAGCAAGTTCCTCATAAAATTTCATGAGCTGAGCTGGCATGAGATTTCATGAGCTACACGAATTAGATGAACTACTTCAACTGCCAACTGATGTTGCAATGGCTCAGTTCTAAACAATCTGACTGATTTCACTATATGACTACGACATATATAAATATAGTAAATATCAATCACTCAAATTACATGTAGGACAAACATGTGTAAACAGTTAGCAATTGCTTCAAATTGTATAGTTTTATTTTTATAAACTTACTTTTTTTCAGTATTTTGTATCCTTTCTTGACTTACCATTTCTAAAAATCTAATAAAAATAATGAGAATAATATAAACAATATAAGGCTTCTTTCACACGGGACACTCTGTGTCCGGATTCTGTGTCCGGACACAGAATCTTGAGCCACTGGGCACCCAATTCCGCGGGACACTGCAGAGACACTCTGTGGCTCTGACGTCATCCAATAGTCTTTTATCTGAATTTGTTCACTCGTCAGTCATGCTTGAGCCAGAGGAGATGGCTGCACTTGTATGTGTTATTTCTAATAGTTTAAAAAAAAAAAAAAAAACGTAAAAGAAAATTATGGGTACATCCAATTATATCCAGCAGACAGGAAAAAGGGATTTTTTATATGAAATATTGCAAGATCTTTTTAATGAAGTATTGCAAGACGAAAAAAAATTTCAATTACTTTAGAATGTCAATTTCACTATTTTTTGAACTGTATGAGAAATTAAGGATTCCGCTGACATTTCAAGATATAAATATGAGAAAATGTATCCCTAGAAAAGAGAGACTAGCTGTGACTATTCGGTAAGTAAGAATACTAATACTTGTTTAATTCAAAAACTTTTATTATAAAATAATATACAAATAGAATAATAGATACATAAGTATTGAAAACTATGCATTAATTAAGTAGGGAAATTATAGAATCATCAGACTCAGCATACATTGGTGAGAGTGTATATCTATGCTGAACAGAACTGATATCGTGAATACCAGTCTATGAGTAGTAAACCCTATTTCCAGGTTCATCAGAATGAGCAAGAGGCGCAGGTTGCGATTGATGAGGCACTTTTGCAGAATAATTAATATTATTTAATTAATATTTAATAAATAAAAGTAATATTATAAAAAGCGAATGAAAGAATTGTGTCCTGTGTGAATGCTCTCATAGAACTGAATGTACGAGAGTGGCCGAGAGAATCAGACAGTGTCCTGGACACCGCCAATTCGGGACACCGACAGACACTGTCGCGACACAGAATTCAGTGTAGCCACACACTGAATTCTGTCTGAACGCCCCCATCTACTTCTATATCGAGACGGTGGCTTGAGACACAGAATCCGGACACACAGTGTCCCGTGTGAAAGAAGCTTAACTCTTCTGTGATTTAAAACAACAACAAAATACGTTTGAACATTTTTTTTCTTGTTTAGTTTTAAGGTTATAAACCAGCCACGCTCGTCTGTCACTCTGCCGAAGAAACATACAGAGCACGCATTATAGAAATATACACTGCGAGAAAGAGAAAGGAAGAGAGAGAGCGCGGTATAGAAATATACACTGAGAGAAAGAGATGGGCAAGTAACGTAACGATAGCCGTATAACAATAGGCGTGTAACGTTTTCTGCCGAATCGCTCGTACCGAGACCTCCCTAAAGGAACCTCGTTCCAAAAAAAATGGAGAGAATTTTGCACGACTACGAATGTAGTCGTCAAAAAAACATGGAGGACGTTTTTAATAACGTTTACTTGATTTCAACAGATCCTAAAATTACAAGTCGTTTTTTATGCAAGCTATCGAATTATTTGCAGAAATTATAGCTCCAATTTTCGAATCAGATGAATCATATACATCTTTTGGTGGTTAATAATTTTAATTTTTTTATATTCAATTTTAATAAATCATTTTGTTTTCTATTGATTCTCTTTTTTATTGAAACCTCAATTCAAAGAACCAAATTCCATGAAACAGTAAGTTTTTCTAGACAAAATCAACAATCAGTTGATCATTTTTAAATTCAGTTTCGTATTAAACTTAAAAAGATATCCTGGGATTATCCCGAGATGTCTATGGGACCTCTCTGGGATATCCCTAGGATACAAAAATGTCTGCCCACACATTCTATAGGATAACCCGCATGGGTTATTGTAGATCACCTGAGGATATTGTAGGATATCCCTTATGGGACATTCTGCGATCTCTCTGGTGGCAACACTGCCCAAAAAAAGGTGAATAAATAAAACAAATCCTTAATTTTTAATTAATATATTATGTAAAAAAAAATCATGCTGCTTCATTTTCCCTTCCTTTATTTCCCTGATTTCCATTTCAATCCCCTATATCTGCTAATAGCCTGTGCCTGAAAAAAAATCTAGATTTTAAACTGGCTGATCCCCTAAAATAAATTATATAGTAATTCTTACGATTTCTCCCGATTCAATCTTTCTTTAGCGTGTCTCAGCCAGTTCTTAATATGTAGGGAAATTGGACTCTGGTTCATGTATTCTGACCACATCTAAAAAATTTTGCAATTAAATATAAAGAATACACTCCATTTCATATAAAGTTACAACTTAATTGAAATGTATGAGAAATGTTAAATTAAACAATTGCAATTATACATTTTTAAACGCACCTAGAATAACACTCGATATAAGTAAGTTGGAGAATATTAATTTTTTTTGCCGCCAAACTAAATTTCTCCGCGACAAAATTTGAAAATACTCGCTCCATGATTTTTGCAGTTCTGGCTTTTGTATTAGAGCCACCAATTTTCGATAACTCGGTCATCTAAAAACAGGAATATAAAAGTATGTAATATATCATTTACTTACGGTCTGAATAATTAGAAAAATTTGTAAAGTAAAGCTACTAATACGTACCAGGTCTTCCTTGAATTAGTCATCACACAAGTTTCTTTCGATGATTTCCAAGGCTTGCATATCAAGTAAAGGAAAAGTTTTCATAATATTAGTTTGATGTTCTAGAACAATATTAGCAGCATGGTGGTCTTTTCATCTTGTTCAAGATTTTACCACAAAGTGTTGGAAACTTCGCCAATCTGAAATGAAAACTATATAACCATATTGTTGTTGCATGAATTATTCTTATGCTCAGTAAAAAATAAACTAAAAAAGTGTATATACTTTTTTGCTTATAAAATAATATCAGCGAATGTAGAATAAATGGTATGAATAGTCGAAAACTAAAAATCCTGAGATCTTGTATTTAAATAATTTATCATGAATGAAAATCTAAATGAAAAATTTATCATGATGAATCATTAGAGAAAGAAGTTGATGGACCATCAACTTGTCTATCACAGTGTGTTGCTGAAGTTGAAGGGTGCAGCAATTCACATTCATTATTTGTTTTTTTGACTTTTAAAAGCTGAGGTTTTGGATTAGATGATGATTTTTTCTGTTCACTGGAGTGGCAGTAAAAGGTGGTAATATGCACGGTCCATTATTTTTGGAATCAGATTCATCATCACTACTCGAATTTATAACACGTGCTCGTTTTCTTATGTTTTTCTTTAATTCTGCCTCATCCACATCACTATTATTTATGTCAGAAAACATTTCTGCTTCTTTTAACTTTTCTTTTCCATTTTCATAAGTTTCTGAAATGAGAATATTTTTGGTAAAAAACTGTACCAGATATAAAACAGCCAAATAAGTAAAATGAGTTGTGATCTATGAAAATTTATTACTAAAAATATTCAAGGCGATTTTTCTAATAAATTAAAAGTTTAAAGTTAGTAAACATTAATTGTTTAATGAAAATAAAAATAACTTACTTGCAGTTGTAAGTATTTTAACAATTGGAATGAAGTTTTCACAGCTTCTTTTTCTTTAACAGCTTTGTCAACTTTTTGTTGTTTGTAAATGCCAATAAGCTTCTGTTTTTTGATTTGCCATCCAATTCTCTGGTACTAATTGAATGCCAACCTCAAATTCGACAACATAAAAACTAGGTCCTTTCGAATGGTCCATATTATAATATAAACTAGGAAAATAAAACTTTTGTTGGTTTTTTTTTTTATTTATGAGGCGAAGCAGCAAGCTACTGTGCCCCCCCCCTGAATTGGCCTACTCTTGTCTGACTAGTCTTATCTGTATAATCTTTTCTATCTAGTCTTGTCTGTTTAGTCTTGTCTGTCTAGTCTTGTTTGTCTAGCCTATATGTAATTATGGAAAAACTAATGATTCATTTTTTTTGTGAGGCAAAATCATGTATTTTTTAGTAACATGGGTCAACGGCCAAGTTTTTGTGCCTGAAAGTTTGCTAACCACCCAGATTCCAAGTAATGAAGATAGACATGGTATTTCATATAAATTTTCTCTTTCTTGAAATGCATTACACACAACAATGGGAATATTTTTGGCCGGATTATATGCAATGTTGGTCACTAAAATTATGCTACCATCTAACAAACCACAGCAGTTATCTGCTTTGCTTCCAGCAGGCAGCATGAAATTTTTGCAAGCTACAATCTTATATTGTGGATCTGTACAACCTTCAGTTAATGGACCATCAAAGTGTAGAGAATTTGTATTCGTTACAAGCATGGATGTCATTATTTTTGTTTTTCTAGTCATACTTTTGTCAATTTCTAAGTACCTTCTATTTAATTGTTGTAGTGGCCTATCACTTTTTCTCAATAGTTTTTTTAAAGTTTGCATATAGTTTTGAAACTGAAATGCACTAAAGTGATCAAGTGTGCCAAGATTTTTTACATCTTGTCCAAGATGAATGAGACCATGAATATTGTGTGAGACATGATGTTTTCCATTTATTATTATAAATGATGATACAAAATGTTTAAGTAGACTTTGGGCATAATCCAGTAGATCTGTGTGTAGCTCATCACTGCACAAAATCCTTATTGCAACATGGAGTGTTGCAACAAATTGTGATAAATATCCAAGCGTAAAATGGATTTGAATACTGTTGGTCCAGTATATAATAAAAGTTGTCTAAACTCTGTTGCTTTCCACAACTTCACATAATCAAGTGATCGTGGTTTACTTGCAAATTCTTTTGGAATATAAAAGAAAATATTTTGCAGGCGTTCTGAAATTTTATTTGATTTGCAATGCTGCATACGAACTCTTAGGTCACCGAATAGCCATAAATATAATAATTTGTGAACCACACCCAAACACTCTAGGTGCATATAATCCAACGGAACATTTTTGATAAGATCAAATTTTGGTATATTTTCTAAACAACTATATCCTTTATGAAATTCTTCATCTGTTCTATTTCGAAAATCAGTATCTGTTCTTTCTCATTCACATAATTATGGGAAACATATTCGAATCTTGATATATTCACCTTCAATTGTACATTTGGTAAAGCTATTATAACCTGTATGGCCTTTAATATTCAAAACAAATGATTTTGCTGGTGCATCTAAATGGAAAGATAGAATATTGCATGTAAAAAATTTATAGTGATACCATATCCCATTCTGACATATTTCCTTTGTTTCTTGAAGGAAATCATGTAAATATTCATTCACAAGTGAAGGTTTTTTTCATCACCATGATACAAGCCAATCAAAAATACATCATCGAACTGAGAGAATCCTAAAATAGGCCACAATGATTTTTTAGATGATCTAGATAAGGGGAGCCCATCAATGCCTATACTTAATTCAATATTATTGTTCAGTTCTGCTAAATACTTGTGTTAATCAATTGTGTTATTCCGTGATGTAATCCAAAATGGCTATATTCACCTGGTTGTACTTTCTTAATACTTGTTGTTCTTGCAGTACTAAGAAGTGTTCTAGCATCTGATGGCAAGTTAGAATGACATGGATACTTTTTCAGTATCTTTAATAATGATGATACAGCAATGTGTGGGATTTGATTACTCACTGCCCATTGGGCAAGAAGTCATTGTTTTCGTTTCCTAATTTTACATATTCATTACTAACAGTCAGGGGTTCAAGGCTATGATTATCTTCTGAATTATTATCTATAACTGGAAATATATCAGACTCATCACTGCTAGAACTTGATGACCAGCGCCGTCGTTTGGATCTTGAGGCCCCGGGCATATATATTGAGGTGGGGCCCCCAGTAAATGAAAAAAGTGAATCAACAAATAAATTTTTAATACATACAAGAAAGGAACATATGTATAGAAGAAATATATATATATATATATATATATATATATATATATATATATATATATATGTTGTATTTGAGGTTTTCGCGGATAGATACCTGTGTTGTATTGTTTTCTCGGGGATTCCGCGTTGATGCTGAGGGTTGGCTCTGAAAAGAACCATATATATATATATATATATATATATATATATATATATAATAATACTACCATATTAATATTTAAAATAGTTGGCCATGCAATTCTGGCATGTGCCAGGTTTTTAACTTTGCTCCCCCGAAAAAATGGGCAAAAAAGGAGATAATAATAATGCCAGTCAAATGCGACGTGTAGACAACCTCCAAGATGGTGCACATCGGGCAACGCTCTGCTAGAGCAGAGCGGCAAAAAGTCTACACATATGGCGGCGGAACTAGACCGCGCGTCTCTCACGGCCATTTAAATCTACAAAACCAAAAATCCAACGGCAATTGTAAGAGCCAATTGGCAAGAGATATTGATCTTGTATCCATATTCTGCAACTTAACATTGAAGGTATATCTCGAGACAAATGCGAACATTTGAGCAGAATAGCTATGGATAACAACATTGACATCATATCACTGCAGGAAACACACCTGGCAAACGACACCCAGCTCCAAGTTAGAGCGAAGATGCCAGGCTATAAGGTAGTTGCAAGTATTAACTCAGATATCCATGGATCTATAATGTACCTCCGACAAGATATTGACAAATATAAGATTATTACAAACACCCAGCAGAATAATACTGAAATTATAACTGTCGAGACGTCAGGAACGACAATATCAGCTGTATACAAACCTCCCAATATTAGATGGCCAAATCCTCCACTCCCTACCCCTAAAACATCCAGGAGTATACTTGGGAGACTTCAACTGCCACCATGTCAGCTGGGGATACTCAACTAATGACGAGAACGGGGAGAGCCTATCAAATTGGATGGATGAATTGGATCTCCATCTGGTCTATGATGCTAAGGATTTGAAAACCTTTCACTCAGCACGATGGCAGAGCGACACAAACCCTGATCTGTGCTTTGTTACAACTGACTCATCGCAAGTCCCTCTACCTCATACAAGAAAGCTCTTGCAAAGCTTCCCACGCAGTCAACACCGGCCAGTTATTATCAATATCGGAATCCAGGTACCTTTGATAAAATCTACACCAAAACCAAGATGGAACTTTCGCAAGGCGGACTGGACATCATATTCTAAAGAAGTCGACTCACATCTACGGTGGATCCCACCAAAATCAGAAAACTATGGAAGATTTGCTGGGGTACTGATCGGAAGCGCTAAGCGTAACATACTCCGGGGATATAGAAAAGAATACATACCCTGTTGGAATAAAAACAAGGAAACGTTATACAAAGAGTATGAGAAAACTGGGAATCCAGATCTGGGAAGCCAGATATTGCACTCGCTCAACGATGAAAGAAGGGAGCAATGGGAAAGTACGACAGAAAATATAGATTTTACAGCCTCCAGCCGAAGGGCATGGTTTCTTCTACGTCGACTTGGAGCTGCCACGCCTATACTTACCAAATAACCTAAAGTGACCCTTTCCCAAGTAGCGTTGCATATTAAACAACGTTCAGAAAATGTACCGATCCATAAAGAGTTGAAGAAGCGATAAAGGAAGAACTTAAAATAACTGACAGAGGCCTTGAAGACAAGGCCATAAGAACACTCAAATTACGGAAGGCAGCTGGATGGTATATTTCCAGAGTTTATAAGGCACCTAGGACAACCTGCGAGAGAATGGCTTAGAAATTGCCTCACAGATATACTAAATACGGGACAAATCCCGGAACAGTTCAAAATAGCCCAGACCCTTGCTATTCTGAAACCAGGGAAACCAAGTGACGACCCAACTAGCTATCGCCCAATCGCACTGCTCAGTGTTTGCTATAAATTACTGGAGAGGCTAATATATAATAGAATATATCAAACTATAGACGATATTATTCCGCCAGACCAGGCTGGTTTCAGATCCAACCGAAGTTGTTGTGAGCAAGTGCTAGCCCTAACGTCATACATCGAATCAGGATACCAAAGGGGTCTAAAAACGTCAGTAGCATTTGTTGATCTGACGGCTGCATAAAACACCGTATGGCTGGATGGTCTAATACTAAAACTAAAGAAAACAATACCCTGCTCCAAGTTACCTGAACTTATGGGAAACATGTTAAGAAACTGATATTTCAAAGTCACTCTTGGACAATCAACTAGCAAGTCATACACCATCAGAAATGGACTGCCCCCCAGGGATCAGTGCTAGCCCCTATATATACTCTTTAATCTTTACACCAGTGACATGCCGGCAACCAACTCCCGGAAGTTCTGCTATGCTCATGACACCACTATAGCCACTCAAAGCAGGCTCCTTGAGGATGGTGAGGAAACTCTAACGGCGGACTTAGAAAACATCGGGAGATACTACAAACACTGGCGACTATGCCCAAACCCAAGCAAAACCGAGGTATGTCCATCTTAATAACCGCCTCGCAAATAAAGAGCTGAATGTCAGATTCTGTGGTAAAAGAGTAAAACAACAGCCACCCCAAATACCTTGGCGATTGACCGACGCTACTGTTGATGACACTAAAGTTTTTACAGGTGTCACACAATTTGACATGAAAGATGGAGGTATAGCTGATGGAGATATATCAGACTTATCACTGCCAAAACTGAATGACTGATGAAACTGGAGTTTTTACAGGTGTCACACAATTTGGCATGAAAGATGTTGAATATTCATCAGATTCTTCAAAATAAAACTTTGAACATTCTTCCTGTACACGTCTGCGAAACTGACGCTTACAAATCTTTAGAATAGGTTTTCTATTTCTCTTTTTAGACATATTGTAGACCCTGTATGTTTTAAATAACGTTTTATAACCTCGAAAACTTACAAATAGTCTGTAATAATAACTAATATTTACATATGTAATAACAAAGAGTAAAACTTACCAGCACTGGAACTTTAAATTGTCACCGACAATTAATTTGAGAGTTTTTACACTATTACTTAAAACTATTACTTACCCGGATATACTATACCCGGTAACTATTACTATACCCGGACCGGCGAGAGAATAAACTACGAAACAAAGAATAAATACTTAAACTACGAAACTTTTTGTGGTCGAAGACGAAAAAAATAAACGAAATTAACTGGAAGTTTGAAAAGTAAATACTATGCTCCCAAGAACCAATTCAAAATTATCCCTTTTCCTCCTTTACTCTACCTCATCACTTTAATTTAAAAAATCCTACTTAAGATATCCGTAGGATATACACAAATGTCATAAGATATCCCGCGATCTCTGCGATATGCTGAAATTAAAATGTCCATAGGATATACTGGAGACTGGATATCCATAGATATGTCCATAGGATATACTGGATATCTGTAGGCAATTTGGGATATAATCAGGATATCCCTGAAATATCCTGTGCTGTGTGGGCAGGGACTTCTAAAACCCCTAAATCCCAAGAATTAACAAAATTGAACGCTTTTTTCGAAAAATTGCGCCCCTTAAGTTACAGCGCTGTTTCTTGTGTAATAAGGTTAAACATATATCTTTCATAGGTTTCATTAATTTTCGGTGTAAAGTATTTTGAGTGATTGGGACTCAGTTACAGATAAGATAAAGGTATTAAAAATGACAGCAGCGTCTGGACCATTCACTGAAATATATACTACCTGGAACGAGCGCTGACCTCTTGGTTTGTGCGGGCCGCGAGAGAGGTCCCAAGGACCTCCCTTCATCCTTGTCTAGCCAACAGTGTAGTCGAGAGTGGGAGGATGTGATACAGTCAGAGCGAAAAGCTAGTTATATTGAGTTGTATCAAGAAAGAGAGTGAGATCGTTCAATCGGTGAGCATATTATAAACCGAAGTTTATATATTTTAATGAAAGTTGTTTTCAAAAAGGCAATGGTAAAATACTGATGTATCTGCAAGGAAAAATGGACGTCGGACACACATTTAGTTTTCCTTTTGAACGAAGACAGAGCGATACGAGAGACACCTTATGATGCTCTCTCTCTCTCTCTCGGACCACCCAAGCCAGGAGGCCAGCGCTCGTTCCAGGTAGTATATATTTCAGTGGGACCAATACTTATCATGAAAATTGCGACCTTGCTTTTTTTTCTTTTTGTTTAAGTTATTTGCAACGGCGTACCACTCCCACTGTTGTAGCCAAAGTTTCCATGTTTCTGTGATGTTTTCTATCGTTGTAACGAAATATTTCGGCGGTTTTATATTTGCACTATCTTCCGAATTTTAACTTGGTTTCGGCACCATGTTTTATAATATAATAATCATTATTTGTATTATCAACTACTATTAATAAGATGTTTTATGTTATTTAATATGACGTATCTCTAAAACTGTGTCCACACTGTGCCAAATGTGCCAATGTTGAACGACATGGTCGGCTTTTGCCCTGTGCTCTAACTTTTTATTAACTCTAACTTTGCCACATTAACTCAGTATGTGTGGACGTGTGGACCGGCACAAATGAATTTAAATGCGTAGTTTAGATAGTAGTTTAAAAGTGTTTAAATAAATTTTATTTGTTTCATATTCATATTAATTTTTAATTTAAAATTTAATTTTATGATTGATTCGGATGATGCTGTTGCGGCGGCTGCGGCATTTATCATTGCAGATGCTGCAAGTCAGCAACATCGTTGTCGTCGCCGCCCAAGAAGGTTTTGAGTTAGACAAAATCTTGTCTGAGGCAGAAAAAAGTATAGTACGGGGATTTTTTGAAGCATTTAGTGCTTGATGATGTTGATGAATTAAACTTAGAATACAGAAATGACATTGGCTTTAAAAACTTCTTTAGAATGAAAAATTCCGATTTTGAAAATCTTTTAAGTATGATTGCACCGAAAATAATTAAGAAAAGACACGCCAACTTCATTTTTGCCAATTCAGACAACCAAACGATACTGCGATTTCTATTAGGCCATCGTGTCGTTTATTTCGATTTTTATAGTCGGGATTTGTAGGATCCCACTGTAATTGTTTGTTCGTCACTCCAACTCTTGGCGTATAAATAACTAAATAATTAATAAACTAAATAAAAAATAACCAAACCAATAGCAAAACAAACACGGAATGACTGAACAGTCGATCAACACGTCAACACTGCTGTTGATAATTTTGCTCGGTTCGGTTCCCTTTGATGCGTACCGACTTGATTCGGGTTGCGTTCGGTTCGGCCCAGCATCTTTCGACAAGGCCGGGTGGCACGTCCATACTTGTTCGGCATTGCCGATCGACAATGTCGATCGGCACTATTCGGCATAGTGTGGACGTACCTTAATGTCTGTATAATAATAATGGTGAACACCTAGTTGACCGTCAGGTTTCCCTCCAATGGTTGGTAGCAACACTGAAATATATACTAACTGGACCGAGCGCTGCCTCTCGGGCCGAGAAAGAGCATCACAAGGTGTCTCTCGTATCGCTATGTCTTTGCCTAGTACCAAAAATCTGTCGTGCCCGACATCCATTTTTTCCTTGCTAATACAACAGTATTTTACAATCGTCTTTTTAAAAACAACTTTCATTAAAATATATAAACTTCGGTTTATAATATGCTCATCGATTGAACGATCTCACTCTCTTTCTTGATACAACTCAATACAACTAGCTTTTCGCTCTGACTGTATCACATCCTCCCACTCTCGACTACACTGTTGGCTAGACAAGGATGAAGGGAGGTCTTCGGACCTCTCTCGGTCCGCACAAGCCAAGAGGCCAGCGCTCGTTCCAGTTAGCATATATTTCAGTGGATAGCCCACCTTTGGAGGGAAACCCGACGCATGAGCAGCTTGGGCATTACAGTGATTGAATAGATACTGAGAATAGCGATATCTTCGAAAAAGAGAAAACATGCCCAATCCTCACATTAAATTTTAATGATAATGATAAATTTTATTATGGATTTATTATGACAAAATTTTAATTATTTTTGAAAGACAAATCTTACAAACAATACATGTGTTTGTAAGATTTGTCTTAAAATAATTAAAATGTTGTTTGTATATTTATACATAATATGGTATATTATTATATAGCCCATCAAATAAATTAAGAAAAACAATTAAAATAAAGCATTTATTATTATTTAATTAAAAAATTGAAGAAGGGGCAAGATTTTTTTACAAAAAAAGGGGGCGCAGGTACAGAAAGGTTGTGAACCACTGGCTTAGGGTCTTGTCAAGGATAAATCCGGCCCTGTTCATAATAGATCTTTACAAAAAAAATATTTTAAATTCTAAATTTATTCAATTAACTAGAAAATGATTTCATGAAAATAATAGTTATTTACATATAAGATTACGACCTCCGCCGAAGTTTGGAGCCCGACGGAGGAGGGCCTTTATGAGGCGAAGGGCGTACGTAATCTTCCTCCGGCCCGAGGCATGTACAACGTTTTACGCACAACTGCAGAAAACTTAATAAAAAATGGTTAAAAACGATGACAAAAATACGACGGTGATTTAAATTCACAGCTCGTTACTTAGGTTATTTGTTTCTAAGAAAAAAAAAACAAAAATTATTGTAAACACAAATTTTCATAATTTCGGAATGGAACTAAGCGCGGAATTCCCTCCGAAATATTAATGGAAGCTAATGAAGCTGTGTTGGGTTTGATCCCAAGCAAGTCCTAAGACCGATATGAAACGGGGTTTTCATCTTGGGAAGTCTTAAGATGATAGATCTTGATGCGGGCTTTTCAATGATTTTACAGGCCCACGGGCCGGTAAAATTTTGACGGATGTAATGTCCAATTTTCGGCCCTGGTAACGATGTAAAGCAGGGGTCTCCAAACTTTCCAGCCTTAGGGCCATACTGATTACTCCAGTAAGTTCCGAGGGTCAAAACCATATTATCATTGTTGCCGGTGGTAAAAAGTGAAATAGTCCACTGATGAAAAAAAAAGTCCGAAAAAGTACGCAAAGTTGAAAAAAGGCTGCAAATCGGACTAAAGTCCGCAAAACGGCAACACTGCATATTATTAATTTTCCTGTCATTATCCTGTAATTTCTAGATTAGGCGTAGAGTACGAGCCATTAGGAGTAACGTGACACGACATCTGGTGGACATAAGCGAAAATAGGTAGTACCTTCTATCGCTAACAGATGGCGCTAATAGCACGTACAGAATAATCTCGTTGGTTCGAGAAAGTTCTGGTGTCTTCCACTCACTTCTAGATGGCAGTAATTGGAATATATAAGAAGGCTAGTGGCGCAACCACAAGTCAGTTCCTATGACACTGTTGTGAAATAAAATAGTGCGTACCTCCTTAAAACGTGTTTGTGCGTGTTTAAGTTTAAGACATCTTTGTAACAGTATTTTGATTTGAATTGTTGCTTTTGTGTGTGATTTAGTAGTATGGAAAAGAAGCGAAAAATTGAGAGTGAATGCAGAAAATTCAAAGATCAGTGGAACATTCAGTATTTTGTAATTGAGTCCAGTAACAAGGCGCTATGTTTGATTTGCAATGAAAGCATAGCCGTTCTCAAGGAATATAACATTAAACGTCATTATGAAACAAAACATTTTCAAAATTTCTCAAAATAAACAGGAAGTTTGCGGACAGAAAAATTCGAAGCTATGAAGCGCGGATTGAAATCGCAGCCATCTTCATTTACAAAACTCAAAACTGAACAAGAGGCTGCAACTCGTGCCAGCTTTCGTGTTGCTCTTGAAATTGCAAAACGTGGAAAACCATTCACCGATGGAGAAATGATCAAAGAATGCATAATTACAGTAGCCGAAGAAATGTGCCCTGAAAAGGTAAATTTATTAAAAACTGTCAGTATGTCAGCAAACACTGTGGCTCGAAGGGTAGAAAACATCGCTGAAAATATATCCTCTCAACTGTTCGAAAAAATGGACATGTTGAGTGGTTTTCTTTGACCTTGGATGAGTCAACGGATGTGTCAGATACTGCTCAGGTGTTGATTTATATTCAAGGAGTAGATAAAAGCTATGAAGTGCATGAAGAACTTCTTGATATGTTTAGTATTCATGGCACAACTACTTTTACAGATATTTTTAAAGGAGTTGAAATGGCCATTAATCAAAAGAACCTTCGATGGAAAAACTTGAAATGTATTACAACTGATGGAGGCAAAAACAAGAGTGGGAAAGATAAAGGAGTGGTCGCTCTTCTGTCAAAGGCTGTAGAAAATGACTGTGGTTCAAAACCATTAGTCTTACATTGTATCATTCATCAACAGTCTTTGTGCGGAAAATGTTTGGATATGTCTGAAGTTCTGAAACCAGTCATATCAATTGTTAATTTTATCAGATCTTTTGGGCCGAATCACCGAAAATTCCGAGAATTTATTGAAGAGATTGGAGAAAATGACTTACCTTATCATACTGCCGTACGTTGGCTTAGTTGTGGGAAAGTCCTTCAGCGCTTTTTTGAACTTCGAGCAGTGATCGAAATTTTTTTGAATGAAAAGCATCGCCCTCTTACTGAATTACAAAACAACGCATGGCTGTGGAAGTTAGCATTCTATGTTGATTTGACAAAACATGTGAACGAACTGAATTTGAGATTGCAAGGAGAAAACCAGCATCTTCCTGATTTATACACTAATATCAAATCATTCCGGAAGAAATTGATACTGTTTCAATCACAACTACGGTGTAAATGATTTTCACATTTTAAAACATGTGAAATATTCAGCCACACCACTGAGACTGAGTTTCCTATCGATTTTGCAATCGAAACTTTGAGTGCTTTGAAAATAAATTTTGATACTCGTTTCTCGGACTTTGATGCCATTGCGAATCAAATTAAGATTTTTCAGAATCATTTTGATACTGACATTGAAACCCTAGCCCCGGAACTTCAAATGGAAATGATTGATCTACAGTGCAGTGATATAATTAAGAACAAATATCAAAACTCATATTTGTTGGAATTTTATCTCTACCACTGACACAATTTGATAATTTGCATAAATTTGCTCGTGGGCTGTTTTCTGTTTTTGGTACTACTTATTTGTGTGAGAAGACCTTCTCCAAAATGAAGTACACAAAAAATGTTTACAGATCTAAATTAACTGATGAGCATCTTAAATCTCTTTTAATAATTGGTACAAGTAAAATTAGTCCACAACTACAAACTATTGTCAGTGGAAAATCTCAATTACATAAATCTCATTAGTATTTCATATGTCATTATGCTTGTTATAAGTTATGTTTTTATTTAAAATGTATAAAATGTTAGTTGGATTCATTTCAATAATTTGTTAGTTATTATATACTGAAGTTAAATTTTCTGCATATTATACATGTCTTTACTCATTACAATTCTGTGTTTCTTTATCCAACTTATCACAAAAACAATAATAAGCCTACAACAATGTTATGAGTAGTTAGCCCATGACCATATCAATGTAGATGTCATATTAATAATTATTCAACATAAAATTAGAATACTTCAGTAAACTAAAATTAATTTGCTATACAAAATATGTTCTCTAAAAGGAGTTTTCAAGTATGCTAGCTCTCCGCGGGCCGGACAAAATCTATCCGCGGGCCGGATGTGGCCCTCGGGCCGTAGTTTGGAGACCCCTGATGTAAAGGAACAATTTTGTTGCAGTTGTGCGTAAATACATTTTAAATGGTCTTTCTTTTCAGTTGTATTTGTCCAAATAAAAAAACAACAAATTCAAAAAACCTGTTTGCAATTATTCGGCAAACTTAATATGGTATCAATTACTAACATTTCTAAATTTGTTAAAAGGCATTCTTAAATATATATATATATATATATATATATATATATATATATATTTATATATATATATATATAAATATATATATATATATATATATATATATATATATATATATATAAATTTTAAAATAAACGGCGCATTTGTTACATCTAAAAGTTGTGGTGAGATTATGACATAACAGTATTTTAAAAATGGCGGTTTTTTTTTAGAGGAATAGTAGATGGCAGCACTATTGAAAAATCTGTTCAGTATGCTTGTAGTTGCGTGTATGTGTGAGTGTGCCGGTGCTGTGCCGATTTGCGCATATCCCAGTCTGACAGTCCGAATATCTGATGCAGTTTTGTGTTTTGGCTTAAACTCGTGTGTCGTGTTGCAAAACCTTTTTCCACTTCCACCATTCATATACTAATTGAATCTCTTGGGAAATTCTTTCACTGCAATCCACAAGGAAGTTAAGGGACACAAATGAAATCGTGTGAAAATGGCTGATGAACAGGTATATTATAAACCACTGAATTTAACAAGGACCAATTATTATTCACTATAATCAGATTCTCTTTCATCAACGACTATTATTATTCTATGCAGACTTTGTTGATTGTTGTTGTTGCTATTTCCTATTTACTACCTGTAATTCATATATGTTTAAATTCACTAAATGCATTTGTGTTTGTTTTGAACTTGCCTACTAACCTTTATAAGCTTTTTTTTAATACATTTGAGTATAACATAACTTTATTACAATTAAAAATTTGTGTTCTAATTTTCGATACTAAATTATTAAAATAACGGTATAGAGAAAACCCTTTTCCTTTTGATGTCCTTTGTATCCCAAAATTTAAGTATCAGCTGACTGTAATTTGACCAATTACCTCACATTGTTTTATCTTTGTTTAGATTTTTTTGCTGTATTACTGATAAATACAGATTTCACATTACTTTAACATACATTGTTAAACAACTAAGATTTTGAAATTTTATCAATCAAAGCATTTATATATTATAATTTACACTTGTACATATAAACTAGAAATATTTATTAATATAAAATGTTTATTTATATAATGTTTATTTACTCTTCCTATAAATTTCTTTTGTTTGTTTATTCCATTTTTTTTTGTTATTTTATGCTAATCTTCAATTTTTTTTTCCATTAGTGCTTAGGGTTATTTAAGCATTTATTACCAACTTTCTCAATATTTGTTAAAATAAATCATCTTAATTTTACTTTTTTCTTTCTTTGTGTAAAATTGTAACATTTTCATTACATTGGATGATGCATTGTTTACTCTTGGCGATATAAAACTTCAATGACCAGAACCAACCCTAGTCATGAATTTTTGTACCTATCCTAAATTAATAACACATCCAATTAGCAAAGTGACTTTTTTAATATAATGGAAGCATAAAACATCAATAACTATTCAACACAGAAAAATACCATTTTCATCCCAACCATCTCAGATTTTCTTGAAATTTGGCACAGGTGTAGTATTCATAGACGGGAAAATTAAAAAAAAATGAGATATTGAGAAACTGAGATATGGGGGGTTCACAGCTAAAGTGGTGTAAGTAATTTTGTTTTGAAATTTATTGCTTTAACTTCATGATTATATGAATGTAATATTGTCATTATTTGAGTGCTGAAATTCATTAGTTATGATTTAAAATCATAGTTTAATAACTTTAGCTTTAGCAGTTTGACTTAAAATATTCTGGGCAATAGTGATGTAAGTTGTAGTTTTTTTAATGACCTTTCATATGCACATCTACATTTTAAATAATTACATTACAATACGCGCCGCGCTGTCTTAGATTAGAAATTATTGGAACTGATGACTTCCTTATTGCCTGTTTGCTCTTTCCATGTTTTCACCCTCTTCCATTTCCCTTTTAATCCATGCACTCTCCATTTTTGCCCTAGCCACTTCTCTTGTTCCTTCCATTCATTCCTTGTACATTCTTCCACCCAAGATTTCCATCTATCCTCCCCCGTCTCAACTACTCTACACTTTCTACATTCTTCACTCATCCAATATTTCCTAAAACACTCTTCACTTCCACACCTAAACCTTACTAGTATGACTTGCGCATTTAACTCTTTACTTATGTTTAAATAGGTTGATAAACGGCCATGCACCTGAATCATTCCATATTCTTTGAAAAGCCTACAATTCGCAACTTCCTGTAATCCTATCTCTAAGAATTGCTGTCCTAACATTTCCACCCAATTTGCACCTTCGCTCTTAAGTTTTCTCTAACTCTAGTCCCTTTCTGGAAATAGGTAGACTTCTCAAAACAAATGCTTTTATTTAGAATATTGTTAAATCCACAACAATACAAAATAGGCTTCCATGCAACATGTTAAAGGCTAATATTTAAAAGCGAACAGCAAAAAATATTTTAAATACATTTTTACAAACCTTTTGCATAAGCGATAGAAGACTTTACAGATTTTTTGCAAAACATAACATTACACAAGTAGCTTATACACTTATTACACTAGCTTACACAAGTGAGGAAAGCATATTTCAATAAACAAAATTAATGATAATGATATATTGGAACATATTCGAAGTTTTTCTGTTTACCAAAGCAATTACATTAGGAAAGATAACCCTGAAAGAAGTTCTTAAATTCTAATTTAAATATTCATAAATTGTACGAAATGTACAAAGAAAAATGCAGCCTAGATGGTTAGTTTTTTCAACAAAATTCAATTTACATTTTAAGCTGCTTGCAAAAGATACTTGTAAAACAAGTGATGAATAAAATTTAATGTTAAAAGCCGAAAAGGATGAAGAAAAGAAAAAAATATTGAAATAAAACTAAATTTGGAAAATGCAGATTAAGCAAGGGATGTCTTTAAAAATGACAAAAATGGCATATAACCTTGCGTGCATAGAAATCGGCCCACTGTACACTTTTGACATTAACTATTCTTTTTGAAACTATTTATGAGATGATATAAAGAAATATGCCGTTTGAAATAAAATTTAATATGATTTAATATAAGTATAAACTTATCATGAATGCTTATAGGCGTTGCAACCGGTAAACAAAAACGAACGTATTTATGTAGTGGTTATAACTGGAATAATAAATTTCTGACAATCTGAAGATTGTAATTATTGCCTTTGTTATTGAAGTTTACACATTATACTTTATTCATAATGTGATTGTTTTTAAGAGTTCTAGTTTAATGCACACTACACCGCAAAAAGCTGCCCAAGTTTTTGTACTAATCGAAAATCATCGTCAATTGGATATGACATGCGCCGCGGTTCGAAGTGTGTTCCAACGTTATGGAGAGACTGGATCCTTTATAGACGACCTGGTACAGAAGGAGATTTACAACGGCTCGGTGTGACCGCATTATTGTGTCAACATCATTAAGAAATCGTCACTCATCTTAATGCTGGTTAAACTGCAACAACAGCTCCTTGTTGTATGAAGAGTGCATATTAGTCAGTAGAAAGTAAGACAAAGATTGCAGGAAAGTAACTTGGCCCCTAAAACACCTGCAGTTTGTCAAAAACTTACACCCGCTCATCCTCAAGCACGTCTACGTTTTGCAAGGGATCATTTAAATTGGACGTTGGAACAATGAAGGTCTGTTCTGTTCTCAGATGAGACCAGAATATACCTCTATGGTAGCGACCGAAGAAGAAAAGGTTACCGGAGACCAAGAGAGCGAATTGCAGAATGCATTAAAGAGCGAACTGCTTATGGAGGTTGTTCCTGGATGATCTGAGGTGCAATTTCTATGAGAGCACGAACCGGACCTGCTTTCATTTCATTTAGGGGCACCCGTGGTCAGGGGTAAGGAGGTTAACGGGTTCTATACTATTACCGGCGAGAGAATGCATCTCGTCTCGACGGGTTTAGCATTGTTCTGCGGATACCCCCACATTATTTCGAGTGCGCGATGTTTAGTTGTTCGTGTAATAAACTGGCGCATATTTCTTAATTCAAACTAATGTGCGCGTACCTCGGCGCGTCCCTTGCCCCTCATACCTCGGCGCAGTACAGCTGCATTCTCTCGCCGGTCCGAGTATAGGTACATCGAGGAGATTTTAGCAGTTCATCTGGTACCTTACGTCGACTACATTGGAGAAAAATTTATCTCTATGCATGACAATGCGAAGCCGTACACCGGAAGAATCGTGCAAGATTACATTGCATAAATCGGTTTTCGGGTTATGGAGTGGCCAGCATGCAGTCCCCACCTAAATCCGATAGAACATTTATGGGATGCGCTTAAACGAAGAATTCGAGCTAGGCTTCGTGGCTTACTGTTGCAGTAGAAAAAGAGTGGTTTAACATCCCATAAGAAACAATAGCGAACTTGATTAGATCTATGCCTAATCGTATTAGAGATGTTATTAGAGATGTTAAGAGGGGGTCATTATTACCCATTATTAAAAATTAAGTGTTAATTTAGATAATTGTCAATAACGATATTTCTTTTTGTAATAAAAAAAGTGAATTTGTTTCATGAGTTAATTTCACTATGGAAACACAAGAAACCGAAATTCATATTAAAGCATATTAAATTGTCTTTCAAACGGGATTTATTTATTTCATCTTTTCATTTATTTCTTTATTTCATCTCATAAAAAGTTCCTAAAAAATAGTTAATGTGAAAAGATTATTAAGGCGTAGTTCCTTCTGCAAATACGGAAAAGATAAAAAAATTCATCATTCGTCACCTTAACTGCTCAAGACTTTATATCCAATAAGAGAACTGTAACATCTCAGAAAAAAACATTATAGATTTCCTTACATACGGTTCATACTATGTTTATAACATGTGCATAAAAGCTAATGAGAGAACAATAAAAATATAAATATTATTTTGAAACTTTGACATGAAAGACATTTAGTTTTATAAGGTTGCCCTTTGAGAAACCTTACTGCATGTCTATTTATAGTAATAAGAACTGAATTGCAATTAAGTCAAATAGTAATAAGAACTGAATTTGTTTACCAAAATAATAAACATTGTCAAGATTTTATAGATGTTGGATTTTTCTTTGGTGGCGCTACAGCCCTTGGTGGGCCTTGGCCTGCTCCACAAGACCTTTCCATCTTCCTCTGTCTAATACCCGTTGTCTCCAATCTATCATTTCCAATGTTTCAAGGTCGGCTAGGTCATCAACTATCCTTTTTCTTGACCTGCCTCTTTTCTTGACCAATCCGTCATTATTCGCTTTCCTTGGTCAAGGGACATACACTTTAGATTCCCCAGCCATTGAAGACGTTGGGCCTTTATGTACCGTACTATGCCGGCCCTTTCAATTAGTATGTCAATTCTCTGGTGCATTAATATTCGCCATGGGCCGTCCTCTCTTTCCACCGGTCCGAATATTTTCCTCAGGATGCCTCGCTCGCAATCAGCTACTCTCAGTGACGCTTGATACTTCTTGCTCAACGTCCAGGTTTCAGCGGCATACGTTGTTATTGGCCTAATTAGTGTGTGATATTCTGATATGTGTGTGTTGATGTTCTGGAGAGTAGTTACGATCATAGTAGTTTTTATTTGCACAGTAAGCTCTCTTTCCCGCAATAATTCTCGCTTCTAATTTGTTAGATCCTACGAAAACATTTTCTCTTACCTGCACTTTTGGTACAGGGTGAAGAAGTACAGGCTGAAAAGGGGGGTCATTCGTTGTCTCTTCAAGTAGCAACTGCTCACTACAGCTGCTCCAAAGCGACTAAGCCCTTGTAACTTGGCAATTAATGCAGTTTATTTAGCTTATTCAGATTTAAATATTCGATTTGTCATTCTTCACTTAGGTAACTCATATATTTCTGACCCTGCATACATCAGACTTTTTTGTGCTTTTTTGTAATACTTTATTACAAATTTATCTTTCTATTAAGCTTTAGCTGACGCAAATTTTTTAATTCTTGCTTCGAATAGGTCTACTTTGGACCATGCTTGTTCAACTGTTGGCTTTGATCTCTGCCCAGTATTATCACATCTTCTGCCGGTGTAACTCCTTTTTCTATTCTGTCCAGGGGGTACCTTTTCTTCGGGATTTTTCCTGAAATCCACGGACTTCCTTTAGAGTGCGTCTCACAGACTGTCTGTTTTGGAGATGTCATTCCCAATTCTTTAATATCCTCGGTTTCTTCTTTCTTCAGTTTTTTTAATATATTATCATAGTCAATTTCTTCGGTCATTTCTCGTTCCTATGCTCAGTAAAGCAAAATCACATAATCGACTTTGGCCCATTGAGGCTCTCGAGTATGAAAATATCAATTTTAATTTGCTAAATGATCTTTCACAACTGGCAATAGAATCCGCGATTGTCACCAATATTTGCAATGCTATGCTCATTGAGAATGATTGGGAATGACGTTCTCCATTCTGAAGTATAAAATTAAGTAAAGCCGTACAATTACTTAATAGCGTTAGTAGCGTATATAATTCTTATATAATTCTTGTCCATCCACATCACAACTGTAGGCTTCTCCAAATTTTTCACAACGCTCTTTCAAGTTGCTTGTCTTTTTCTATCCCCAGTGCCGGCCGCATTTGTACCAGAAGACAAATGTGAAAAACTAATTAGCGCAATTTATAATAACAACTAGGTTTCTGGGCCAATAAGTGAATGTGGGCAAAATACAATAGGCTACTAGTAGGCCGCAGTGTTTGAAGGGTTAATAACCGGCATCGACATTGGATCAAACTTAAATAAAAGTTGCTTGTTTTGGCTTTAAAACACAACCCTTCCATATCAAGAAGAAATTCAAACTTTCCATGGATTTATTTTAAACGAACGCTTCTACTTTTTAATTCATTCACTAGACGGTCTACAGTCCTTTTCATAACTCTTTCCAATTCTTCTTTTGCTGATAAACCTGCATATCTCGATGTTTCGCCATCCATTATTTTCTTTCTTCTTTGACGTCTTTCAAATTCAATGTCCCATTGATTGCAAATTCGAATTCCTTCTTTCAGTGAGTCACTAACTAACGAGAGAAGAAAACATAAAGTGCGTCGATAGTTCCGAAAAAAGTTAACATCATTACTTCTTCTTTGGCTGCATGCACGCCTACCAAATTGAGCGAAAGATTATCACAATTCACAAATATTGCTATGTTGTTTTTTTCCCTTGATTCTTTAATGAACACCAGTCTTGTATCCAGCCATAACAGCAGTATCATCATAGCACTATGATCTACAATCTTGTAAATTCATATTGTCTTTCTCTAACTGCTTCAATATTTCTTTCACCTTGATTCACCAACGTCTTTGTCGCTTATTTGTATAAAACCAAGAAATGATTCTTTAATCTGAACAGTTTTTTCTCAAAATTTATGTCAACACCTACATCAGACATTTGTTCACGATGAGCTTGATCAGGAGTCGGGTCAAAGATTAGTACATAATACTTTGCTTTATGTATTTTTTCTAGCAGACTTTTAAACGAACAGCGGATGCCATGATGTGAATAAACTCGTTCTGTATTTTCGGTGAAAGATATGAAGTGGATCCAGGATAACTCCCCGTAAATCTTAGGTGTTCTTTTACAACAGGGTCAAAAATCTATCTATATAATTATTTCGCGACCCCCTTCAGTTGGCGCCGATGGTACGTGCCATGCCTAACCACTGTTACGTTGGCAGGACCAACGAGGAAAAAAAAATCCGCGACGGCACATAATAATCCCATTTTTATCAGCAAACGATTGTAAAAAAAAATTCCCGCACTTCCCATTTCCCGGAAAAATATGGTCCCGCTAACTTTACAGAAAGTTAGCGGGACCCACTCTAAAAATAATTGGTTTGAGGAAATAAATGCAGCGGAATTTTCCGCTTTTTATCCGCAAACGAATGCCGCGCGAAAAAAAAATCCTGGTAAAATTTGTGAAAGTTTTTGCGCGGCCGAATCGCCACAGAGCCGCGCGCGTCTCCTGCTTTCTTTATTATTTCTACTGGTCCGTTCAAAGACGCATCGGCGGCTAAATGCTAGGGCCTTTCAAAGATGCTCGCGGCATGATAGGTCCTTTCAAAGGTGCAAGCGGCATGTTAAGGCACTTTCAAAGACGCAAGCGGCATGTTAGGTCTTTTCCTACCTGCGGTGGGGTGAGAGGGCAGTTGTAGTTAGTGGAGGTATTGTATTCGGGCACGCATGTAATATATGCGCATGTAAACAAATGTTGACTGTTTTTAGTTAAGTTTTAAATGTATTTCTCTCCACGAATAGAAAATCATCCGATGATGTCGGAACCCATAAAAATTTATTGGATAGAGTGAAAGAGAGCCCCGCAAAACACAAAGCCGGAAAATGGACTTTTCCACCGTGGAAAAGCAGACCCTAAAAATAATTATTTTAAGGAAAAAATCCCGAATTTTCCCGGGAAATGAAAAGTGTGGAATTTTATTTCTCGTGGCATTGGTTGGTGGATAAAAAGCGGATAATTCCGGTGCATTCATTTCCTCAAAATAATTATTTTTAGGATGGGTTCCGCTAACTTTCTGTTAAGTTAGCGGGAAATGCGGGATTTTTTTTTACAATCGTTTGCGGATAAATAGCGGATTATTATGTGCTATCGTGGATTTTTTTTTCATCGTTGGTCCTGCCAACTTAACACATTAAAGTCGGGTGCGGGTATTAGTACCCGTCTCGCCGACTGCTGTCTATCAGCGGGCCGGGTATTAGTACCCAGTTAAAAGCGGGACAAGATATAATTACCTGCTTAAACAGGGCATATGACCATAAAGGAGTAATGCATTTAGTATTTATTTTCGAGATTATTGATTATTTAGCATATTTAATCCGGATATCGCCCTGCAATAAAATATTACCACTCATTCTTTGTGTTCCATAAACATTTGTTAAATTATTTCATTTTACAACTTACACAGTATTTAAGGTTTATTGTTTGTCATATTTTGGGTCTTAAACCAATTTGTTATTCTCAACCTCCCCTACATTTATCTGTATATAAACGGCCTATCTCGTCAAAATAAATCAGTTTGCAGTACCACTATTTCAATGCAACAATATTTCATTAAAAGTTTTAAAAAAGCAGATATATATATATATATATATATATATATATATATATATATATATATACACAAATTAATTAGTGAGACAAATTACGATAGTGATTCTATGCAGATGATTTGTCGCAAATTACAAGCGATGCATAGATTCCCGAATTTAATAGCGAAAGTGACGAGGAAGAATTGATTCGACCAAGAAGAAACAAAGCCTTGCCAATACCTTCTAGCGACGAAGAAAGTGATGGTGAAGTATTGGACTGGTCGGAAAGTGATAATGTGCCAATAATCGAAGATTTCTTAGGACAAAGTGGGGTTTTCGTGATGCCAAATAATTCCGAAAATGTAATTGATGTGGTTCAGTTATTTATTGGAGACGATTTATATATATATATATATATATATATATATATATATATATATATATATATATATATAGCGACAGAAACAAACCGCTACCATGCACAGAATGAACATTTATTTAGAGATCGTGCTAAGTCCGTAAAGTGGAAAGATGTATTTGTGATTGAACTTAAGAAAATGCTCGGATTGCTTCTACTAATGGGAAGAGTTCGTAAGGATACGAGGGATGAATACTGGTCGACAGATGAAACAATTGAATCTCCATTTTTTCCTCAAATAATGAGCAGGGATCAATTTAGGCAAATATTCATGGCATTTTTCCAATAACGATGACAAAGATGATAGAGATCGCCTTAAAAAAATACGCCTCATTATTTCATACATATTACCCAAATTTCAAGAAGTTTATAAAACACAGAGAGAATCATGCCATGGAGAGGTCGTCTAGCATTCAAAGTCTAGAATGCTTCAAAAATAACGAAATATGGTATTCTCATAAGAATGGTTTGTGAAGCGAAAACCGGCTACATATGTAATTTCCGAATATACTGTGGTGAAGGAAATCGACTGCAACACACAATTTTGGATCTTCTTCAGCCATATGTACACTTATGGCATCACATATATATGGACAATTATTACAATAGTGTGGACACTTGTGAAATACTTCTACAATATAGATTTCGGAGTTGTGACACTATTCGCATAAACAGAGGCATTCCTCTCTGTTTAAAAAACGCGAAATTGAATAGGGGGGAATCTATGTTTCGTCGGCGACAAAACATTTTGTTACAATGTTGGCAATCAAAAAGGCCTGTGCGTATGATTTCGACTATACATTCAGCTGATATTGTAGAAAGCCATAATATTAATTGGGCGACAAAAGAAAAAATCTGAAAACCAATTATGCGTAGTGGATTACAATAAATTTATGAAAGGTGTAGATCGCGCCGATCAATATTTATCATATTATTCGATAGTACGTCCTACGAAGAAATGGACAAAGAGAGCTGTGATATTTATTGTCAACTGTGCACTATTTAATGCTTTTAGAGTTATACAACATTAAATCCTCATTGTAATACAAAATACAAAATATTTTTACATAATGTGGCAAAAGAGTGGATAAGCGAACCGACTACGGAAAATGTGAATGAAGAGCATCCTGTTCCTGGTACATCAGCTACACCCCGAAAGGATGACCCTCCAGGAAGGTTTTCAAAGGATACCAGAAAGCATAAATTAGTTAAACTAATTGCAGGCGGCATAAAACTTAAACCCCAGAGACAGTGCCGCGTTTGTGCTGCGCATAAGAAGAAAAGGTTGACATGTCATATGTGCCAATTTTGCGAAGTGCCTCTTCACAAGGGAGATTGTTTTTTTAAATTCCACACTTTAGAAAAATATTAGTGACTGGTTTTATTACATAAGTTTAAAAACGACAAAACATTTTATTTGTTTATAAATTTTTTGCCCTTCCGTCAACAGTCAACAACTTTACGTACACCTGCGCATCCACCATTACGAATCCATCCGGAGCATCCACCATCAGGATCAGCGATCCTGACTCAACCTCCTAAAATTTGTCAAAATATAGCCAGTTTTACCTTCACAAACTTTGCTTTTCAAAAATTTGTATTATAGCTTACAAAGAACTTAAATCATACCCTATTTTACCCCCTTCAGGGATGATATTGCAAAAAAACGATGAAATACTTATTTTTTTTACCAAATTTTAATTACCAAAAGCCTAAATATTAATTTTCATCTCCCTAACTTGAAAAATGATCGGTTCCTCATACATACCCTATTTCATCCCTTTCAGTTTTTTTTTTTTAGAAAAATGAGATACTTTTTTCTAAAAAAAAATCAGGTGCAACAAGTTCTTTCTCAGGGTGCAATCGTTCAAATACCCAACTTTTGATAAAAAAAGGCCTCGAAAATTACACCCGCTACGCAGCACAGTTTCATATCTTAGGATACCCGCTCAAAATGTGTTAACAGAGGTCCATGCCTGCCATACCCTAGTTACGCCAATGATACATACACTTTTATTAAATTCCAACCTTTCTCTTATTGGCATGAAATTCAGTGACTCCAAACATTCCGTTTGCCTGGCTAGGTTTTGCACTTTTTGTAGTGTTTTAACTTAGTTTTTCTCATCATTATTGTAGGGCAATATTCGAAGTGAGGTGCTATAATCGTTTTATATACCAGGCGTCGCATGTATGCTGATATGTAGTTCTCTAATCTACTGAGAAAGCTCATTTTTGTTCTAATTTTTTTAAAGTACATAATCGCAATGGTTTTCGAATAAAAGTCAGTATAACTTCTAAATACTTCACAATTGGCATTCTTTCATGTTCATGTGATGTTCATGTTCATGTTTCATGTTCGTTTCCTAGTTTTGTTCTTACTCTAATTTGCCTACATAGTTCTTTCCTAACACTGTTTATCATTGTGTATGTTGTTTTGTTTGCGTGCATTTTCAGTAGATTCTCATTTAACCTGTACCACAGTTTGTTCAGTATTATTTGTAATTGAACCCGTCATTTCGAAAAGGGCATGAGTCAATGAATTAAAACTTTTCAGAATCAACAAAAATATGATTTTTGTTAAAAAAGTCATTGATGCTGAAGCCACTGAATACAGAAGTCACTTTTTGGAATATTTATTTATTAAAAAAAAAAAACAATTTTCATCAAGATATTTTGAATTAAAATTGTTGGACTAATGCCTTTTTCGAAATGATCGAAAATTTTAGTTAGTTAATCAGTCAGTCAACACTTTCCAACAATTTTGGCTTATTTTATTTTATTATGTTTTTAGTTTTTACTATTCCTGCCACCAGAGACTCTTTTTCTAGGTATAAAAACATTTTCGGCAAGCTCACGATGTTATGTCATATCTGACAGATGCGTTTCGTTTCACTTGAAAGGGGCATAAGTCCAGGACTCTTGCCCTTTTTAAGTTGACTTGCTTTTTTTGCTTGACTTGCTTGAATTGCTTTTTAAGTTGACTTGTTATTTATACACATGTACTCTTTTCGCATGGAATATGTAAAACGCTTCAATGAATAAAATGGCGTAAAAAAGTGATATTTCAAAAAAGTGTGACTCGTGCCCTTTTGGAAATGATGGGTTCAATTTTGTTTCTATCTCTCCTACGCTATCTCCTGTTGCAAATATCGTTGTATCGTCTGTAAACAATTTTTCAGTGGATTCCTCTGTTTTTACTCGTACAAAGTAAGCGGCCCAATAACAAGCAGTACCCCAAGGCTTGGTATTGGGCCGTCATTTACTAATTCGTTGGCTACACCAACGCTCTTTTGAGGTCCATAAATATTACTCCAATCATTTTTTAGTTATTGTTATCTTCCATTGGTCTAGTACAGCTTGTATCGCTATTTCACATTTCACACCAGATTGGTGTTCTATAAGTAAACTACTTTGATAAATTTATCTAGATGTTCTAATACTTTTTCATATCGCACATCCGGGGCAACATTGACACAACTGCAAAAAAATGTACTACTGGCTATATGTATTTGTATATGTATGTATTTGTAGACTAAATTTACGTTTGTGTTTCCGATGTTAAAGTGTTCGCTCGGTACCAAATTAGTCATTACTTTTGTTTTCGAAAATTTGATCTTCAATCCAACTTTTAAGCATATGATATGAAGTTCTTCCTAAAAACCATCTACGTTAATGCCTCTTGTTTCCTAATTTAGCTTGTTAGGGCTGTTATGGCTTACAGTACGACCGTTATAAATAGTTTTAGGGACATGGAATCTCCCCATCTTACTCTTCTTCCACATTCAATGGGGTTGGTGTTTTCATGTAACTTTACTGATGTTGTTAAGATCCAACAATGTTATTTTTATTTTCGTTTTAAAACTATTTTCTTGTTTAGTGTATTTCTAAAAGTAGGTAAATAATAATTAGATCAATATTATCTAAAACCGACCCGTAGATTCCCAACATCTGGTCGGTAGGGTAGTGGGTAATTGTTGAACGTGTTTTGAGCTGTTTATGGCCACTACGCATCTGAAAGACCATTTTTAATCACCATTATGATTAAGGTTCCGTAGAATAAGTATTTAAATTTTGGGTAGTTTTAAGATTAGTCATAGAAATTATTACGTGCACTTCGGGTTGGAATTCTTCTTGGTTCAGTGGGGACAGGCAAATGGGAGGTGGGATTGAGTTTTCCTGTTTTTAACAATACCTAATCACACTCAGTTCAATTGTAACCCTCTTGCCACAAGCACATCGTGCCCCAAACACACGTCGTCACAAGTGCTTAAAATAGAGTTAAATAAATAAATACATGTTTATCGAGCCGTACAAATTTTATTTGCCCAAAACATATAATTTCCAGTACCGATCAAATCTATTGGCAACCCTAAATTAACCGTCTTAGGTTTGATCACGCGAACGTGTGTCAAAGACAACATCCACCGCGACTCAACATTTGGTCCTTCGAACCGGATATAAAACCAGTGACTTGTGAATGCTATTACACCGGATAGAATCAACCGGACATCAACAAGAAACAGGAAACAAAGAAAACATATTGGTCCTTCGAACGTGTGAGTAAAAATTAACTTCAAGAATGGAGTCAGAAAATAGTGAATTAGTACAATGCTTAAAATTCTATAACATTAAGAAGAGGACGCTTAAGACGTCAATGACAAATCTGTCCAAATATGTTGAGACAAATAGCCTTGATTCTATAGAAAATGGAATTAAGAGAACCAATAAGTATTTTGATGATTATAAACAGGCGTTGGAGCAATTGAAGATTTAGACCAAGACAACGATTACAAGCATACCCATTCTGAGATTGATATGAGATTCGACACAATAACATCAAGTGCACGCAGAATTATTGAAAGGAATTCAACGCAATACGGCTCCACCATGTTCATTTGTTCAACCACAGTCTATTATTCAAGTAAGTCTGCCTCCGATTGACCTTCCAAGATTCTCTGGAAATAGAAAAGATTGGCCTTCCTTCTATAATACATTCAGGATACTAATACATGAAGCAAACAATCTGAATGCCATCCAAAAGTTTCATTACTTGAAGGCATCTCTAAGACCAGACAGTGCAATCAATTTAATTGATACTAAATAAAAATATCACCGGAAGATTATGAAATAGCATGGGAAACGCTAAAGGAACGTTATGAAAATAATGCAGAGTTAATACTTGAATATTTCACGCAATTAACTGAAATACCAACTGCTGGGTGGGCAGCATTTCTACCTTTAAGAAATATTTACGATAGTGCCTCTAAATTAGTAAGATCCATCAGAACAACTGGACGAACGGATGGCGAGTTATTCGAAGACATGTTGATTTATCTAATTTCTTCAAAACTTGATACACAATCAAGATGTAAGAGGAACGAATTTAGCTAGGAGACACGAGCCCCAACTTGGGATAATTTTAGACAGTTTCTGTCTAAACAATGCAACATTTAAGAAAGGAATCCTGCGAGTCATACGGAGGTCAAAGGATAGAACTCTAGACGAAATTATCAAGGCGCACCCCATAAAAGACCAACCCATCCTAGCACGGTCTTACACGCTCGTTTCAGCCTGTGGGCCGTGAACGCTCAGAAGAGAAATACTAATAGCAACAAGCAGTGTAACTTTTGTCCAGAAAATCACTTCGTCAACAGCTGCACGACGTTCAGGTTCATGCCCCTACAAGAACGTCTAGACACGGTCAAAAAGAAGGGATTATGTGTGAATTGTGTACAAAGTGGACACTGTGTGGATGAGTGTAAGTCAAAATTTAACTGTCTCTTGTGCACACGACGACATCACACATTACTTCATTTGGACGATGTCACGAAGAAAGAAAAAATCTGTAATGAATCCGAATCCCAAGACTCGAAGGTATGTGTACTTGATTCATGACTATGCTTATTACCCACATGCAATATCTTGATTACTGACAATTCCGGACAACTTCACGAAGCAAGAGCCTTATTGGATTCAGCCTCGGATGTCAACGTAGGTACGTCAAAATTTGTCAAGAAATTAAATTTAACAAAAAATAATTTGAATTTAAATATACAAACCCTAAATGGAAATTCTGTAGAGATTAAGGAATATGTTACCTGTCAAATACAATCCAAATTAAACAATTTTAACGCTAAATTGAAATTATTAATCTATCCAACGATTATTGGAACCACACCATCAAAACTTCATCATTCAAAACCATTCAAAACCTAATTTCTCCGAAGGGAATTCATATTCCCAAAAATCTGTCATTGGCTGATCCGATGTTTTACAAACCAAATACAATTGATGTTTTGATTGGCAAGGACCTGTTTTTTGGCATATTATGTGTTGGTAGAGTAAGCACTGCATCGATCGTCCTTCAAAAATCATTATTTGGTTGGATCGCAACAAAGGTTAATGCCACCTCTACAAGTAGTATGCAGTGTATGCTTATTCAAACATCAAAGGATATGCAAGAAAGGCTAGATGAACTCAGCAACGCGGTCGAACGCTTTTAGAGGATCGAATCGGTAAATCTACGAGATCGCAACAGGAAGCCGAATTCGAGAAAATATTAAAAAATGCGACAACACGACTAAAAAATGGAAAATTCGTAATAAAATTATCTTGGGCCCAGTTATCTTCGGCCATCCAAGTACACTTGGCCCCTCACGCACTTTGGCTTTAAAAAGATTTTACAATTTAGAAAACAAGCTTAAGAAGAATTGTGAACTCAAAAGTGAATATGTGGATTTTATAAAGGAATATATAAAGCTTGGCCATATGAAGGAAGTATCAGAAGACGGAGATGACGGATATTATATTCCACATCATGCTGTCCAAAAGGAATCAAGCTTAACGACAAAGCAAAGAGTTGTATTCGATGCATCTGCTAACACGTCAAACGGTCCCTCACTTAATGACTTGCTCATGATTGGCCCCCAGCTGAAACAAGATTTATTCTCGATATTATTTCGTTTTCGATTGCATAAATATGTTCTGACTGCCGATGTAACTAAAATAGATCTACTAAAATAGACAAATCTTACTACATAATGACGAGAAGAGATTTCACAAGGTCCTGTGGCGTGCAAATCCTGAAGAACCTGTAAAAACATATCAATTGCAAACAGTCACATACTTAACAGCATCAGCATCATTCCTCGTGATTAGATGCCTACAAGACCTGGCAATTCGCGAAGGAAAAGGACTACCAAGAGCCTCAAATATCATTATGGTGGATTTCTATGTAGATGACTTAATCACCGGCGCAGAAACTATTGATGAGGTATTACAAATTCAAGCTGAAGTATCTCACATCTTAGAAAAGGGTGGAATGGTATTGAGAAAATGGGCTTCGAACAACGACGAGATTTTCAACCAAATTGCAAAACCTAATATAAGACCAGATGATAATTTTGTTTCAAGTTGGGACAAAAATGATCATATCAAAACCTTGGGACTTAGCTGGAACCCAAAGGCTGATAAAATTGAGGCTTTTCTCATGCTAAAAGGGAAATTTCCAAACGCATTATCCTGTCAACCATTGCTCAGATATTTGATCCTCTAGGTTTAATGGGACCTATAATTGTAAGAGCAAAAATAATTATGCAAGATATTTGGAAACTTAAACTTGAATGGGACGAGTCCCCCCCGAAGATATCCATAGCAGATGGTCAAAATTTGCATGAGAACTGTCAGTCTTCCAGTGCAAAATCCCACGTTACGTAGATATCGAAAGCAGTGGAACTATCGAACTTCATGGCTTCAGTGACGCTAGTGAATCTCCATATGGTGCCGCTATTTATATCAAATACATCTCGAGCTAGAGTTTATGTCCCCTTACTTCGAAGTCTAGAGTTGCACCATTAAAAATCATTTGTCTTCCTAGATTGGAGCTGTCAGCTGCATTGTTGCTAGTCCAACTGATGAACAAAATAAAGAATTTAGTAAGATGTAAAGAATGTAAGAATGTATCGAGTACAAAATACTATACTGACTCAACTATAACTCTGACATGGATTCAAGCAACGTCAAGCAAATGGAAAACATTTGTTGACTGGAAACTGCAAAATTGAGGACTGGAATCACGTCGCCACTAAAGAAAATCCTGCTGACGTGATCTCAAGAGGTCTTGCTCCAAACGATATAGAAAACAATAGTTTATGGTGGAATGGTCCACAATGGCTGAAAACTAATTGCGTTTCGTATTCTGACCCTAAATACTCCACCGAATTTGAAGTAAATGAATCACGTGCCATGTCATGTGTATCCATAGAAGGACGGAATCTCATCTCCCGATACTCGAGTCTTAATAAATTACTTCGTATAACAGCTTTATGTTTTAGATTTTTTCAAAATACCACATCTGCCGAAAAACTCAAGGGTACTATATCTGTAGACGAAATCAACCGATCTAAGATTTCACTTCTTAAAATGGTTCAAAGGGAATATTTCGCTTCCGAACTCAAATTCTGAAAAATAGCGAACTCGACAAGAAAAATCGATTAAGGAATCTCGCACCATTTATTGACGAGAAAGATGGGCTCCTTAAGGTGGGAGGCCGACTTAGACATTCCATGCTTCCTTATAATGGAAAATTTCCAGTCATGATATCCCCCAGGCATCAATTAACAAAATTAATAATTAATAACGAGCACATTCGAATAATACACTCTGGAGTAACATCTACTGTTGCTGCAATTAGGCGGTCATATTGGATATCAAATGCGCCAAAAGTATTTAAATGACTTGACAGCGGCCTCCCATAAGCCCCCAAAATGCTGTGAATCTTGAAATGCGGTGAAAAATGTTGTAAAATTTGAAATTCATAAATGTATTAAGTGTTCCAAGGCCAACCCTCGACCTGCACTAACTATTATGGGTGATCTTCCTTCCAACAGAGTGTGCCCAACAAGCAGGCCCTTTTTCAAATCTGGGATCGATTATTGTGGAGCATTTGTTATCAAGGAAGGTTCCAGAAGAAGCAAAAAAACTAGAAAAATATATGTTGCTGTCTTTGTCTGTTGAAGTACCAAGGCTGTACACATCGAAACCGTGTCCGACCTAACAGCAGAAGCATTCATTGCCACACTTTTTAACGTTTTACACCAAACGTTTTACAGTACGTAGAGGAATGGTACTAGAACTACATTCCGATAATGGTACAAATTTTGTGGGTGCCAATCGTGAATTACAGGGGCTTGCAAGATTATTCAAGGAGGAGAACGAAGGAACATTAGAGCGATTAGAACATTAGAGGAGGCCGCTGTCAAGTCATTTAAATACTGTTTTAAAAGAGTGGTTGGAAATGCTAGTTTGACTCACGAAGAGTTCCAAACACTCGCCTACCAAATAGAGGCTGTGCTGAACTCTCGACGCTTATGTCCACTTTCCAGCCACCCAAATGATTTGGAAGCCCTAACCACCGGGACATTTTATAATTGGAGACGCCTTGAAATCCTGCCTAGAGCCTTCGCTCGATGACATACCAGAAAATCGATTATCACGATGGCAAAGGCTCCAGCAGATAAAACAACACTTCTGGAATAGGTGGTCCAGTGAATACATATCGGAACTTCGGAACAAAGTGGCAATATTCGGGAAAACCATTGGAGGTCAACCAACTGGTCATCATACGAGAGGACAATCTGCCTCCACAAAACTGGAAGATGGGGCGCATCGTTAATGTGCATCCAGGTGATGATGTCATCATTCGCTCTGTTACCATTAAGGTGGCCACAACTGGAAGGCAACATGTCACGATAAAAAGATCTGCACCAAAGGTCTGTCCCCTTCCAATGGCATAGTTCAGGAATGGTGGAAATTCATTCTGTAAGCTCTGTTATAGCTACAATTGAAATTCGAGACTTTCAAGGCTGGGAGTATGTTAAGATCCAACAATGTTATTTTTATTTTCGTTTTAAAACTATTTTCTTGTTTAGTGTATTTCTAAAAGTAGGTAAATAATAATTACATCAATATTATCTTAAACCGACCCGTAGATTCCCAACATCTGGTCGGTAGGGTAGTGGGTATTTGTTGAACGTGTTTGGAGCTGTTTATGGCCACTACGCATCTGAAAGACATTTGTAATCACCAATCCTTTGTAAATACGCTTCGGTGGATGTTTACGATCGCTAATGGTTTTTGGATGCTTGGTGGTCGTAAACAATTGAAACTACAATGCAATGTTTATGTTTAAGGTTCCTTAGAATAAGTATTTAAATTTTGGCTAATTTTAAGATTAGTCATAGAAATTATCACGTGCACTTCGGGTTGGAATTCTTCTTGGTTCAGTGGGGGCAGGCAAATGGGAGGTGGAATTGAGTTTTCCTGTTTTTAACAATATCTAATCACATTCAGTTCAATTGTAACCCTCTTGCCACAAACACATCGAGAAGATTCCAAACTCCGACAGTGCACGTCGTCACATGTGCTTAAAATAGAGTTAAATAAATAAATACATGTTTATCGAGGCGTACAAATTTTATTTGCCCAAAACATATAATTTCCAGTGCCGATCAAATCTATTGGCAACCCTGAATTAACTGCCGTATGTTTGATCACGCGAACGTGTGTCAAAGACAACATCCACGGCGACTCAACAGATGTTATAGATTAGTTCTGAGTATCTGTAGTCAATGCAACACTCTCTCAAGGCGTCCATGATTGCGTTTAGCTCTACAGTATCGAAAGCTTTGTGGAGGTCCACGAATGCAAGGGCCAGTGGTCTGTTGTACTAGACTGACTTTTTGATTAGGACCTTGATGCTTTGCAAATGGTCGTTTGTTTCAAATCCAGAGCGGAATGCAGCTTCTTCTTTGGTTGGTAAAAATCTAATTTCTTCTCTAATTTTGATGTTATTACTTTTGTGAATAGTTTGTAGAGTTGGCTCTAAAGTGTTATGGGTCGGTAGTATTGTAAGTCGGCCTTGTCCCTTTTTTTGTGGAGCAGGTTGGTAATTGCGTTGCGCCACATGTCTGGAATTGTGCTATCGTGTATACAGAGATTAAATAGTGCTCGTATTTTCTTTACTAGAAACGTGCCACCTGCTTGTATTGCTTCTTTAACTTTTGTCTCCGTCCGGCGATTTGTTGTTTTTTTGTTTTTGACAGGGCGAGCTCGATTTCTCCTGATTTTCTCGATAGTGATGTCTAGAAGCTCTTCAGTTCCTTGGTTGACGATGTTTTCTTGTGGTGTTGTTATTTCCAGATCTTGTACTTGACGGCTTTTATATAGTTCGTGGTAGAACTCTTCTACCGTGCGCAGTATTTCCTGTCTGTTTGTTGTGTTATTCCCTTGCATGTTCTTTAGTGTTGTTATTTCTTTCCTTCCTGCACCAAGGTTACTGCGTAACACCTTCATGCTTTTGTTTTGCTCTATTGTTTCTTGGTTTTTTTTCGCCACGATATCTTCTGGTGTCACTACGATATCTTCTGGTTTTGGAGATTTCATTTCGCTTCGTTTATCCATTAAGTTTTTAGCATCTTGGCTGATTCTTCTTTCCTGGATTGAGGGCAGTTGGTATCTTGACTTTTTTGTATAGCTTCCGTTATTGCGTAGTTTAGATTTTCTATGTTTGTTTCTGAGCGATCGATATTTCGTCATGTATTGACAATGTTCGTTTGAAATTTATCTATGTCCAGTGGGGGTGCCACTGCTCGATGCCACTCTTCGTAAGCTTGTGCCTTTCTTTTCCCAGGTCCATTTGGATTTTACTTCTTACCATTCTGTGGTCACATCCCATTCTGCAGTTGTTGAGAACTGTTACGTTTTTGACTGTTTATTATTGGAGATTTTAAAATCAATTTCGTTGCAAGTTCTACCGTCTGGGCTTTCCCATCTTCTATTAGGTTTTTTATTGAAGAAACTATTCATTTGGTACAGATTGTTTTGTAAGAGAAACTCCAACATCGTTTCACCGCGAGCACTTCTTCCCTCTGATCCGAAGTTTCCAAGGCATGCCTCCGACTGATTTGTTTTAATACCGGTTTTAGCGTTAAAATCGCCGCATACTATGGTGAACTGGGTTTTCGTGTCCCCCAGAGCGAGACACATATCTTCGTAGAATATGTCCACTTCTTCGTCTGTGTGGGATAACGTCGGTGCGCATACTTGTACTATCTTAGTAGTGTATCTCTTATTGAGGTTTAGTATTAAGGAAGCTACTCTTGTTGAGAATTTCTTGACAGGTAGAATGTCGTTACTCAAGCGTCTGTGGATTAGAAAGCCAACTCCTCCTTCTGATTTGTCGGGTTCTCCAGCATAGTAAAGGAGATGCCCAGAATTTTACTTATTAGTTGGTAATTTAAATAAAGAAGTGTTATTCACCCTAAAACTTGTATATTCAAAAAACTTTATTTTTTATTTGTTATTGGATTCATTTTTCATCGTAATTCGATGGGAATACTTTGATACTCATAGGAAATTTTAATATTTAAACTCAATAAACAATAGAATTTAGTACATAAATCTTAATATGTGATTAGCTACTATTCATGTGTTATTTTATGTTATATTTTTGCTATACATAAAAATGTTTTGACAATTGTCGTTGCATTTATTTATCGTTAGGTCAATATATTTATCATTCATAAATACTAACTCGATCAACTGGATATTGTCTGGACACTTTTCGTGATTCCACTCTTTTCACAACTTTCGTAAAATAAATCAAATTATATATACCATCTGTTAAATAATTATAAGTATCATTTTTATAACACTTAAATATAATATTTTCCGATAATTTAATTTTCCAAAATTGTAAGTACGACCAACAATTTACGGGCAAAAATCACATTTGGTTACAAACACCCTGCTCTACTATGTATATAGGATAGATAGATACTTTATAATTGTTTCTTAACAAATAAAATTTCTTCTATTAACTGCAGAAATATTTGTTGTAAATTTATTCTATATATCTGTAGTATTTATTTATGTATATTATTTTTTTTTTCACTACTTTTTCACTGTAGTAATATCTTTCCAAAAATTTAAATTGATTTTAGTGATTCTCGTTTAATATTTAAAGTGTGTATAATAATAATGTGTATAAATAAATAATCGACTTTTTCATTATTTTGTTATATCTAGCAATAAATTATTGGAATTATTGGGATAGATGTGTTTGGAGATAAATAGGCGAGAAAGTATTTAATATATTTAATTATATTTATAACTTCATATTATAAAATTAATTTATTCTTAGTTTTGATGAAATATAATATTTATAAGATAATAGATTTAATATTGTTTTATAGGAAATTCGACAGTTGGAACTGCTGTGTAAGCAGCTATATGAATCACAGGACACTGCTGTAAGAGCAGAGTCGGAAAAAGGCTTAGTTGTTTTTCAAGAAGGTCCAGACGCTTTAACTAAATGCCAAGTTTTATTGGATCGGGGCGATTCCTGCTATGCACAGTTATTAGCCGCGACTACCCTTACCAAACTAGTATCCCGTAGCGCACAGGGCCTTAGTCTGCAACAACGTGTAGATATAAGGAACTATGTACTCAATTACCTTGCCACACGACCCAAATTACCACCATTTGTTGTGCAAGGCTTAGTCACACTCTTTGCACGCATCACTAAATTAGGATGGTTCGACACCCATAAAGACGATTATGTGTTTAGGAATGTAGTCAACGATATTTCTAAATTCTTACAAGTAAGTTATTCATTATCATATATAATTGTTGATAATATCTATTTGTTAATTTTAGGGTTCTGTGGAACATTGTATGATAGGTGTACAGCTTTTATCTCAATTGACATGCGAGATGAATCAAATATCTGAAGTTGAAGCCAATAGGTCACTGACGAAACATCGGAAGATTGCTTCGTCGTTTCGCGATTCGCAGCTATTTGAAATCTTTAGATTATCGTGTTCCCTGTTGGGCACGGCACGAGAGAATTGTAAAAGTCTCAATTTTAATGACGAAGCCCAACACGGGCTTTTAACACAACTCTTGAAGCTCTCGCAGAATTGCCTTACCTTTGATTTCATTGGAACATCGACAGATGAATCTTCCGATGATCTCTGCACTGTTCAGATTCCAACCAGTTGGAGGCCGGCTTTTCTGGATTCAACAACTCTAGAGCTATTTTTTGACATGTACCATTCCTTACCTAACACGCTATCTTCGTTGGCGTTGTCATGTCTCGTACAAATTGCCTCAGTCAGAAGATCTTTATTTAGTAATACTGAACGGGCTAAGTTTTTGACGCATCTAGTCAACGGCGTAAAGCACATTCTACAAAATCCTCAGGGGTTGAGTGATTCTGCGAATTATCATGAATTCTGTAGACTTTTAGCGAGACTTAAGTCAAATTATCAACTTGGAGAGTTGGTTATGGTTGATAATTATCCTGTATCTATTCAACTCATAGCAAAGTTTACAGTTCAAAGTTTACAAGTAAGTTTTATGTTTATTTGATATTTTTATAATATGTAATCGAATTGTATCAGTGTATAACTGTACTTTTAATTAGATTATTTCGATTTATATATCAATAGACTTTTTCATAGCTTTTCATTTAATTTTTTTTGTGCGTATGTGTCAATTTCCGCCATGTTATACATCAAAAAGTGCACGAACTTTTTGACGTATAACTAAATATGTGCGCATGCGCTTAACTAACCGTAAAAAGGTCTATTAGCTAATCATATGACGTTTTACCATCATGACAGTTAAAAAAGTAGTATCAATAGACCTTTTTACGGTTAGTTAAGTTAGTTAAGCGCATGCGCATCCGCCAAGTTTGAAAGGCGGGAATATGAAAGTTTCGGGCAAATAATGTTATACGTCAAAAAGTTCAGGCAAAACATGGCAGAAATTGACACATGTGCACAAAAAAACTTCAACTATGAAAAGGTCAATATGAAAACTCTGATTCTAATTCTTTTTCTCCTGTACATTAATATTCGTACGGTTTTGATTCGGTAGGTATATAATACCTGCTATCGTGCGCAGCTTGGCTCGAGTGTATTTTGTTTCCGAATAAAATTTTTCAAACGTTACGTTTTTGTTCAAACGTTACTAATATGAATAGAGATTGTTTGTTGCCTCGAAGTCATCTCTGTTTTGTAATCAATGTGTTGTTTATTGAGATGACTTAACTATTAGATAAACTTAATCTATGAGGAATATTCACAATTATTACACCCAACTTTGACAACATATTCGCTTTTTGAGATTCTGGTGTATACATGTGTAAAGATATAGTTTATATCACTCAAATTAATTCTGTCAGTTAAGTTAAACCAAATATTGATTATCTTGAGAGTAATATGAAGACAGTATATGAAAAAGAACATATGTGCAATTTGGAACTTTTCTGTTGATGCGATGGCCCATGTTTCGGTTTTAGAGCTGTACGTCATTACTGGCAACACTCATTGACCAAGAACTTTTCTATTTAAGCAGACCGGTAGATCGCTTTTGAAAGCGTCTTGAAGTTTTCAATAGGCGGTCCAGGAGAAAGTTATTCTAAATAGGTGTATTTGTCAACAAAATCTACATTTATATCGCCGAACTCCATCTGCCTGCTCGGAGGCTTATTCTTAAACCTCCGCTTTGCATGCTTCTTGGAGTTGCAGTAGCGTTGTTTTCAAATGCCGAGATCGTCAGCTAGGAGCACTATGTCGTCCGCAAAACGTCGGTTAATAAGTTTTTGCCATCTGTAGCGAGGCCTCTCCCAATTGAGCTTTTTGAAGGCAAGTTCCAAAACAGCGGTAAATAAATTAAAAAAAAAACTGTAAACTCAGGCCTCTACCAATTGGAATGGGTTTGGTGCTTTCGTGGAGTTGAACCGTCATACTGGCATTTTTGTAGATGTTATAATTGGTTCGTGTGTAGCAATTGTCGACGCGACATTCTTGCAGTGCTTCCATATCTAAATCGACTGTATCTAAATCGACGGTAGCGAATGCCTTATGAAAATCTATGAAGGCCAGAACGAGTGGTTTATTACTCTCTTAACACTTTGTAGATGGTCATTGGTTCCGTATCGGGCGCTTAATCCTGCCTGCACAACTGGTTGGTAGAATTGCAGTTTATTTTCAAGTGGTTGTTATTAATTATCCTTGTGAATAATTTTTAGAGATGACTCAGGAATCTTGAGACATCTCTATCTTTATTGTAATTTACCAGGTCAGCTGTATCTCCGTTATCTCTCTTTTTGTGAAGAAGGATCACAATAGCATTATTCCATTCGTTTGGTATTGTGCTGCTGAACATACGGAGATTGAACAGGTCTCTTATATTTTTTAGCAGGCAGACTTTTTGGATGATAATGGCGTCTTCAATCACATTCATTTTTTAATGCTACTTGCTGCTTTTATTTCATCCAAAGTAATATCTGATTTTGATTCTGCCCGATGTCCCTTTTTGAATGATATTATTCAGATTCCGGGCTCGGTTCTTTTTGGGTCGTATATAGAAGTTGATAGAATTCTTCGACTTACATTCAGGATCTTTTCTTTTGTTCTGATTGTATATTTTTGTCTTTTTCCATTTCCCAATTTTTCTGTGCACGATCTATTGTTTTTTAGGGTTTCTTGAATTTTGACCTTCCATGCACTGTTGCCCTTGACATCTGGTGGGCTGTTCCATGGTTTGTTAGTTGTTTTCTTCTTCTTTACAATTCAGTGGTTTTCTTTCCTTTTATCGTTATTTTAGCTCGCACCTTTCTGTGATCGCTCCCTATAACAAATCTTTTTAATACGGTTACATCCGTGATTATCTGTTTATTGTCCGTTATTCAAAAGTCAATTCTATAGATAAATATATCTAGTATGTATCTAGTTCATATAATAGTAGTTTTAGTAAATTTGTGTATAATTTGCTATACAAATTGTATGTGTTGTAATAAAAAATAACATTTTAAATAATAGCAAAACGATATATTTATTATAATATTTTAGATGTGGCAGTTTGCGCCAAATAGCGTCCACTATCTATTAAGTCTGTGGCAAAGAATGGTCGCCTCTGTTCCATACGTAAAGGCTACTGAACCTCATCTTCTGGAGACATATACACCAGAGGTTACAAATGCATACATCACGTCAAGACTGGAATCTGTAGCAGTGGTTGTGCGAGAAGGCCTAGAAGATCCGATTGAAGATCTCGGTATGGTTCAGCAGCAACTAGAACAATTGTCGGTGATTGGGCGGTGCGAATACGAGAAAACTTGTACGTTATTGGTGCAATTATTCGACCAATCAGCTAGAAGCTATCAAGAACTTTTAAGTAATCCTACGCAACAAATCGAAATTAATATACAAGAAGGTAAAATATATGACTTACTGAATTCGTAATTGTCGTGTATGTTAATCTGTTACCATATTGTTTATAATATCATATTTTGTTTATTGTATACTTGTTTACTTGAATGGGTTTTTTAATTATATATTTTGTAGGTCGTTTAACGTGGCTAGTTTATATAATCGGATCAGCTATAGGTGGAAGAGTGTCCTTCAACAACAATGAAGAGCATGATGCGATGGATGGTGAATTAGTTTGTAGAGTCCTCCAACTAATGAATTTGACAGACTCGAGATTAGCTCAAGGTGGATGTGAAAAGCTAGAACTAGCCATGCTGAGTTTCTTCGAGCAGTTTAGAAAGATATACGTTGGAGATCAAGTACAGAAAAATTCCAAGGTTTATAGTAGACTTTCAGAGGTGTTGGGTTTAAGCGACGAAGCAACTGTTCTGAGTGTTTTCATTAGAAAAATGTAAGTATTTAATTAAATATGTGGATAAAGACATATTGAGTAAATGTGTCTGTTTTCGTATAATTTTTATATTTGTTTAAAGAACATGGAAAATTATTTTCTGTTGATTAATTTAATTTATGGCCTAAAAGCAATAGCTTGGCAGGAGTGTGACAGTCGTGAATTTTATTATTACGATCTTTTTTTATACAAACATGAATGAACAGTGAAAACATAAATTGAAAAGAAAAATACAGCTGAATTCCAAAAGAGGTTACGATTAAAACTGATATTAATCGAACATACAGAATTTATTTAAAATTTTTATTACAATAAATGACAAACATCTTATATAAGTTCTCATAAAAAAACTATGCCTGTTTGATGGTGGGACATTTTTGTATATGAAAAAAATTACTTCCACATCAACCGTTAGTTAGTTTTTATCAAAGTTACAGGCAATCATTGTCTATTATTGTAGATTCTTTACACAAATTTATCGAAATTTTCTTCATACTGGAAAAACCATGATTTTTTTAAAAAACCCTTGCAAGTTTTCTTTCACAAAGTTAACTGCTTCACCGTTTATGCCATTAATTAATCTGCGTGAAGATTGAAGCCTCCCAAAATTGAAATCACGGGGGTGAATCTCGTGAGTTTGTTTCTAAGAATTCGAGTTTCTCACGGAGCGGCAAATAAGTGGAAAGACCGCCTAAGAGCCACGAGTCTCAAGAAATACTACTGGTTTAATACTGGTTTAGCTCTATTACATCTTCATAGATTTTTCGAAATTAATAATAACAATATTACAAACAACTTTGCTGGTAAAGACTGAAAAGTAGATTTTATTATTAAAAAAATATTTCAAATCGTTTTTTTAGGGTTCCGTACCGAAAACGGAACCCTTATAGGATCACTTTGTTGTCCGTCTGTTTGTCTGTCTGTCTGTCTGTCCGTCTGTCTGTCTGTCAAGACCATTTTTCTCAGGAACGCGTAGAGGTAACAAGTTGAAATTTGTATCAAATACTCGGGTCTGCGGTCTCTTTCAGCTGTGAAAAAATCAAGGTGATCAAAAGATATGACCGCTTATGTCGCATATTTTGCGATTTCACAAGGGAATCAAAACCTATAGGGTACTTCCCGTTGACCTACAATCATGAAATTTGGCAAGAAGCAGTGTCTTACAGCACATGTAAAGGGAAAAAATCTGAAAACCGTAAATATGTAGTTTAATTAGAAACTTATGAAAATATACTAATGTTGTCGTAGTGGTATTGTCAGGCTCCAGAAGCATATGGGTTGCCTACAGTTAGGTCCTCCTCGGTTAGGTCCGAAGGTTAAAAAGTATGTGTTGGCACCAAGCTGTTTATTCTGAATTTTCTTTGTTTATATTCGTTATGCATTTCATCACGTACGCTCTATATACATAATATATACAGGGTATATATTATGCCTAAATTTTGCTTGTTTATAACCGACATGCGACATACTCAAGTCCCATAACATCCTGTATATATTATATACAGGATCTTCTTTTTATAAGTTTAAAAATATTCGCGTTATTAAAAAAAATACCCTGTACACCTTTATACAGGGTATATAGGTATACAGGCAAAATTGAGCAGTAAAAACAAATAGTGAAGTTCCAGAACCCCTAAACACTCATAGTGTATGGGGGATGTATGGTAATAAAATATAGGGTAGAATTCCATCGTACGGCAGCGACATCTTGAGGTTATGCTTGCAGTGGTACTAAGATGGTTGTGATTTCAGGAGGGCCACTCGTCAACTTAACCTAATGTGCTTGCTACGTCCTCCACAAAAAAAGATACCTTACTTACAAGTTTGTACGGAACCCTCGGTGCGCGAGTCACAACTCGCACTTTTTTATGAAAAATCGGCCGTTTTTTTTTTTATGAAAAATCTTTTTTCTAATTACCCCCCAGACCAGTTGGCTGGAAACGCCCCTGAATAGATTGCCGAACTTTTCCGACGATAATCAAATTTACTAGAATTTGCATACTCGAAAAATGCTGCTATATGTGCCGTGAATGGTAATTTAGTGCCTTTTTTAAGCTGTTTATGACTGTATTTGGACACTGTTCATGACCACTAATGGTTTTTCGATTTGTGTTTATTATATTGTAATGTTTAAATTTAGGAATTTTATAAGTATTATTAATTGGGTAGTGGCATGAGAATTTCACAAAAATCTATAGTAAATCTGTAGTAGCAACAGTGTCCAAACACAGTGTCATAAAAAGCTTAAAAAGGCACTAAATTACCATTCACGACACCACGACCAGTTGGCCGCTTTACCTTAATCTTAATCTAATCTGCTATTGTCTAACTTTAAAATCCTTTAAACTAAAGTATAAAAAAAGTTCAAATCACAATAAACAAAATATACCCAGATATAAAGTAACCCAAGAACATCTGTATCTTTCATCTGTAACCTTTCATCCCTAATGCAGGAAAAAAAAGATTTCAAGGGTGGGCAAACATGAAAAACTATTTTAGTATACGTGAAATATCATTTAATCAATTATTGACGTTTGCGCATTTTCCTTAAAATTCTCCACCTGTAAAATAAAATAAAACGGTTCTCTAAGGGTGGGCAGACGTCAAAAGCTATTTTTCATGTGTGAAATATCACCTACGTATGGATCGCTTATCCATTTGATAGAAAATCGCAGGGTAATTGGCACATATAGCAGTATTTGTCGAGTATGCAACTTCGACTATATATTCAATTATCGTCGGAAAAGTTCGACAATCCATTTCTTTTGAAATGTTTTCAAGGATATCAAACACTAAAAAAATCTTATTATATATTTTGTATTTAAAAAAAAATATGGCAAACATGGTCAAACGAAGTTTTTCAACACCAAACGAAAAAAAAAAACAATAAAAATAAAAATATTAAAAAAAAATTAATATTAAATAATCGATTTTGGGGTTCCTAAAAAAAAATTTATTAAAAAAAATGGTGGGCAAACATGGCCAAATGTTTTCATGTTTTTTAAGATGCCATTATCAAATACACAAAAAATGAATTTTTGGGGCTAGGCCCCCAATCATTTTTTTTGAACGGAATGTGGACAAACAAAACTTTTTAAGTCTTTTATTTTTTCAATTTTGGGGGGCTATCTTCATGCAGCTCATTAATTACATCCTGAGCATGTGACAACCTCAATCTGTTTAGCAAGCGGCAGTCCAGACCTTTCAAACGAATTTATTGATGCGCTAAGGAATTCATAATTTCAGGCCATGAAAATTGAAAAGTCAAATTTAATTTCACCGTCACGTAGTAGCTCCTATGAAATTTTGATTGATGCGGACGTTTCTTCGTACAATACATTAAAAACTTGAATGTTCCCCATCCAGTAGTTATTGGTTGCTGAGGAAGTGCAAGACCAGATGCCAAATCATTAAAAATCGCTACCCTTAATGTGCTTCCAAAAATACTTTATTTACGCCGCCTATTAGACGATTGGCGTATGGAGTATCTTATATAAGGAAACAAAACGGTAAATCGAATCTAGATTGTCTTGCAAAAAGTCTTGCAATTGTGCTATGATTTGTCTTATCCTGCACTGCAGTATTTTATAAAAAAATTGATTTGTGATCAGTTCATCGAGGTCCAAAATTAAAATGTTGACGTTTGCTACGTATCTCTATCGTATCAGTTATATCCGTAGTTTCATCGATTGAGATCCATAAAAAAAATATTTTTGGCGCATTGTTTCATGCGATCGATAGTACTTTTGTGGTATTTCGCGTAATTGTTCCGAAAAGTGGAACTGTACAAATTTCTTGTTACGCATTTTATACAATGGTATGTCGGCAGAAATAAGAAACAGTACATAAATCTTCTTCTTAAATTGAGTAGCTTGTGATTCGCCAAAAAAGGTTGATAACTTTCTTCTCATTGTTCCTGTTTACAAGTTCGACATTTAAATCGTTTTGCAGTTAAATGTTGCTTTATCATGAGTATTATTTCGGCCGATATGGACTTGTTTACACAGTGCACAGTCTACCATCAGTCCAGAGTTTACCATCACTCTACCATCAGTCTTCTTTATAGGATACTCTCGTACATATTGCGACAATTTTTGTGACGCGTTTTTGTTTTTCGGCATTATCCTAAAATAATTTAATATTATAAGTAAACATCATCTTTTTCATTTTAATTGAATTGTTACGAACTGGGAACTGGAATGTCGGGGACTTGAAATAAAAAGGGTTATAGAAAATTGATCATACTGATTCAGAAAACTGTCTAATTCTGCCCTTAATTTCGGTTATATAACATCTCGGTTCTGAAGTGGTGTGACCTTTGAAAGCGGGCTGTATGGTACAACCCAACATCTTCGATTAGTATTTTTAAGGGGGAAACCACATTAGGAGGCTGTTTGACACTGATTTTTTAGGATTTTGCTTGGGTGGGAAATAATTAGAATTTAATCAAATTTTGACATCATTTCATTCATATTTCGAATAATTTTTATGAATTTTTTGGAATATTTTTACCCAAAAATAACAAAGTTACTGTGGGATGTCCGCTGAAGGTAGTAAGTATAGTTTCCAATTAAGTATTTGAATCAATTTTTTTTTTGTCGCAAATCGAAAGCTCATATATGGTTTATAACAAAACCCTTTTTCGTTGTAATTAAAAAGTTAAAAACAAATTTAAAATATATTTTTAAACTCTTCTTCCTCATAGGCTTCGTTTTGCACTTGCAGCAGTTCTTTTCGAGCTTTCCGACCTTCCTTCGACTTCAATGAACTACGTTGATTCTGCCGGATCACTCGCTGGTTATCTATTCGTTCGGCATAATTGAAGCTTTGCGTGCCTACTACAATTCCTGCCTCGTTCATGAACATCAGAAGGGATGAATTTCCTTCATTGAATAAGCCCGCTGCTAAATACGATGCCAATTCAACGACTTTTAGTCCGGAGTGCAAATGTTTAGGAGCTAATCACCAAATAGTGGAATTAAAACTTTCATTTGCATTTTGTGTGTGGCCACCTAAACATCTCTCTAGTAATTCATCCCTGATAAATCTTCATATATTGGAACAATTTCCTTCTGTACATCTAGGTGCAATGGAGTAGGGTGCGGTTCATGTTACATTCCAAGGGCTGTTCGTTTTTGCAACTCGCACCAGCTGTATTCTCCCTCTAGACAGAAGGAAATCATATGATAGTATGTCGCCATAATTGATTTTTTCATATCTTGCACACTATCTATCCATAATAAGTGCTGAGTTTTTTCACTAATGACTCTATGAGTTTGCCTTTTCCACCAAGCTTTTTAGTTTTTCGAATGTTGCGGAGTTGAGTTCCCATTCTCTTCTGGACGTGACCTATACATTCGCTTTTTAAAACTTGATGATCATCAGCATAAGCATTCAAATCGAGAATTGTTGCGAATGTCTTAGAATCACCGTGGCCGATATAATAACATTATTTTTACAGACTCCATGCTTCCTGCGGATCCTTCATGATTTTTGGCACAGTCTTCGTTGTCCTGGGTTTCTTTTCATTCTAAATATTCTGGAGAATTCTTGGATTTATTCTGCCCTTTTGCACAAGCATGACAGTAACTGTATCTAGATTGATGACTTTGCCACAGTAATACGCTATGAGAGTTGTAACTCCGAAAAAAGATTTAACTAGAAAATAGGTCTATCTATTTTTTCATTCTCTTTTTTCTCCTCAACAGCTTTTTTCAACAATAATCGAAAACAGTCTTCGCAGCAACGTGGATGTGACTTACAATTCTATTATACGTTTCTGCAGCTATGCCGCTGCCGGTGTCTTATAATTGCAGAATAAATTCAACCCTTGTCTACCAATGCCTAAGAGTCGTATGACGAACAATATTCTGCGATTTATCTCGAATCCAGTATTTATTAGAGGACTTGAATTGATATGTCTAGATCCACACTTACACTTGTTAACGAGTTTGAAACCAAGGCCTCGGATTCTAGTTTCTTCAAATTTAACATTTTGCTTGCAATTTCGACAAATGAATGTGTCCGATAATGCTGTAAACAAAGTGTAAAATTCGATGACCCGATAAAAAAAGCAATGGATTCAGTCACATTTTTACACGTAGAACTGTCGAGTTTTCTCGCACTAGCACTTAGAACTTTGTTGTTATCACTCTGCTTATCCTCGTGCTGGTTCCCGTGGAACTTTCTTTTACACGGCCTACTGCGGCGTTCTTTAGACTCATGGTCGCCTTTCGGATGCGAAGACATTTCTCAGTCCCAATTACAAACACACTCGTAGAAGGCTGAGTCAGAACTGACGCCAAGTAAGGTACAGCGTAGGGCTTCACACGAGAGTCTCGATTCTGATTTTGTCGTTGCTCGAGTTCAAATTTATGAAGAATATGTTATGCTCGTTCTGGACTCGGGCAAGTCCGGGTTGCTCGGGTTCAAATTATGATTCTATGGTTCTATGCTCATAAAATCTAAACGAATGCGAATTTCGATTTGAAATTTTGACAGCATATTCTTGGATAGCTAACGATTTATGCAATAAAAAAATCTGATTTTTTAAACCTTCTAATGTGGTTTCCCCCCTTAATACCAACAACCAATGTCTGTTGTCGATTTGAACCATGTTGATTTATAAATCTATTTAAGGTATCTATGAAACCCAACAATCACTATTTGTTGTATGTATTTTAAGTTGAATTGTAGATTAAGGAGTATACTTTATTGTCTTTAAATTTATTATTAAGTGTTTTAGATATTAGGAAAATTAAGATAATACCTACCACGTGGATGTCGGGTTGGAATTCGAGAAACAATCATCGCCACTCAAAGTCGTTAGATTAATTAAAATAATAATAAATTCGTCTAGCTTAAATATAGGGTGTTTCAAAAAGAATATACGTATTTCGCATACATATATTTATTAAACTTTAAGACATACGAATATGAAACTGTACTCACATATTTACGAACCTCTCAAGTTTAGATTACAGATGTTCAATATATCTTCCATCTGCGACACGAATAATATCACACCGATACTCAAATTCCTCCCTTTCTCGGGCAAGCATGTCCATCGTTGTTTTTCAACGAGTTGATCGGGATATCGCACAAAACACATTGACTTTTGGGCGAATGTCGTACATGTTCAATGACTGCTTGTGGTTTCTGTAGGCCCCACATTGGAACATTGTGTTTGTTTACCTGACCACTAACATGGAAAGTCGCTTCATCACTGAACACGATGCGTTTTGCGAAAGTGTTCAATCTTTGTCATAGCATCATGAATCTCGTTCAAAATGCCACACGTTTGCGTTTGTCATCAGGATGCAGAGCTTGTAACAGGGCGCGGAGCTTCTAGCGGTTATTAATATAAACTAGACACTAGACTATGTATTCGTTTCTCCAATAGCCGAGCCGAGTCGCAGCGATCGATAGTTTGGACAAAATAACACTTTGTATTACGTATATTCTTTTTGAAACACCCTGTATTATACATAAACATATATACATTCTTGGCCCACGTCACGCGTCTTGAGATTACCGTAAAAAAACAGATCATATAAATATAATTATATTTTAACTAAAATAAGCATGATATGCAGTTATTTCGAAAAACGTCTTATCACGGCCAGTATGCAATTTATGCTCTTATTGGTGAAATGTGCAACATTATGCCTGTACAAATCGGGCTCTAAATTCGTTGTTTAATCGGAAACAATTTTCTATTTAGTCCATTCTTTTATAACTAGAATGAGAAAAAAACATGCATCTCCATATTTTTGGTTGATTTTCTTTTATGAGAGATTTATTTATTTGCTAATTTCATTCATAAACGCAAGGCGCGTAGAGCGTATATTTCCTTACGGTATTTCTAATTATGTATAGACATAATTTGTATATCGCAAATACATTTATGTTTATATAAAACTGCTAGCTATAGTCCGGCTTCGCTAACGTGGATTTTCGGAGGTTTTTTGTGCCATATCTTATATGAATATGAGTACGGATTGTTTCCTGAGCAATTAGTTATTGCAGACTTAAGTTGCATCTTATTCATCTTTGTTTTGTAGTCAATGTGCTATTTATAGAGACGCAAACAAGTGTTTTGAAAAAAAAGAGTACTAATGTGTGCAAACAAGTGTCTTGAAAAACAATGACGTTAGAAGCAACAAAGTGGGAAAGTAAACTTACTATATGAAGAATATTCACAATTTTTACTTTCCTAACACATCTTCTTCTCGATGTGCCTTATCCTCTCAGGACGTTGGCGATCACCTTAGCCCATCTCACTTTATCCACTGCAACTCAGAACAATTCAACTGAAGTCATATACGTCCATTGTCGCAAGTTTTTCAGCCATGAATTCCTTCTTCTGCCTGGCCTCCTTTTCTGTTTATTTTTCCTTCAATTATGAGTTGAAGCGCTCTGTATTTGTCGCTTCTCATTATGTGTCCAAAGTAGCTTGTTTTTCTCTGTTTGACAGTATTCATTATTTCTGTTTGTTTCTCCATGCAGTTTAGGACCTCAATGTTGGTAGTATGGCTTGTCCAAGGAATTCTCAGCATCCTGTGTTAGCACCACATTTCAAAGGCCTCCACTCTCCTTTGCTTTGTTTCTGTTAGTGTCCACGTTTCCACACCATAAGTCAGTGTGCTAAAAACATAACACCTCAGAACACGGAGCCTGGTTTTTAGGTTGATCCTGAGATTACACAGCACATTGCGCATGTTGTTAAATACTGCTCTTGCCTTTTCCACTCTAACCTTTATCTCAACCGAATGATCCCAGCTATCATTGAGCATGCAGCCCAGATATCACATTTCTCTTTTCAATTTGTATTCTAAATTGTAATTGTAAATTATTACTCAAATGTCAGGTGTCAACTGTCAGATCTGCAAATAAACATATTTTTTTTAAACATTATTTTCTACTGCTTTTAATACGCTTGTAATACACTCATTTCTTAACTTTTTCGGAAGACTTTAAATACCAATTTTCACATCTCTAACATCTCCAGTTTTTGAGATATAAGTATTCCGCATTTGCAGCCCCCTTAGCTAGATTTTCGGAAAATGGTAAGACACGTTTTTCTCTATTTTGTAAGAAGAATCTATATGCCAGTTTTTACTATTATGGTATATTCGGTTTCAGAGATATAGCTTGTAAAAATATTCAATCCCCAATCAGTCCCCTTTTCAAAATATTCAAATAAAAATATCGGGAAATGTGAACACTTGCATATCATATACCTACGCATCAATTATATACAATTAATAATAATCTATTTTCAAATTACATATTAAGATAAATCTAATTTGGTACTATTTTGTTTTGTATTTGAATATTAAAAGTAGTATAATTTCTTGGTATGTTTATAATATAAGATATATTTTTTTTTAGAATAACAAATTTGAAATATTGGGGAAGAAGTGAACAGATAATTAGTAAAACCTTACAACTTCTCAATGACCTTTCAGTTGGCTACAGCTGTGTCCGAAAACTAGTAAAACTCGATGAAGTACAATTCATGCTAAACAATCATACCAGTGAACATTTCCCTTTCTTAGGAAATGCGGTCGCCATAACTGAAATGAGATGTAGATCTATGTTCTACACATCACTTGGTCGACTATTAATGGTTGACTTGGGCGAGGACGAGGACAGATTTCATACATTCATGTTGCCACTCACAAGTAATAATATTTGAGAATATTATAGATGATTTTATTTTTAGTTCCTTTGTTTTCTTAGTGTGTGTGTTTATTTTTTAGCATCGTTTGAAAGGATAGGGACGTTATTTAGTTCAGCTGATAGTCCGTTGTTTGCGACGGATGAAGCAAAGAAAGCTTTGATTGGATTAGCTAGAGATCTACGAGGTTTAGCGTTTGCATTCAACACCAAAACTTCCTATATGATGTTATTTGATTGGGTGTATCCTTTTTACCATGTTTTTGTTAGCTCGCTTTCTTGTCTGTCTCTTCTCTTCTTTGTCCAGCTGATTTTAATAAATAGCTAAACTAACTTCCCAATGAGGTAGAGATTTGAAACTTTAAACATTGCTCAACTTATAATTTAATTAACTATTTCATATTAAATGTAAGCCATATTCATTGTAATTATATATCTTGGGGGGCCGTATATGTGGGTATATTGTTTATGAAGATCATTTGTAAATGAGGAATGCATAGTAAGCAAAATCGAGGCCAAATTTCACACACGTAAGATTTAAAACAGAAAATAATATTTTTTTCCGTGCTGACTAAATAAATTCCTGGAGCGCTAAAATATATTGACGTTATTTACGATTTTATTTGTCAATACGAAAAAAAATCTCCTTTTGAGTGCATTTTAATATAAATGTGGTTATTAAAAATATTTGTTTATATATTTTATTTGTATTAATATATTATGAAGTATAATTTCAAAAGTTATATTTCCTTGACTGAAATAATTAGATATCCAAGTTATACACCGATTCTACTACGGGCGGTGGAAATGTGGTATCACGATCCCCAAGTGACTACACCGGTATTGAAATTATTTTCTGAATTAGTACAAAATAGGTCTCAAAGACTGCAATTTGACGTCTCTTCGCCTAATGGGATATTGTTATTTCGAGAAGCTAGTAAAATTATATGTAGTTATGGTAAGTATCGATCGCTCAATATTTTTTCCAAAAAATATATTTTTAATTAAATCTGTTAATTTTAGGTAGTAGGATATTAAATGTAGAAGTACCAAAAGAACAAACATACCCTCTAAAACTAAAGGGTATCTCAATATGCTTCTCGATGTTAAAATCGGCGCTATGTGGAAGCTACGTTAACTTCGGTGTTTTTCGGTTATACGGAGACGAAGCATTGGATAATGCATTAAACATTTTTGTTAAGTTACTTCTATCAATTCCACAATCTGATCTACTGGTAAGTGAAAATGCCTCAAATATGTAGAAAGTATTCTAATTTATATTGGCTATATGTACACATTTCTATAATATACACCCCATGTAATATATTGAAATGATCTTACTCAAAATATTTTTTTAATTATCAGGATTATCCGAAGTTGTCGCAAACATATTATGTGCTGCTGGAGTGTTTGGCGCAGGATCATATGAGTTTCCTATCAACTTTGGAGCCGCAAGTGTTTTTATACATTCTGTCCTCGATTTCGGAGGGTCTAACTGCCTTAGGTGTGCAACTGAATAATTATACAGGTCTGTACAGTTCAGGGACGTACAGCAAACCCTAAATTACCGTTCTTGCCGATAATACAATATTAGAAGATATTTAAAGGATAATATATTGTTTGGCATGACAAGAAAATAAAAAAATGTTTCAAATTTCTGAAATTTGAATGCTTTTCTTTTGGATTTTGTTTGAATTTTTATTATGTTTTACTATAAAAACTATATAATTTATAGTATAAGAATATATATAGAAAATTTTAAATTTGTTCTGCTTCTTGAAATATTGCGAAACGGGTATTTAGGATATTACCAAACGCAGCTACTATAAATTAAAAATATCGTTTACCTGCCTATCTCCCTGGTTCATTACGTTTAGTGTGTAATACATTCATAGTCTAAATTTACATTATATATTGAAATGTAGAATTGTGTGTAGAAGTTACATATTTTTCTATTTTGTTTGAAATTGTTTGGGTCTGCTGCTGTCTCTGACTGTACAAACTAGTCTAGACTGTTAATTTTATTTAATGCTATTGCGTGGTTTTGCATGTGCCGCTTTCACTGGTTATTGGGCTTTTTGCATTCTATATTATGTTATTTTGTTTCACTAAGAAGTGGGTATAAACATTTCTTTTGTCAATTACAGAATTCTTACAACATAATAGAAATATTTGCAAGGGTTTATTTTAAGCTTTTGATTTTTAGCATTTAGAACTCAAAATAACATTTGTATCATTAACAGATATCTTATTTTTTTGGTAATTTTTACTAAATAATTTGGTTAATTAAAGTGTTTACGTCAAAAGAATTTATATAAAAAATCTTATCAGTATATTATTATGTATTTATTTGTAGTAAATTTATCAGCATATATTCTAGTTCTTGCCTATAAATTTTGCACTGAAGAATATCATTATAAAGAATACAATACATATTCACGATATTATGTATTGTATCGATTTGTTGTTATGTGGGAACTTGGACCATATTTCTATATATTATTTATTTAACTTTTTTAGATGCAATGGTTTGTACTGGATGCTGTGCAACTTTGGATCACATAGTAACTTATTTATTTAAACAATTGACACAAAAAGGTAAGTAATTAGTGATCTAAAATACAATTAGTAGAAAAAATGTGTTGTGTTATGATGTTATATTATAAATATAAAATTTTTTCTTTACTTTTCTGATTGATAATAGTATTTATAAACATCTTTTAGCTTTTCCTGGTAAAAAACAAAGAGTTGGTATGGCGCCAACAAGTGACATGTTCTTGAAAGTGCTAGAAGTGCATCCAGAGATACTTCAACAGATATTAAGCACAGTTCTGAATGTGATAATGTTTGAAGACTGTAGGAACCAATGGTCAATGTCGCGGCCACTTTTAGGATTGATTCTGTTGAATGAAGAATACTTTAGTCAAATGAGGGAAAATATAATCCGTAGTCAACCACCTGACAAACAAGCAGCTATGGCCCAATGGTTTGAGAATCTTATGGAACAAATCGAGAGGAATTTGTTAACTAAAAATAGAGATAGGTATGTAAAGATATATAAAACAATACGGATGAGATGAGAATGGGTAGTTAAAAGGAAATTGTCTCACAGAATTTCAACCTCTCTATTGATTTGTTTTAGGTTTACTCAAAATCTATCGACGTTCCGAAGAGATATAAATGACTCATTAAAAGGACCCAATGTTAATACATCAGTTAGTGATATGATGACATCATAGTGATTTTAAGTAAAAAAGGAAATAATAATTTTCTCCACAAATGTTTTTTTTTAACTCTGCAGTTGTATTTATCGTGGCTCTTCTAGATAAAGGAAATTGTTATTTGATTTTTAAAAAGGACAAATAAAAATAGATGTACTTTTTGCATTTATTTTTATTGAATGGAATACAAAACACTTTCTTTTCTTGTTTAATTTTTTGTGTACATTTAATTTGTCATTATATTGACTTTTCAGTAGATTTTCAGCAATACAAACATTTTTTATTTAATATTTTTTATATAATTTCTGTAAACTTGTTTTTTTTTTAATGGTGTAAGCCAGTTCTGTTTGTTTGATTGGATGATTGAGTTGAGTGAACTATTTTTTTTTTAATGGCAAAACAATCCAGTTTTATATTATATTTATTCCAAAGTTATTTTTTGTAATATTCATCCTTTATTTCCAGAAAAATAAAACACAAACTACACTTTTTATTATATAAAACCTAAACTTGCAAAATGACATTAGATATTTCTACATAACTAAATTTTGAACATTTAATGGATATATTAGATGTCTAGCATGGATATAGAATTTTAAATTCTGTTTTAATTTTAGATTCCGATTCCTAAATCTAAACTTGAACAACATTACCAGATATTTTTGTAATTTTAAAGGATCGTCGCATACAGCTCTCCACGTAATTGTTCCGATCTACATGGATCAGTTGTACGAATCACGAAAAGAATTCGTTCTTGACGTCTTTCGTTCGGAGCAGTTGCTACTTTATAGAAGGTAAATATCCCCTATTTTGCCATCTTAAGACTACATTTTTTTTAATATAGATGATCTATAGATGAAGATGATATCAGTTTGAAAGCTTTTGTGTGATGAATATTGATATTTTGCCAGTAATTTAATGCATGAATTATGTAGTTTTAGTCCAATTTTTTTTAATATTAATTTATTTGTGGACCTCTAAGTTCGTGAGCTCGTACCCCTGTTTCGTTATTAAGTTTTCCTACAGAGAGTTATGATAATTTATTTTCTTCATAAACAAAACAATAACAATAATATGAAAACTAAATGACAGCTTTTCAAATTCAGGAACAAATTGTTAAAAATTGGCTAGACATAAAGAAGTTTTTTCCAGTTGTTTTGAAGAGCGCTCATGGATTAGGTTTTCATCATCAACGCTCACAGCAGGGCGAAAATCACTTGTAAATCCTGAATCACTGGACTTGCTTGATTTGAGGAGTTTATCATAGTTAACGGCATTTTGATCAAAAGGGATTAAACCAGCATCTCGTGATCCGTTTAATCAAAATTTCAGAATGTCACGGCAGAGAGAGGTGTGAAACGTGTTCATCAAGAAAGAGCAACGCAGTTTTTTTAATGTTCTCTTTCAATAAGAAACCGAAAATAAGAAATATCGGACAAGTCATCCAGCCATTATCAGACTTGCCAATTACCCACGTTTTGGGATATTTTTGAAGAATATTCATCGGGTTCCGTTTATAAGGAAAGAAAGCCAGTATTGGCATTAGTTTTCCATCAGCTGAAGTCCCAAGGTAAAGTCTTAAATTTTCTTTTTCGTTATTACCGTATCGACAGTAGATACTTTTTTGGTTTTCCTTGCCAATACAGCTTGATCTTTAGAGCACAAGAGAAAGCCGACTCATCACAATTGACGGATAAACGGATCTTGCAGAATTTCCAGACAGTTCTCTTCCAAGTACTTATAAACATTGTCGAACCAGTATCGTATTTTTTCTTTTGTTGCACCTACTCGTGCTGCAGTTAATGTTTGACATTTTCTTGATACGGGTCACATACGGGTTTCTTTTAAAAAATGCTTCGTACCAGTGTCTTCTTGGAATTCCATCCTTAAATGGATTGGACTTATAGTTCTGTAACTAATTTACCAACATAATTCAGTAATTGCTCCTTTGTGCCCTTTTGTTTACTATTAATCCTTCTTCCTCCTTCGTAAGAACTGTTGCATGCCCAGAAGTTTCTCCAATAATGTTTGGCATTTCGCCATACTTTACTAATACCAGAGAGTAGGTATAATATACCTACTCTCTGCTAATACCAAAGCTGGTTAAAATGTGCTTTAAAACATCACTTGAGATGACATATATAGGCAACCCACCCTATACATTCCGCGCATGCGCATTGGTGGGTTTTCCAACAGAAATTGACATAAAACCTCCAGTGGCGTGTAAATCGTTGGATACGCATTATTATTTAAGGTGACGGCGACGAATTCATATAACAAGTTTATTATTATTTTACAAATCTCTAAGGATAAACGAAACATAACGCATTACTTAAGGTTAGTACGAAGAATTTATTTGACAAGTTGAAACTTATTAGACTCTTGGTTTAACCCCGGTTAACTTAGGTTGCCCGCCGCGAAGCGGGCAGATAAAGGTAGTTTTCCAATTACAGCACCAGAGCGCACAATGCGGCACTGTGCACAGCATCGAGTGTTCCAACATCAGCAACGCCTCGCACCGACGAGCACAAGGAAAAGTTCTGCTCTCGGGTGTAATGCGCAAGTGGTACCAATAAGTTATTTTAAGTGTTTTTTTCATTGAGTTGGCGTAATTGATGTGTATTTCATTATTTTTGTCAACAAGAGTATAAATACTGAATTGTTAATAAATATTTATTTTGCAACCAATATATGAACCATTTATGAAGAATCAGGTATAACAGTTACTTTCAATGTATTTTCCTTTCTGTTGTTTAATTATTGTAAAACTTTAGCGAATTAAAATTCTTTCTATTGTCTACTTATTAAAAGGTAAATTTATTTTTCAGATTTTAAATGCACTCTATTGTCGCATTTAAAAACTAATCTGTTCCAACAAAGCCTCTGCTAATGCGGCATTTTGTGGTACTGAGTCGCACTATGCTCCCGTAATTGGAAAACAACCAAATTAAGACAATATACGCGCGTCAGCGCGAACTCTCGATTCAATATAGGGCAAAGTGGCAAGGATCGTTGGTTTTACCTTTGTTAGATTAGGTTGTCCGCCGCGAAGCGGGAAGATAAATCAAGACAACATACGCGCTCTATTGTCGCATTTAAAAACTAATCTGTTCCAACAATGCCTCTGCTAATGCGGCATTTTGTGGTACTGAGTCGCACTATGCTCGCGTAATTGGAAAACAACCAAATTAAGACAATATACGCGCGTCAGCGCGTATATTGTCTTAATTTGCCGATCCAATATAGGATAAAGTGGCAAGGACCGTTGGTTTTACCTTGGATAGATTAGGTTGCCTACCGCCAAGCGGGAAGATAAATCAAGACAACATACGCGCGGCAGCGCGAACTCTCGATTCAATATAGGACAAAGCGGCAAGGACCGTTGGTTTAACTCTGGTTAGGTTAGAGTTGTTGGGGTTTATTATCATTTTCAAGAATTTTTATATACCCCCTTCAAATTTATTTTCCCTACGCCTTTGTGTTTTGCCCTCTATGCTCATGCGCATAATGCGTACGGTGGGTTGCCTATACATGTCATCTCAAGTGATGTTTTAAAGCACATTTTAACTCCAAAGCTTTGTCTAGATCTTCGGTAGCATAGCTTTTGTATGGCCCTGGAAGATAAAAAGAACCGATCTTTAGGTAAATTTTTAACAAACTGCTGATTTCAGGTCTATACCTTAGTCAATGTACTGATTTCCGGTCTATTTACCTACCACAATAGATTTATCTGTCACGAACTTGTTGGAGGGAGGGGAAAAAGAAACAAAAAGTCCCTTGTTTCTTGTTATTGATTTTTAGAAATTGCCGCAATCTTTGTAGATAATTTATAAATTATGTAAATTAACTATTAAGTACTAAAATATACAAAAATAAATTGAATAACAAAACTATGCTGGTAGCACCTATGCGAATTTACCATAAAAATGAAAATTCAGTATTAATTATTCAGCAACGTATTCAGTCGTAATTCGTATTATAAGAATTCTTGTGAACAAAACATATACGGAATATAGCTGATAAGAAAATTAAAATTGACTGATTAAGAAACTTAATTAAATACATTACTTGTTTTTTAATGTATATTTAAATTATCTTAATTATTATTATTATCCTCGGATTGCACCCAAAGTGGATGGCGCTAAGTTTTCATGGTTTTCAAATCTTTTTCTTCTTCTTGGCCCAGATTTCCCGCATTTTCTGTGAGTGTGCCTGTTTTCTTTCTTCGGTCCAGGAGGTTCCAGTCTTTTTCTTGGTCTCCTTCTTCACTTCCCACTGGTGTATTTGATATCTGAGAGTCGTTCTGTACTGAGTATCAGTGATGTTTGCTGCTTCTAGGTCTTGTGTTACTTGTTTTATCCGCTTGGTACTGACTTTACGTGTCTGTAGGAAGTTCAGCATCTGTTTAGTTAGTCTGGTCTCCGGGAGTCTTGAGATGTGTCCGTAGAATCTAAGTCTGCGTTTTCTGATGTCGTTCTCTATGTTAGACAGTTTTTCGGTGGTTTCGATTGATTGTAGTCTATATCCTTCATCTGTGAGTTTTGGTCCAATAATTTTACTGATGATTCGCCTATCTTCTTTCTTCAGGGCTTCAATGTCACCTTTATTCGAGGCTATAGTTTCTGATGCGTATAGTATGGCGGGTTTGATGACTGTATTGTAATGTCTGATTTTTGTTTGGATGCCAATGTTCTTTTTATTGTAGATGTTTGCAGTCATGCCGTAGCCTTTTCTTACTTTCTCTATCCTTGTCTTCTGAGTTTCTTTCTCAATTCCTGTATTTCGTATGATTTCTCCTAGGTATTTGAATTTTGTAATTCTGTTTATTTTTCCGTATTTCGTCTGTAATTGTTGTGTGTCTTTTTTGTTTGTTGACATGTACTCAGTTTTCTCGAACAATATTTGGAGTCCAACTTTTTCAGCGCACTTTTTGAGGGCTTCTACCTGTTGGATCGCTTGTTCCTCAGTGTCTGCTAGAACTGCAAGGTCATCTGCGAATGCTAGGCATTTAAAGGTGATACCGCTTCTGCCTAGAGTGGTAGGTGTTGTGTTCCATTCTCTAATTACTTTGTCCAAAATGAGGTTGAACAGGAGTGGGGAGAGGCCGTCACCTTATCTGACTTCTGTCTCAATTTTGAAAGGCCTTGAAATTTCTCCCATGAATTTCACTTTGGAGTATGTATCTGTGAGTGTTGCCTTTACTAGGTTCAGTGTTTCGGTGTCCAGTCCGAGTTTGTTTAGCGTGTTGAAGAGTGATGTCCGGTCTACTGAGTCGTACGCCTTTTTGAAGTCAACAAATGTGCAGACCGTGGGTTTGTTGCTGAGTGTTTTAATTCTTAGGCAGCTTTTGAGATTGAATATTTGTTCTACGCAAGATCTGTGAGGCCTGAAGTCCGCTTGGTACTCGCCTATTTTGCCTTCAAGTTGTGTCTGAACTCGTTCTTGTAAGCATGCTGAGAAAATTTTGTATGTTACTTGAAGAAGGGAGATCCCTCTGTAGTTGTTCACATCTGTCCGGTCTCCCATCTTGAAGAGCGGATGAATGAGAGCGCATCTCCAGTCTTCGGGTACTTTTTCTGTGTTCCAGATTTCGTGGATAATTTCTGTGTGTTCTTGGAGTGCGTTTTTGCCTAGGTTTTTCAATAGTTCTGCGACTATGCCATCTTCACCTGAGGTTATGTTGTTCTTTAGTTCTTTATATAATAATTATCTTAATTATTATATAAATACTCAAATAACAAAAATATATCTAGAGATTATCCCTTCCGGAAGTGACACAAACTAGGGGACACGAAAAATAAAATTACCGCTAAATCAATTATTGTTAAGGAACACAAAAAGGCGTTAGCGTTTTTTTGGCGAGGTGAGAGTTTGCTCGCGAGCGCCAGCGAGTTAGCAATCACACCAAACAAAAAAAAAATACTCATCTATAGTAGTAAAAATGCTTTTTTTTCTACGGATTTTGGTTGTAGAATGTTATAGGAATATATTGAATATTGAAAAATAGAAAATTATATTTTTCGTTTTATTCTCTTTTATTTACATATTTCACTTTTAATATTTTTTTTTAATTCATGTACTGTTATTGTTATTCTCATCGAAGGAAACTTCCGCATTTGCTTTTTTTGGCTCGACTCACTCTTGTTGGAGTTTAAATAAGTCATTTCGCAAGAGTCTCTTCTATTTCTTTTTCCGACCATTTCTCTCCACCAAGTCTGTAAAATTGTAGGACAATATAAAATATAAGTAAAAATATCTGGCAAAAATATAAAAATGTACACTTTTAAAGAAATAAACTTACGGCAGAGTAATTTCGCCATCATCAATTGGAATTTTTTCAATTTTTTTAATTTATAAACAACTTTTCGAACTGTAAACAAAGTGAATGTAACAACACAATGGAAAATGCCACTCTTGAATTCGAGTGCATGCGCGCAAGAATCGAGAGCGTTGATTGGCTGAAATATTAAGGCGACACGACGTGAAACTTTGGACATTGGTAGATTTCACATTACATTAAGTTCGGATACTTCACATTACCTCGATCGCAATGGGCAGCATATAAAACAATGGATTTTAGGTTTTCATCACGTCTCGTCTCGTCACGTTAAGTTCATCGTAATTGCGCCTTAATACACTACATAAAAATGGAAAAGAGGAGTACAGAAAGAATAGAGAGCGTAGATAAATACAGCAACGTTTCATTGAGTATATACACGCATTGTGTATGCAAATTCCGTTCGGCGGAAAATACACGCGCCGATCGGAAAAATAACTAAAAATATAATACATTTTTGAGTATAAGAATAAAAAAAAGTGAGACGAGTAAAAATAATCACAGTAAAAATAAATGATAATATTAATAATGAAAAAAATAATTGGCGCAGCCTTACTGGAATGTTGTAGGAATGTTGCTACAACATTCACATTGTAATATTGCAACTGGAATGTTGCAGGAATGTTGCTGCAATATTCACATTGCAATATTGCCACTGGAATGTTCAGAAATGTTTCTAGAACATTCACATTGTAATGTTGCAACTGGAATGTTGCAGGAATGTTGCTGCAACATTCACATTGCAACATTGCCACTGGAATGTTCAGGAATGTTGCTGCAACATTCGGAATGTTGTGCAGCCTTCGGAACGTTGCTGCAACATTTCTGCAACATTCAACGCTGGCTGGGTATATCGGCCTATAATTTAGTAGAGTAGAATATAATTCTATTTACACTCTCTATATACATATAAATTTTTGTCAAGGTATAGTAAATGACCATTATGTACACTCGGATGTCTAAAATGATCCCTGGGGTAATAGGATCCCTGGGATCATTTAGTCCCCAAAGTTAAAGGTAGGTAAAATTTAAAATAAAATTCCAAGTTAATGTGATAGTGTAGTGGACAACATACCCGCCACACAAGCGGGACACCGGGGTTCGATTCCCCGCCGAGGCAACCAGGGCGGCACTAACCGTCAGGGCTACCTACCCTGGAGCAATGCGAAATATGCTACACAGGCGTGGCGCATGCTAAAAGCCAAGTGAGGGCCAAGGGGGTTTAGTGAGAGGTTCCCCAAGGTACAAAAAAATAGTTTTATACGGCATTTCGCTCCAATAGGGAATATGTATCATTTTTTTTTATTTGCTTAATTACCTTTTTACTTCGTTTTAACATAGTAAAAAAAAAATACTGTTGAAAGTGTTTCAATTAATTCTATAAAAAAATATATAAAATACCGATTAAATTTGACCTGTTTGAACGGTCCCATTTTTCGCGTGCTTTGGATGACATCACAGCTCTCGTTCAGTGGTCATTCAGTGTTGTTTACTTTTTGCAATGTTGTTTACTTTTGACAGTTACGGATTTTCAGTTTGAATCGCTATTTCGATAATGGAAAAAGCTAAAAAGCCATGTTATAGATATTGTTTTGTACCGGTATGCAAAAGCACTATTATAAGTACACCAGATAAAGTGTTTTCTTTGTTCCAAGAAATGCGTAAATAATGGTGTAAGGTATTCCAATAAAATTTCCGTCACCTATAAAATCAGCTAGGAAGTTATTTGCAGATAACCCAGTTGATAGTACATCTATTTCTTCTGATTCTTCAGTGAACCCCTGATTATGCATCATGTAGCTCATCTGAATTAAGTTGGACGCAAGATGACTTGGAGGATGAAAAACATTTAAAAAATGTATTGTGAATTGGTTCAATAACTGCTATAGGAAAAGAGCCTAAAATGTTGATAGGATTACCCAAACAATCATATCATTTAATAAAACATCAGTTTCATCAGTGAAAGCATCCCACTTCCAACTATAGACATACTAATTACATTAAAGAAATTAAAATTAAATGAATCATTTAACATATTAGCAATGCACTTTGGTTATTCTCAGAAAACATCATAAATACATCTATTTTTGGTAAATTGTCCGATTGTGCTTTAACAAACCCACTTTCCGTCATTGTTCTTGATAATTTATAATGTCACTTAGACCAAAATCGCACTAGGTACTAACACACTAGAAAAACACTACAGTAATATTTCACAGCAAAATAGCACAGTGAATATTGACGCCGATAAATGACATAACATGTGCGTCACAGTCCCTTATTTCGGTTCGACCAATGGTGATGCGTTCGCAAATTTGAATTTCGCTCGCATATTTTGAACTTTTTATATATTTCTTGCATATTCCCTATTTTGGTGCGTAGTTTTTCTTACATACCTAATTCCACGGCGTTTTTTTCTGAAATAAAAGATAGTTGAAATATAAATTATGAGTATGAATGCTGCACAATAGATTTATTTTGTTTTTATTTATTTATTTATTTAATAGGCAACCGGCAAAAATAGGGATCGTGCATAGATCCAAAGTCGATAATTATGGAACAAGAACCAATAAACATTGCAATGTGAGTCCTCCTACGAGAGGATCGTTTCAAAAAAATACCAAATCATAACCTCTATATTGTTAAATAACATTGGAAACCAGCCCCGGGTCTTAATTTTTTTCCTGGCGGAGCAAACACTAAAAATGTTTTTACCTTATTATATTTTATATATTTTTACCTTTATCATCATCATTTCAGCCATCAGACGCCCACTGATGGACATAGGCCTCCCGGAAACAACGCCACGAAAACTAGCGTTGCTCATTCTGTGTTTAAGCCTATTTATTACGGCTGTTTCAAGCCTATTTATTACGGCTATATACTTGACAGATAAAAAATAATATTTTTAATTAAAATAAATATTTTTAATTATTTCTATTTTTATTCAATTGGGATTTTTTTGGGAAGATTTAGGAATATAATTTTATTATTTAGGACTGATTAGTTATCGTGTAATTAATTAATCTTTTTTCAACATATAGTTATCAGGTCAGAAATTAAATTATCATTATTTTTACATTATTTGATAGTAATTTATTTGGGAATCACGTTAAATACGGATTTTGCACTTGGGACAGTATAATTGATTAATTACACCTATTCTTTGGTTCGTTATTTTAGTCAACAAAACACCTGACAACTAACGTCATTGATTGGTATATGGCGTCAAAATTCAAACGTTGCTCCTTTTAAATAAAAAAAGGATATTTTATCCTTTAAAAGGATATATAAGTATATTTTGTAACTAGGGCGGTAGGTTGTCAATTGGACACGAGAACGAAATTGGGCGCACATTCGCTCGAGAGTAGGGATTGCAATCCGGTGTCATTTTCAATCCGGATCTATGGAATTAAATCTTACATAATAAACTTTACCTAATATATATATATATATATATATATATATATATATATATATATATATATATATATATATATATATATATATATATATAATAGCTATATAAATGTCTATTTACTTCAATCAACTTACTGTAAATACCGTATTTGCGGGTGCATAACGCGCACCCTAAACTTCAATCTACTTTTTGTGCGTCTATAACGCGTACCTATGTTTTAGAGCTCAACCTCATCTTAGGTCTATAAAGCTGGTACCCCCACCTCTTCAAAATTCAAATTTGATAAGACCAGAATTATGTGCTCTTTATTGCCACACAGGCAATCGCAATTCTTATTCAAATTTGTGTGTTCGATTATTAAAAATTACACTTGTGGCTCATACAGTTCGGGGTGAATTTTTCGTACAAGGGTGCGAGGCCAAAAATCGTGATGCTATTCACGATTTTTGATCTGGAGAGCACATAATTATTGCAAAAATTTCGCGTTGGTTAAAATTTGTTTGCTCGATTTTTATAGATTTCACCTCTAATCGCTCAAGCGGATCGGGATGAATTTTTCGTACAAGGGTGCGAGCACAAAAATTCCGAATAGCATAACTGGAGAGGAAATTATTATTAGAATAATTTCTATTCGGTTAAAATTTCTGTGCTCTATTATTATAGATTTCGTCTCTTATAGCTCATACCGATCGGGGTACATTTTTCGTACAAGGGTGCGAGCACAAAAATCGGAAATATCATATTTGGAGAACACATAATTATTGCAACAATGTCAATGTATATTATAACAATGTATTATAGATATCGCCTCTTATGGCTCCTACCGATCGGGGTGAATTTTTAGTACAAGGGTACTAGCACAATAATCGTGAATATTATAATTGCAACAAATTGCAATTATTGCAACAATTTTGAGTCATTTAAAAATTTCTGTTCTCGTTTATTAAAGATTTCAAGGCTAATACAGTTCGGGGTGAATTTTTCGTACAAGGGTAGGAGCACAAAAATCGCGAATATCATATCTGGACAACCCATAATCATTGAAATAATAATCATTGAAAAATTTGTGTGCGTCATTATTATAGATTTCACCTCTTAGGGCTCATGCAGTTCGGGGTGAATTTTTCGTACGAGGGTTTGAGAGCAATAATCATAAATAGCATATCTGGAGAGCACATTTAAAATTTCTGTTCTCGATTATTAAGTATTTCCCCTCTTAAAGCTGATACAGTTCTGGGTGAATTTTTCGAACAAGGGAGCGTGCAAAAAAAAATCACGAATGTCATATCGGGAGAGGACATAATTATTGCAACAATTTCGATTCCGTTAAAATTTCTGTGTTCTATTAGTATAGATTTCACCTCTTATCGCTCATACCATTCGGGGTGAATTTTTCGTAGAAGGGTGCCAGCACAATAATCGTAAATAGCAATATGGAGAACACATAATTATTGCAACAATTTTTTTCATTTAAAATTTCTGTTCTCGATTATTAAAGATTTCACCTCTTATGGCTCATATATTTCAGGGTGAATTTCTCGTACAAGTGTGCTAGCACAAAAATCGCGAATATCATATCTGGAGAACACATACTTATTGCAACAATATTGCGTTGGTTAAAACTTATGTGCTCGATTATTATAGATTTCACCTCTTATTGCTCATTCGGTTCGGGGTGAGTTTCACGCACAAGGGTTTGAGCACAAAAATCGCAAATAGCATATCTGGAGAGCACATAATTATTGAAATAATTTTGCGTCATTTAAAATTTCTGTTCTCGATTATTAAAGATTTCACCTCTTAAGGCTAATACAGTTCGGGTGAATTTTTCCTACAAGGGTGCGAGCACAAAAATCGGGAATATCATATCTGGAGAACGCATAATTATTGCAACAATATCGCGCTGGTTAAAACTTGTTTGCTCGATTATTATAGATTTCGCCTCTTATGGCTCATTCAGTTCGGGGTGAGTTTTTCGCACAAGGAGTTGAGTTAGCGAATTCGCTCCAGGGTACTTAAAAAGCACATAAATAGCACATAATTGTAGTGCTTATTTGGTATCGGTATCCCAATTTTTTAGATGGGTGGGTGCTAGCTTGACTGTTAAGTTAGCACCCCCACTAGTAAAATTTGATTCTTTCATTGAAGGATTCGAGCACAAAAATCGCGATTGCGGCACATAATTAGCACATAAAGAGCACTTTATTCTGGTTTTATCAAATCTTAATTTTGGAGAGGTGTGGGTGCCAGCTGTATAGACCTCCTCATCTTCACTGATCAGTCGCTGTCTTATTTTTAAAAATAGTATCAAATCGGTTTCAGATTTTCAGAAAAGTTTTCTTGGAGAAAATCAAAGTTATTAGATTTTGAAAATTCCTCCAAACAGTCTCACAGTAGAGAAAATAGCGAGAGTCTACAAATGTTAATTTCTGCCGCTGCCTTATTTTCAAAATATTAACAAAACGGTTTCCGATTTTCAAAATTTGGACTTTTTGGAGAAATTTGTGGTTTTTAGATTTCCAAAATTCCTCCAAATAGTCACACAGTAAAGAAACTAGTGAGAGTCTACAAATGTTAATTTTGTAATATCTCGACCTCATTTTCATTGATCTGTGGCTGTCTTATTTTACCAATTATTAACAAAACGCTTTTAGGTTATGAAAATTTGGACCTTTTGAAGAAATTTGTGGTTTTTCGATTTCCAAAATTCCTCCAAATAGTCGCCCAATGAGGAAAATAGTTAGAGTCTACAAATGTTAATTTTGTAAAATTTCAACGTCATCTTCATTGATCTGTCGCTGCCTTATTTCTCAAAATACTGACAAATAGGGATTGCAATCCGGTGTCATTTTCAATCCGGCCAGATCCCTGGAAGTAAATCTAACATAATAAACTTTACTTAATCTACTGAGATCACAACAATCAGGTATTTGAGAAAGCTAACAACTCTTATTCGTATATTTATGACAGACATCATGATAAATCTGTCTAGTGAAATATAATATCTATTTAAATGTCTATTTAGTTTAATCAACTTACTATAAATACCGTATTTGCCGGTTCATAAGGCGCACCCTAAAATACAACCTACTTTTTGTGTACCTATAACGCGGACCTATATTTTAGAGGCATTTTTTTTGGAAAAAGGTGCGCGTTATACACCAGCAAATACGCTAATTATTTTAATTATACATTATTTATCACAAAATCAATTTTGGTTTTGAAAAAAACATGTGGCGCCATGCGCACCAGAATTTTAAGTACCTACTCATACGACAGCGCGATTATTTTATCAAAAATTAGCATCACCGGATCCGGTATATTGGTACCGGATCCGGTAAACGTTTAGTGATGCCGGATCCGCCGGATTACCGAATCCGTTTTTCCGGATTGCAATCCCTACTCGAAAAGGAAACTTTTTTTGTAATTTTTATTTTGTAATGAAAAAAATTTCTGTCACTTTCACGCCACTTCTTTAATATTGAGGTCTTGATTGTGTTTACCAAATTTATTTAATTGTTTTTTTTAATGTAACCTAGTGATATTGAATATTTGCATGCGTTACCCAAGTTATGTGGTAATACAAACAAAAGTGGTATTTCTCGTACTAAAAAACGTGAGCCAAGATATTACTTTTAATGCACAAGTAATAAAAAATAACTTATATATTTATATTAATGCTATTTATGGGTGTATTGTATAGCTATGTAATTAACGTTAGGTATTCATCAATTTAATTCGTGCTTTAATTATACAGAGTACAAATTTGAAAAGTAGCCCGTATTGGGCTACTAATAACACTCAAGCCGAAAGATACACAACACGATCAGAGCAGTTCTCTCTTCCCTCGCCCGTATACGTACGCGGTAGAGATGAGCATGGTACGAGTTTCTCGTCCCAGATCTCATCCAATTGGACGTATCCCTGTCACTGTCCCATCCCATTTTCATCCCACTGTCCCATCCCACAAACGTAAACTTTTCGTCCAATACCATGCCATCCCGGTCGCGGTCATTTCGGTTTTTCTACAATTAGTAATTCTTTTTCCTCGCAAATGAATCGGAAGATTTTTCATGAACTACATCGTTATCCCAGAAATCTCCTGCGGTGGATATGCATTAAAATTTTGCGTTTCGGCACGATAAACTTTAATTTTGGATTATTGTCTATTTTCAATCTAATCGTTAAAATCGTTAAAAACAAAGTTGCACCATTTTCAAGGATAACGACAAACTGTCGCGCCGAGTCATGAAAAACTTAACCAACCATCTAGAAATAGCTAACAAAAATATTGTGATTTGTATTCGGAAGCCTACTTGTGTCTACAAACAAATGAGAATAAAAAGATTCTTACATGAAAGCAATTAATTATGCACGAACTAGATTTACTACATTATCAAAATCTGTCTCACTCCGTCCCATACAAAATTGTCGAATTTCTTTGTGCGCGTGTGAAAATTTCCGCCACTTTATACGTCAAAAACTTTTTGACGTATAACTAAATATTTTCCCGAAACTTTCATATTCCCGCCTTTTAAACTTGGCGGATGCGCATGCGCTTAATTAACCCTAAAAAAGTCTATTATACTGTCCTATATGCTAAATCCGTGTTTAACGTGATTCCCAAATAAAGTTCTATCAAATAACGTAAACATAATGTTGATTTAATTTCAGACCTGCAAACTATACGTTCAAAAAGATTACATGATAACTAATCAGTCCTAAATAATAAAATTATATTCCTAAATCTTCCCAAGCGATTTCCAATTGAATAAAAATAGTTATAATTAAAAAAAAAATTTTATCTGTCAAGTATATAGTCGTCTATTTATTTACAAATAATGGCTAGAGGCATGACAGTAGCGCCACCTAGCATGCGCAACTATTCCGGATTATGTCAAGTAGTGACGTACAAATGTTTTATTATTTTATAATAAATAAAGTAATCAAAAGAAATATAGAAAGATAGCAAATAGAATTTTTGGAGGATTTTGTTAATAACGCATGTTATTATGCATGTTATTATAAAAACTGGTTTTGAAAGTGTAAAACCAATATAAATTGTTGCTCCTACACTGGCTCTATCCGGACAAAAGGGTAAATTAATAGTTGCATAAGCTACATTTTATGAAATATTCGTGAGATTGTGGTTCACAAAATGTCAAGCCAGTTTCCATTTTCATAACAAAAATTAGAAATCGGCCTTTAATGCTAAATGACAACCAGCAAGATCTAGGAGTTCTTGCTGATTTTTTATTATTGAAATACCAACAAAACCTTGGCCTTTTATTTCGGTGGATTAATCCTCACATGATTTCTCGTCAGTGCAATAGCTTTCATCTTTCTTTCTTGAAATATTTGCCGTTATTAAAATTAAATTTCTTGTTTCCCATAAATTTCAGAAAACACCTTGACTTGACATTCTTGATCGACCACAAGAGGTTGAGTTTGAATTAATTCATGTCTTCTTATAAATGATGAATGTTTGCAGCAACTGCCTCTTTTATCCAATAATCAATTTAATTTTGTCTCATTTTTAGGGTTCCGTACGGAAAACGAAACCCTTATAGGATCACTTTGTTGTCCGTCTGTCTGTCTGTCTGCTGTCTGTCTGTCTGTCTGTCTGTCTGTCCGTCTGTCTGTCTGTCAAGACCATTTTTCTCAGGAACGCGTAGAGGTAACAAGTTGAAATTTGTATCAAATACTCGGGTCTGCGGTCTCTTTCAGCTGTGAAAACATCAAACTTGTAAGTCAACGCGATCAAAAGATATAACCGTTTATGTCGCATATTTTGCTATTTCACAAGGGAATCAAAACCTATATGGTACTTCCCGTTGACCTAGAATCATGAAATTTGGCAAGAAGCGGTGTCTTACAGCACATGCAAAGGGAAAAATCTGAAAACCGTAAATATGTAGTTTAATTACAACAAAAATGCGAATTTACTATTAGAAACTTATGAAAATACACTAATGTGTTGCGTGGTATTGTCAGGCAGCAGAAGCATAGGGGTTGCATACAGTTAGGTCCTCCTCCTCCTATATTTTTTGGTAGTAAATTGCCCAAAAGCAGTCAATTGAACAACTGAATGTTAAGAGTATCGAAATAGATCTAGAAATAGTTAATATATTACTTTATATTAGATCTAGAAATAGTTAGATCTTAATATAACTTAGTGAAAAAGTGTAATACTAAAACAAAGTTTTCTTTTTATAAGTTTAAAAATATTCGCATTATTTAAAAAAAAAAAATAGTTAGATCTTAATATAAGTTAGTGAATAAGTGTAATACTAAAATAAAATTTTATCATAATCGTCTATTCGTTTTATTTTTATAAGTTTAAAAATAATCGCGTAATTCAGTTAATTCTTAATGTAAGTTACTGATTAAGGGTAATAGTAAAATAAAGATTTATCATAATCGATTTATTATAATCGTCATTCGCTTTCTGTTGGTAACTTTTAAAATATTTTAGTTTTGGCTTGGAATTTGAAATAGGTCTCTCGTCAAGAATTTCATATCATATATGTAAGTAAGATTTCGTGTTTAACGTACCTAACTACCTAACTCGTGTTTATCGTACCTAACTAACTACTCGGTGACCTCTTGTATTTAGGATAAAACGAGACGCGCACAAGCAGGGCGACGCGGGGCAAGTACAAGGGCGGGAGGTCGGCCCAGGTCGGCCCTTTTGTAGTGAGCGGCAGAAATACGAAATTTTGTTTTGTATTCAATAACTTCGTACTCTTGCATATCCTTACTTACTCAATAAATTATGGCTACAGTTAATTTAACCGTTAACGACAACATTATCGTACACGATGTAATATTTATGCCCGGCGATGGCAGTTGCTTGTTTCATGCTATAGCTTTTTTAATTTATAATTCAACCAATTTTGGACAAACACAGCTTTTGAGAGCTACAATAGTTAAATATATATATAATTGGGACGAGTTTTGTTTGTTTACTAGCCTTAACAAGTTAACTGAATGTGCTTGATACGTCCTCCACAAAAAAAAGATACCTTACTTACAAGTTTGTACGGAACCCTCGGTGCGCGAGTCACAACGCGCACTTGGCCGGTTTTTTTTATAAGTTTTGAGCAGACCATCCATTAAAGCGACAGATCGCGCAAGGATTATATCTTGTATTTGAATTTTAATATTTACTCGATTGATTTCGCGAAGAATATTTGCCCAAATTCAAATTCAGAATAAATTTAAAGTTCTTTATAGCAATTAAGTGATGACCTGCCTCGTACTTAGCTTCCGGAGCAGGAGATGTTTGCTTAATTTCTTCCAAGGCTTCCACTACTTTTGGCAAATTGTTTGACAGGGCATTCACAGCAACATGTTTCGCCGACCATCTCGTCTGACTGGTTCCTTTTAAATTGGTTTTAACACAATTTTCCATAATATCCCACCGAACAGTGGATCCGACAAAAAAGCAATATCCTTTTTGAATTAGCCCAAATAAGTTTATAGCTTTCTGGCATGATGAGGCATGATAAACCTACAAGATTTAAGGAGTGACCCAATCACTCATTCCTTTCTGCAATCCTTGCTTGTCCACTCCTTTATAGATGCTAGCAATATTGGACCCATTATCATAAGATTGGCCACGACATTGTCCAATATCTAAAGTATATACTGCCAAATTTTCTATAATCTGTTGACAAATGTACTCTCCTTCTTGTCTTTCCAGCAACTTCTATGAAATCAATGAAATTTTCTTTTATTTCACACACATCACCAGTTTTTTTTTTACATATCGAATTTGTTTTATATATCTGGAAGGTAGTCGAACATTATCGTGTAGTATTTGGCTTCTTTGATGTCATTTAAAATGCCATTTCTAACTATTTTTGCCATTATGCCAATAATTTCATTCAGCCAGTGGACTTAGACAATAGTCAGCGAAGTGACATAAGTTCGGTCCAGCCAGTGGACCAAGTCAGACGAGCACAGCCAGTTCAGCCAGACTCAGTCAACAGCCAGTTCAACCAGACTCAGCCAGCAGCCAGTTCAACAAGACTCAGCCAGCAGTCAGTCAACCAGACCAGTCGAGTCCAGTTCAGAGAGTCCAGCTCCACTCAGTCCCTCAACAGTGTTTGTATCTCTTATATTTGTATATATCGTCAATGTAAATAAATTCCTCTGGAAACCGTGAGTGATATACCTATTCCACCATAAACTCCATAAACTCCGCCATAGACGGTCCCAAGCCCGGTTTGCGAAAGGAGGAGGGTAGACACCCTGAATGGCCAGAAACACCAGTGCGTCTCAGGAAGTAGGCTAAGGACGGATAGAGTTGGACTCGCGGCATAGCTGTGAGAACTCCAACATATCTCATCCAGCTGAAAATTGTCAAGCCGTGTCTGTGCGGTTGAGTACACAGACCTGAGCCTCCAGATTGGGGGTTGGGCGATGGGCTAACAACCTATTCCCGGAAAAAAAAAAAACTTGTTAAGGAACCTGATGCTTCGCCTCGGATTGGACAGATTCAACGGAAACGACCTGGCAAACGGAAATTTGATCACTCTTTCGGAACCTGGAATGTACGATCCTTGTTCAAACCTGGAGCTCTAAAATCACTCCTAGAACAAGTTGATAAATTTAACATTGATGTTATTGCACTCCAGGAAACTAAATGGCTTGGCAGCGAGATAAACGACATGAGGTCGCACACAATATTTAAAAGTGGAAAACTATCGGGAAGCCGTGAGTTTGGAGTAGCTTTTGTCGTCAGCAAAGCTTTTAAACAGCATATTACCAACTTCAAACCCATTAACGAAAGATTGTGTGCACTTCGCATAAAGACAACATTTTTCAACATCTGGCTCATTAATGTTCACGCCCCAACGGAGGATAAGGACGAGGACGAGTTCTATAGTCATCTTGAATCAATTTATGACTCATTGCCCTCAAATGACATCAAGATCATACTAGGTGACTTCAACGCGAAGGTTGGGAAGGAGGAGACACAAAGAGGAACAACCGGAGGGCACAGTCTCCACGACATTAACAATGACAACGGCCAACGTCTAGTTGATTTCGCCTGCAGTAGAAACGTAATAGTAAGCTCAACGTGCTTCCCGCATCGAAGCATTCACAAAAGAACCTGGGCGTCACCTGATGGAAGGACGTATAACCAGATAGACCACGTTCTTATTGATAAAAGGGCAGCCTCCAGCCTCTTAGATGTAAGAACCTACAGAGGGGCTAACTGCGACTCTGACCACTATTTGGTCAAAGCCTCATTCCGGTGTCGAATCGCAAACAGAAGACCTGCAAAATTCCAACCGACACTCAAATTCGACATCGAGAAGCTGAAAGACGAGTCAACCGCAGGCGCATACGCATCAGCTTTAAACAGACATTTTGACCAAATATCCAACCATCACGAAATGCCAATAGAGCAGTTATGGCTCTCCATCAAAAATGGCATTAAGTCTGTCGCAGAGGAGGTTATAGGCCACCAGTCCCGGCGAAAGAAAAACGATTGGTTCGATGATGAATGCCGAGATGCAATAGACAAAAAGAATGTAGCGTACAAACAATTCACCGAACGACCGACAAGAGCCAAGAGAGACATATTTGACGAGCTCAGACGATCTGCAAACAAAATTTGTAGAAAGAAGAAAAGAAAGTACCTGAATGACGAGCTATGCAAAATGGACGAACATTTTAAGTCAAATAACACAAAAGCGGCATATGCAATAGTTAAAAACCAAAAACGAGGGTATCAACCAAGTACGAGCCTATGCAAGGACGCTGCAGGAGGCATTATTAGCAGCACAGAGGAGATAAAGACGAGATGGGGGCAATATTTCCAACAGTTGCTTAACCCGAATTCACCACCGTCCACTACCGTAACTGACAACTTGACCGAGGCAGCTACTGACGAAAATATAGTGAGCCTCCCTACAGTAGAAGAAGTAAAAGATGCCCTCAACAAATTAAAAAACAACAAGGCGCCGGGCATAGACGACATTCCAGCCGAACTCCTGAAGAGCGGTGGTGAATGCGTAGCTACAAAAATTCACACCTTGCTGCTACAAATATGGACACAGGAAACACTACCTGACGATTGGCGAAAAAGCATTATATGTCCGATATACAAAAAGGGTGACAAACTGTGCTGCGAAAACTATAGAGGGATTTCATTGCTGTGCACATGCTATAAAATCTTGACGAAGATCATTGAGTCTCGAATTAAACCCTATGCCGAAAATATAATTGGAGAATACCAAGGAGGATTCAGAGCCGGACGATCAACTACGGATCAAATTTTCTCAGTAAAGCAGGTGCTAGAGAAATGCTGGGAATATAACATCGATGTGCACCAAATATTCGTAGATTTTAAACAAGCTTATGACAGTATCGACACATACATACACGATAATGCTGGAACTGGGAATACCAGCGAAACTTGTTCGACTGACAAGGCTTACAATGACCAACTCAACATGCCAAGTAAGAATCCAGAACGAGCTGACAACAAGCTTCCTAACGCTCTCAGGGCTGAAGCAAGGAGATGGCCTTGCACCCACACTGTTTAATCTGGCTTTGGAATATGTCGTACGAAAACTCCCTGTTGACACCAGAGGGACGCTATTATTTAAATCAACCCAAATAGTAGCTTACGCAGATGACATAAACATAATGGCGCGCTCAAAACTAGACGCCAAGGAAGTATTCGTTAATCTTGACACGGCAGCACTAGAAGTAGGGTTACGCATGAATGAAAACAAAACGAAAGTTATGGTACAATCACGAAGAAACACGCCAATCAGACAAAATCTAACGATAGCAAACTATAACATAGAAAATGTGGACAATTTCATATATCTGGGAGCCAATCTCTCCAAAGACGGCAATGAAATCAACGAAATAAAAAGACGCATAATGATAGCAAACAAGACATATTATTCGGTACTTCCTATAATCAAATGTAAAGACGTGCACAGAAAAACGAAGCTGCGAATCTACAAAACAATAATAAGACCTGTACTCTGCTATGGCAGTGAAACGTGGACCTTTATACAGGCATCAGAAAAAATGGTCAATGCTTTTGAAAGAAAGGTATTGCGACGAATCCTCGGACCGGTGAGAGAACAAGGCGCATGGCGAATTCGGTACAATAAGGAATTGTAGCTATTTTTGAGGACCCAGAAGTCTCCACTCTCATCAAACTCCGAAAGCTACAGTGGGCTGGTCATGTACAGCGAATGGAAGACGGAAGAATACCCAAGCGAGTACAAAAAGGAAAAGCGGAAGGAAAAAGACCAGTCGGAAAACCAAGAAAACGCTGGGAGGATTCCATTGACGAAGACAGCAGATCGCTTCTGAAATTTGCAACGTGGAGGACGCGGTCATTGGACCGAGAAAACTGGAGACGGAGCATTCAGGAGGCCAAGGCCCGACTCGGGCTGTAGCGCCATTGATGATGATGATGATGATACCTATTCCACGGCTTCTCATGCCCAGGGGTGGGCTGCCAAATTTTGAACAACCGCACAGTGGGCTGGATTGCCAAAAAAGTGGATAAAAATAGAATACTTTATTATATATTATTACTTTTAAATACATCTCCTTCTATACATTTGAAATTTTGGTTACAGGGGTTTTCTACGCCGTTGAACATGAATCTGTTATCACAAAGTTAAAAATCAAAATGGCGCATCCAATATGGCGGACATTTTTCCGAAAACTTATCCAATTTTTACTAAGGTTGGCACAGGTGGCGGATAATTTTTCGAAAAACTTTTTACAAAATTGCGTACTTAGTTTTTATATGTCGTTCGTCAGCAATCAACTGTCAAAATTCCAAAAAACAGAATAACTTGTCCAATATGTCGGACAATTGTGGATTTAGCACAATTGTCCGCAGTTTAAACCTCTGATTATGAATTTCCTATCAAAATTTTAGAAAACATAATGGTTGATCGAATATAGAAAATTCCAAATTGTATATTTTATATTGTATATGAAAAATAACTGGACAATTCTGAGTGCTGCTTAAAATAATTGTGAATATCTGATTCTTTAATCAGAATCTTCGCTCCTATTAGACGATTTGATCACATTATTTGAATTACTAGTCCGCGATCGTCCTCCTCGATCGTAAAGAGACAACAATTTCAAAGCTTCGGCAGACAAACTTCCAATGTAGCTTTTCTACAATTTTTTCTTACGAAATTTTCTCGATATTTTTTGTCTGTTACGTGTATACATACATATTTTTTTATGTGTTCTTAAGGGCATCTATTGTCCTTTTGGAACCTATTCACTTTGATTTCAATTTTGACAACATTTTTCTTACGTTATCTCTGTCGTCTTGATGTATTGTAGTGTTATACTTTTCAATCTTCTAGAATTCATCTTCTAGAATGTGCAATATAAAAAATCACAACGAATGTATTACGGCTTTTCTCACACGGTACACGGTATTGCATAGGCTCGTTTCGGCATGCAACTCTTAAGAATTCTGATTTCATAGTCATTCTCAGTGTTACCTATGCTATAAACGTGAAACTAGCCCGGGATATATTGGGCGATTAACTATTTTCACAGTTTTGTGTCAGTAAATTATTTAAAAAAAGGTTTTCTACTCGCAATTTTCAGTTAGGCACCAAATGAGCATAAACTATTATTTAATAATGTACAAAATATACAAATATTCTACATTCCTTTAGGATTACCCTGCATTGAGCAGATTTGATATTGCACACACAAACAAAATATTAGGAGCACTTTAAGGGGAGAACTTTTTTCGATGCGGATTCACGCGTCATATAAATGTCAATAGTATGTAATTTCGGGATGCTCTGTAGCCGCCGGTTTTGGAACCAGACGCCTTATCTTTCGCTAAGACATGCCCAGAGACTTCATCTAGAAGATAATACAAGAAAAAAGGTATATTTTAAATTTTGATTTTTTTATTTTTGTCCATTTTTTCGACAACTGTGAACCGGCTCGCTATTATTTCGAAAAAAAAAACGGTAAATGAGTAAGTACATTGTCTTCATTTATTTTTGTACAGTATAATATATATATATATATATATATATATATATATATATGTATATATATATATATATATATATATATATATATATATATATATATATATATATATATACATAATAAGTTGTATGAATGAACAAAGTGCTGTGGAGTTAGAAAAAGTCCTGTACAATAAGTTATCAGATGTGTGTATGGTACAAAAAGAGACGGTGAAATTTCCAATAATAAAAGTAGAAGGAATAGATAACTTGAGAAAATGAGCAACAAATCTCTAGAAGCTGACATCAATATAAGAAATTTTAAGAATTTACATTCAAATTTTAAAATCGTACATTCATATACAAACAAAAAATCCAATTTACAAAGTGCACTTATGGAAGTGACCCCAGAAATTTATAAATCCATTAAAGACAACAAAAGTAAAATTTTTGTGGGATACCAAAACTGTAAGACATATGACGAAATTAACCTAAGACCATGCTACAACTGTGGTAGGTTTGGTCACAGTGGTAATAATTGCAGGAATGATAAGATATGTTTGAAATGTGCTGGCCCTCACAACTCAATTCATTGTAAAAATACTACGCATTTCAGCTGTGTGAATTGCATTCATAGCAATAACATATATGGAAAAACATATGATGTGAAACACGTGGAAAATGATAGCCACAGCTGTACAGTGCTGAAGAATAAAATATAGAAGTATACTGCTGCAATGGATTATCTGATCGACCTAACGATACCTCGATACATCGGTAAGCTAAATATCACTCCGCAACCAAGAATGATGCAGAACTCATCACTTGCTTCACAAGCGTCAATAAGTCCAAATAGAAGTTAAGGCGACTCTTATGAATTGTGAAAACGATTATACTGATTACATAACAAGAGAAGAATTGCTCTGATATACAAACTCTCAATAGTAGAATCAATATATTACAATCATTGATAATGCATGTGAATATAAGAAGTCTTAATAAAAATCATGAATTACTTCAAACATTAGTTGAGAGTTTGTATTTAAACCCGTGTGTGATAGTTTGTACGGAAACATGGGAAATGGAGAAGTATTAATTATCAATTAAGAAATTATATTATTTATTACAATGATAGCAGGATTAATAAAGCTGATGGAGTAGTTATCTATATCAGAGATGATCTTGAGCATAATGCAAATATTGAATTAATAAGTGAATTGAATATCTTAACGGTGAACATAAAAAATACTGATAATGTAAAGTTAAAAATTTCAGCAATATATAGATCACATAATTTGGAAAAAGATGTATTCAATAGAGATTTGGCAATATATTTAAGCACACACAAAAAGGTAATGAACCATATCATTTTAGGCAATTTTAACATAGACATATTAGTTTAATACCTGACAATATTAGTCAAGAATTTCTAAATATTATATTTCAAAATGAATTTTTGCCATGCTTTACAAGTGTGACTAGACCATCTGTTTAGAATTGTAATGTGGGAACTTGTATAGATAACATATTTATCAAATCAAAGAATTTTACTTATAAATCCTATAAATTAGAAAATATTGCATAAATTTTCTATCCGATCACTACCCTCTTTTTGTTGGCATAAATAATGATTTAATAAAAAATAACAACTCTACAGTAAGCACTTATTTAGATTATAAAATATTGAAAAATTTATCTAAAAAGACTAATCGGAATAAAATACTAGAAATATGTGATCCTAATGTAGCAACAAATATTTTAATAATTGAAATACAAAAATTAATAAAAAAATGTACAAAAAAATAAAAAGTAAAGATCGACAAAGACTTATGAAATGTTGAATTACTACTGCAATAATGAATTCGTGTAAGACTAAAGAGTTGTTATATAATATTTGGAAAAAAGATCCTCTTAATCAAATACTTAAAAAGAAATACGATGATTATAAAAATATCTTGAGTAAGGTAATTAAACAAGCTAAGAGGAATTTTAATAGTCAATATGTTGTTATGTAAAATATGTGATAAACCAAAACAGTTATGGAATTTTATAAAAGAAAATAATGGTGGGAATCATAAGAAAAAGTCAAATGAAATTGACTATATTATTGATGACAAAAATTGTAAGATCAATAATGGTCCATTAAATATAGCAAATGCAATGAATGCATACTTTTTGATATTGATGATATTGGTACAAAATTGAGCAGTAGCATAACTTGTAACAAAGTGTCTGGTATCCATACACGGAATAACACTGAAACAATGTACTTATACCCAACTGATAGAGATGAAGTCACTAGAGCTATATCCTCGTTAAAAGACAGAAATGGGGGAGTTGATGGTATAAAAGCTATAACGATAAAAGCCATAGTGACTTTGACACATATATTTAATTTATGCATTGAAACTGCTATATGGCCTGATTCATTAAAAGCGGCAGAAAGTATTCCAATATTTAAAAATGGAGATAGACATTCTGCAAAAAACTATAGGCTTATAATATATTTGATTTTGAATATAGCTAAAATATTTGAACGTATTATATACAATAGAATACAGGATTTTATAACGAAGTATGATATTCTAGCTCAGGGGTCTCCAAACTTTCCAGCCTTAGGGCCATACTGATTACTCCAGTAAGTTCCGAGGGCCAAAAACCATATTATCATTGTTGCCGGTGGTAAAAAGTGAAATAGTCCACTGATGAAAAAAAAAGTCCGAAAAAGTACGCAACGTTTAAAAAAGGCTGCAAATCGGACTAAAGTCCGCAAAACGGCAACACTGCATATTATTAATTTTCCTGTCATTATCTGTAATTTCTAGATTAATCGTAGAGTACGAGCCATTAGGAGTAACGTGACACGACATCTGGTGGACACAAGCGGAAATAGGTAGTACCTTCTATCGCTAACAGATGGCGCTAATAGCACGTACAGAATAATCTCGTTGGTTCGAGAAAGTTCTGGTGTCTTCCACTCACTTCTAGATGGCAGTAATTGGAATATATAAGAAGGCTAGTGGCGCAACCACAAGTCAGTTCCTATGACACTGTTGTGAAATAAAATAATGCGTACCTCCTTAAAACGTGTTTGTGCGTGTTTAAGTTTAAGACATCTTTGTAACAGTATTTTGATTTGAATTGTTGCTTTTGTGTGTGATTTAGTAGTATGGAAAAGAAGCGAAAAATTGATAGTGAATGCAGAAAATTCAAAGATCAGTGGAATTCAGTATTTCGTAATTGAGTCCAGTAACAAGGCGCTATGTTTGATTTGCAATGAAAGCATAGCCGTTCTCAAGGAATATAACATTAAACGTCATTATGAAACAAAACATTTTCAAAATTACTCAAAATATACAAGAAGTTTGCGGACAGAAAAATTCGAAGCTATGAAGCGCGGATTGAAATCGCAGCAATCTTCATTTACAAAACTCAAAACTGAACAAGAGGCTGCAACTCGTGCCAGCTTTCGTGTGGCTCTTGAAATTGCAAAACGTGGAAAACCATTCACCGATGGAGAAATGATCAAAGAATGCATAATTGCAGTAGCCATAGAAATGTGCCCTGAAAAGGTAAATTTATTAAAAACTGTCAGTATGTCAGCAAACACTGAGGCTCGAAGGGTAGAAAACATCGCTGAAAATATATCCTCTCAACTGTTCGACAAAAATGGACATGTTGAGTGGTTTTCTTTGGCCTTGGATGAGTAAACGGATGTGTCAGATACTGCTCAGGTGTTGATTTATATTCGAGGAGTAGATAAAAGCTATGAAGTGCATGAAGAACTTCTTGATATGTATAGTATTCATGGCACAACTACTGGTACAGATATTTTTAAAGCAGTTGAAATGGCCATTAATTAAAAGATCCTTCGATGGAAAAACTTGAAATGTATTACAACTGATGGAGGCAAAAACATGAGTGGGAAAGATAAAGGAGTGTGGTCGCTCTTGTGTCAAAGGCTGTAGAAAATGACGGTGGTTCAAAACCATTAGTCTTACATTGTATCATTCATCAACAGTCTTTGTGCGGAAAATGTTTGGATATGTCTGAAGTTCTGAAACCAGTCATATCAACTGTTAATTTTATCAGATCTTTTGGGCTGAATCACCGACAATTCCGACAATTTATTGAAAAGATTGGAGAAAATGACTTACCTTATCATACTGCCGTACGTTGGCTTAGTTGTGGGAAAGTCCTTCAGCGCTTTTTTGAACTTCGAGCAGTGATCGAATTTTTTTTGGATGAAAAGCATAGCCCTCTTACTGAATTACAAAACAACGCATGGCTGTGGAAGTTAGCATTCTATGTTGATTTGACAAAACATGTGAACGAACTGAATTTGAGATTGCAAGGAGAAAACCAGCATCTTCCTGATTTATACACTAATATCAAATCATTCCGGAAGAAATTGATACTGTTTCAATCACAACTACGAAGTAAATGTTTTTCACATTTTAAAACATGTGAAATATTCAACTCAGTCTCAGTGGTGTGAGACTGAGTTTCCTATCGATTTTGCAATCGAAACTTTGAGTGCTTTGAAAATAAATTTTGATACTCGTTTCTCGGACTTTGATGCCATTGCGAATCAAATTAAGATTTTTCAGAATCCTTTTGATACTGACATTGAAACCCTAGCCCCGGAACTTCAAATGGAAATGATTGATCTACAGTGCAGTGATATAATTAAGAACAAATATCAAAACTCATCTTTGTTGGAATTTTATAAGAGTCATCCACTGACACAATTTGATAATTTGCATAAATTTGCTCGTGGGCTGTTTTCTGTTTTTGGTACTACTTATTTGTGTGAGAATACCTTCTCCAAAATGAAGTACACAAAAAATGTTTACAGATCTAAATTAACTGATGAGCATCTTAAATCTCTTTTAATAATTGGTACAAGTAAAATTAGTCCACAACTACAAACTATTGTCAGTGGAAAATCTCAATTACATAAATCTCATTAGTATTTCATATGTCATTATGCTTGTTATAAGTTATGTTTTTATTTAAAATGTTTAAAATGTTAGTTGGATTCATTTCAATAATTTGTTAGTTATTATATACTGAAGTTAAATTTTCTGCATATTATACATGTCTTTACTCATTACAATTCTGTGTTTCTTTATCCAACTTATCACAAAAACAATAACAATAAGCCTACAACAATGTTATGAGGAGTTAGCCCATGACCATATCAATGTAGATGTCATATTAATAATTATTCAACATAAAATTAGAATACTTCAGTAAACTAAATTTAATTTGCTATAAAAAATATGTTCTCTAAAAGGAGTTTTCAAGTATGCTAGCTCTCCGCGGGCCGGACAAAATCTGTCCGCGGGCCGAATGTGGCCCTCGGGCCGTAGTTTGGAGACCCCTGTTCTAGCTCATAACCAATATGGATTTGTAAAAAATAAAGGGACTACAGATGCAATAGAACATATATCTAATATTATATATAATAATTTAGATAACGATACACCTATAATTGTTACATTCCTAGACCTTACAAAAGCATTTGATACAGTCAATCATTCTAGACTATTGGTAAAACTAGAGAATTATGGAATTAGAGGTATAGCAAATAACCTAATACGAAGTTATTTAAGTAACAGAAAACAAAGAGTTAAGATAAATAATTATCTAAGCAGTACAACGGATATTACGACTGGTGTACCTCAAGGAACTGTTCTAGGTCCATTATTTTTTGTACTGTAGGTCAATGGGTTGTTAACATATTTTAATAGGAAAGAAATAATATCTTACGTAGATGATACTGCTGTTATAGCTACTGGAAATACATGGTTGGATACACAAAATAAAATTAATAAATTATTAAATATGGTAGCTAATTGGCTAGCAGAAAATAAACTATCACTGAATATAACCAAAACTGTATTTATAACTTTTGGTAACTATAGCAACAGCATTCCGAAGGAGATAAATATACAAATAAATAATATTAGGATAAAGCGTGAAGAGAGTTGCAAATACTTAGGTTTAATTTTTCATTATAATATGAAATGGAACAAACACATCGAATATTTAATATCTAAAACTAAGTATCTTATTTTTATCTTTTCAAAGATTTCTAAAATAATGAACAGGAAAACTCTTCTCATGATTTACTATGCACTATTCAACAGCCTAATATCATACGCCATTATTGCATGAGGTGGAGCATATAAAAATAATTTACAATTAATAATGAATGTGAAAAATAGAATACTAAAAATAATAAATAAAAATCATGATATAGATGTAAAGAAAATGCCATTAAAAATCAATCAACTTTTATTAAGGACTGTGTGACATTCCATTATTGTAATTTAAGAGATGAATTTAAATGTTCCGATAGTATTACTAGGAAAATGCAACTACCTTTACCAAAAAGAAAAAGAGTATTAGTTCCAAAAATAGCATTGTAGTAGCGTAGAAAAACTTCAACAAGCTGCCAAATACCTTAAAGGTCTTAAAATATAGCAAATATAATATTAAACTTCAAATTAAAAGCTGGGTCAATGAAAACATAGGCTAGATATTTATTTTAAGATAAATATATGAACAGCCGTTGTTATTTTACATTTAAAATGTTTATATCTACCAACTTTTTTGTTATGTTTTATATATACCAGGCCTATCTACAGGTAATTTGTAATTACCTCTATAGGAGTTAATATTGTATGTATAACAACCATATGTGTATCCAACCATATGTACTTATCTGGTTTGAATAAATAAATAAATAAATATTTATATATTTTATTAAATATATAATATATATTTAATTATATATATATATATATATATATATATATATATATATATATATATATATATATATATATATATATATATATATGTTGTATTTGAGGTTTTCGCGGATAGATACCTGTGTTGTATTGTTTTCTCGGGGATTCCGCGTTGATGCTGAGGGTTGGCTCTGAAAAGAACCGGATTCTCGACGTTTCGGCGAACTAACATTCGCCATTCTCAAGAGATATATGCGTCCGTACGGGTCAACCGTTCGACGCATACTTCGACGCATAGTATATATATATATATATATATATATATATATATATATATATATATATATATATATATATATATATATATATATATATAAAAACTCCAACCCAACAGGAGAAGACCACGACAACCACGAATTTTTAGGCCTGACCCTGAATATTTAAAAATAAGCAGGGACAGTATTTTGCAAGGAATCAACGAAACAAACTCGTTAAACTGGACAGAATTATCGGATGTTCTCAGGAACGCTATGAGGATAGGCCAGCCCCCACATAAACGTAAGCACAGATGGTGTGGAACAGTGTATGCGACCAAGCAATAGAAGACAGACTTAACGCTTGGAAAAAAATTCATAGCAACAAAACGCCAGACAAATGGCAGGAGTTCCTGTACATTCAGAAACAATCATCAAAACTAATTAGAAAAGAAAGACGTAGCTATGAAAAAACAAGACTGGAGGAAATAGAACAAAAATTTACAAAGAATAATACTAGGAGTTTGTACAGAATTTTTAAAGAGAACCTGACAGGATATCGACCATCCAGCCTATGCTTTCGTCCATCTGATGGTTCAATGGAGACAAACACCATGTGAATTGTCAAATTTTAGCTGAGTACTTCAACAATCTTCTCAACTGTGACCTCACATCCAGCAATTTTATTTTTGAACAACCTGAATCTTATCCAGATTCCGTGCCGTCTTCTTTCCAGGAGATAACTGACATCATTCATTCATTGAAAAACGACAAAGCCCCTGGGGAAGATGGAATCATTGCCGAGTTATGGAAACTGGCTGACAACAACCTCATTCACAGAATACACAATATAATATGTGATATTTGGGTGACCGAACAAATCCCCTCAGAATGGAAATGTGCACTTATACACCCGCTTCATAAAAAAGGTGATAAAATGGACCCGAACAATTATAGAGGCATTTCACTTCTACCAGTAACGTACAAAATTCTTTCGAAAGCTCTTTTGAATAGATTTGAACCTCAAGTAGACTCACAGATAGGAGAATATCAGGCAGGTTTCCGTAAGGGGCGCTCATGCACGGAACAAATTTGGAATCTGAAGATAATCTTACAAATACGATCTTGTAGAAACACCGTGGTTACCTTTGTTGATTTCAAAAAAGGCTATGACTCCATCAACAGACCAACTCTCTTCAGCATTCTGGAGGAATTCAAAGTTGATAGGAAAACCAGGGCTTTAATTCAACAAATTCTCATTAATACTACATCAAGGGTTAAGTTTGGTGGAGCAATTTCTCAACCTTTTGAAATACATACGGGTGTTCGACAGGGAGATGGACTTTCACACATCCTTTTTAATATGGTCCTGGAAAAAATAATCACAACTTGGGAAAAAGAGATTGAGGGAATACACATTGGTAAGAGAAGAGATTATAGAGCTAAAATCAAATGTTTGGCGTTTGCTGATGATCTTGCAATATTATCGAATACCAGAGAAGCAGCAAAGCATGCACTTGAAAAATTACACGAAATTTTACAAAAGGCTGGTCTCCTGATATCTTATGAAAAAACACAGTATATAGAACGATCCCCGTCCGACAATCTACCCATCAAGACACAATATGGTTCTGTATCGAGAGTTTCCCAGTTTAAATACTTAGGAGAAATCATCTAACCGTCCGGCCTAAATATAATAGCAAATCAAGAACGAGTAAAAAAAATACAGAGAGCCTACCGACTTACTTGGAATCATTATAACAAAAAATCAATGAAGCACTTTATGCCGCAGAAACAACATTAATTCATGGTCACTCAAAAATCAAAGAAATAGAGAAACAAGAACGTAAAATTCTCCGAAAAATTTTTGGGCCGGTGAATAAGGAGGGAATATGGATTAAGAGACCATCGTCAGAAATGTATAAAACCGTTGAACCTATCACTGACACTTTCAGAAAGAGACGAGCTAATTTTTTTGGTCACATTTACAGAATGGACCAGAACAGAATTACGAAACAAATTTTCAAAATTACCTTCAACAGTAAAAATAGGTCCAAATGGATACAGGAAACTGAAGAAGACCTCAAGCAGCTAAACTTCACGATACACGATATGAATGATCGGGTTATATTTAGAAAACGACTGGTACGTGGACTCGGGCGCGAGTGTGCATCTAACGGTTAATAAACATTGGCTGCGAAATGTGTCAAAGAACGTGAATTTAAATGAAATCATGGTGGCAAATAAAAGTACAATACCAGTGGAGTGTACGGGACAAGTTAATATTATAACAGTTGTTGGAAAAGACAGACATAATGTAACAATTGAACGGGCAATGTGCGTGCCAGAACTGACAACAAATTTATTGTCGGTCAGTCAACTAATCAAGAATGGTAACAGTGTCCAGTTTGAAGAAGATGGGTGCAAGATTTTTAACCGAAATAAAGTTTTGATTGCAACAGCAGATTTAGTTGAAAATGTTTACAAGTTAAATGTTGAAAATCCAGTTGAATGTGAAAGCAGCCTGATGAGTACATCAGTAGTCATAAGTGAAGTGTGGCATCGAAGATATGGTCACATCAATTATGCAGACCTAAAAAGATTGCAAGGCGGAATCATAAATGGAATTAAATATAAAGGAAGTCAGGAAGAACAGTGTGTGGTTTGCTGTAAAGGCAAACAGGCGAGACTGCCGTTTAAACACAAAGGGACTAGGGCAGACAATATTTTGGAGGTCATTCACACTGATGTGTGTGGTCCAATGCAAGTAACGTCCTTGGAGGCTCCAGGTATTTTGTGTTGTTTGAAGATGATTACAGTCGTATGATATTTGTATATTTCCTGAAAATGAAGGATGAAGTTATCAACCGATTCAAAAAATTTCAAACAATGGTGGAAAATCAAAAAGACTCCAGGATAAAGAAAATAAGATCCGACAATGGAGGTGAGTTTTGTAGTAACGAAATGGAAAATTTTCTAAAAAGAAATGGTATCATACACCAGACAACAAATCCCTATACGCCGGAACAAAATGGTCTATCGGAACGAATGAATAGAACAATTGTAGAAAAGGCAAGGTGCTTGTTATTTGATGCAAACCTTGAAACCAAGTTTTGGGCTGAAGCTGTACATACAGCAGTCTACCTGCGAAACAGGTCAATTGTGTCATGTTTTGAAGGAAAAACTCCTTATGAAGTTTGGCATGGTCACAAACCAGATGTGAGTAATTTCAGAATTTTTGGGAGCCCTGTAATGGTTCACGTTCCAAAAGAGAAACGCACCAAATGGGACAAGAAGGCAGTACACATGATACTAGTAGGATATAGCGAAACTACAAAAGGGTACAGATTGTACGACGCTAACAGAAATATTGTAACCACAAGTAGAGATGTAGTAATTATGGAGGACATTGTAGAAAACAAAGTGCAGGTGATAGTGAGCACGGAAGTTGAGAAAGAAGAAACAGCAGAATCAGTGGGGGATATAAGTTCTAAAAGAAAATCAACACGACAACCGAAACCCAAAGTGTTTCAAGACTATGTGACTTATATGTGTGCTGAGGGAGTTAAATTAAAAGAAGATCCAGTTACCATAACAGATGCTTTATCAAGACCCGAAAAAGAAGAATGGAAGAAAGCGATGGAAGAGGAATTACAATCGTTTGAGGAAAATGAAGCATGGGTACTAACTGATTATCCGAAGGATGGAACTATAGTAGACTGCAAGTGGGTGTTCAAAAAGAAATTTGATAGCGAAGGTTAGACAAAATTTAGAGCTAGGTTATTGGCAAGAGGTTTTTCACAAAGAGCCGGAGTTGATTATGATGAAACGTATTCGCCTGTTGTGAGACATTCAACCTTGAGAATGTTAATGGCCTTAGCTGTCAAATTGGATTTGAATATAACACATCTTGATGTAACTACAGCGTTCCTGAATGGTGATCTAAACGAAACAGTGTATATGAAACAGCCGGAGGGTTTTGTAATGGATAAAAACAAAGTATGTAAGTTGAGAAAGGTTATATACCGTTTGAAATAGTCTTCCCGGTCTTGGAATAAGAAAGTAGAAAGTGTACTAAATAAGATAGGTTACGAAAGGTCAAAGTTGGAACCGTGTATTTACTTAAAGGGTAAAGGAGACAAATTAACAATTATAGCTCTATATGTGGACGATTTCTTCATTTTTTCGAAAGATTTATTGGAAGTAGAATTCTTAAAACAAGAGTTATGTTCTAAGTTTAAACTAAAAGACTTGGGAGAAGCCAAACAATGTTTAGGAATGAGAATAGAAAGAAATTGGAAAGAAGGAATAATAACTTTAGATCAAGAAAACTATGTGAATCAATTGTTGAAAAGGTTTGGAATGACTAATTGTAAACCAATTAATACTCCTATGGAAAACAAATTGCAATTGGAACCCAGCAACGGAAAATGTAGTGAAGACATTCCTTACCAACAATTAATAGGTAGCTTAATGTATTTAAGTGTACTCACACGTCCAGATATTTCATATAGCGTAAGCTACTTAAGTCATTTTAATGCTTGCTATAATGAATCGCATTGGAAATGTGCCAAAACAATTTTAAGGTATTTGCAGGGAACAAAAAGTCATTGTTTAAGATTCGAACGGTCAGGATCAGAGGTGCAAGGCTTTACAGATGCGGATTGGGCAAATGACAAGCAAGATAGAAATCATATACAGGTTATGTCTTCAATTTAGCAAATGCGGCTGTATCATGGCAAAGTAGAAAACAGAAAACCATAGCACTTTCAAGCACAGAAGCGGAATATATGGCCCTAACTGAAGCAGCGAGGGAAGGAATATATTTAAAGAATTTAATGTGTGAGTTAATCGAAGTGAATAATCCCATAGTGTTGTATAATGATAACCAAAGTGCGCGGAAGCTTTCTGTAAACCCTGTTTTTCATGGTAGATCTAAGCATATAGACGTTAAACATCATTTTATTAGGGATACTGTTAATGATGGTAGTATTGAAGTTGTTTACATGCCTACATCAGATATGGCTGCAGATTTATTAACCAAAGGCTTATGTGTGGCAAAGCACTCAAAATTCATGCATGCTATAGGATTATGTAGAAAATGAAAATTTTTGTAATATAGTGCGGGTGTTAGATTTATATTATTAAAATTGTTCATTCTAGTGCCATCTATTATTATATTCATTGCACTGGCATCTATTACTTTGTTCATGGTAGCGCCACATATTTTTACTTGTATTAAACATGTTATATTAAAAATAAATGTGTTAGTCTTGTGTAAAACATCACTGCGTGAGCATTATTTCTAACAGATTGTCCCGTAGTTGCGTGCGGAGCTTGTCGGTATTGACGTAGGAATTCTTTTAAATTTTGTCGTAACATATTGTCGTAACCTGTAGTTGACATTGCCTTTAATGCATTCTTGACCGTTTGAACGTATCGTTCTGCTTGTCCATTCGTTGCTGGATGGTATGGGGCCGCGAACTTGTGAAACTTGACGCCGCTTGTCTTTAGAAATTCTGCAAATTCAATTGATTTGAATTGTGTTCCATTATCAGACACTATCGTTACGGGGGCACCATATGTCGTAAATAATTCATCCAAGAGTTCAATTATGGAAGCCGAAGTTTTAGACCTTGTAACTTTCACCTCGATCCACTTACTGTATGCATCGACGACGATCAGCAACATCTTGCCTGCGACTGGTCCTGCATAATCGATGTGAACTCGTTCCCATGGCTCTTTAGGGTAATCCCAATGATGTTCGCTAAATTGTGGAGGAAGATGTGCGTGTTTTGCGCATTCCGTACATGATTTAGCAGTACTTTCAATGCTGGCATCTATGCCAGGTCAGAAAACAAATGAACTAAATGGGCTAAGTGAAGGTCCTTTAATATCCTTGGCTGAAGAACAGGTTCTATTACTGTCCGATGTTCGAATAACAGGCAATTTGCTGCTAAAGTGTAGTTAGCCTCCGGTGCCTTGTAGCGACATTGAGAAAGCGAGTGTCCTGTTTCTAAAAGTTGAATTATTTGACTTAGATGTGCATCTTTCCTTGACTCAAGTGCAATATGCTCTACTCGTACTGGTAGTTGTTTCATTTATTGTGGTATGTGCAAATAGTTTGGAAGAATTACATGCAAAGGTAGTGGAAACAATCGTACAATTTAATAATTGGTGTACAAACAACAAACTAATCTTGAATAGCGAAAAAACTCTGTGTTTATACATGGGCAAAAGAAGAACTTTAGCAACCTATTTTCAAATTGTTGTAGACAACCAACGCTATAAAATATCCAACTCTACAAGATTTCTTGGATTATTAGTTGATTCGAAACTTACCTGGTCGAACCACACAGAGTTAGTTTGCAAAAAATTAGCAAGAGCTTATTTTGCAATATCTCAATTGAAAAAGTATATGCATACAAGTACCTATGCTTAAGCCTGTACTATGCTATTGTCTATTCACATATATCTTTTAATATTTTATTATGGGGTAATTCAAGACATAGGGGTCAGAGACATTCAAAACACAAATGTTTCGTTATGCAGAAAAGAAATTTAAGACTAATATTTAATTTAAGGCGTCGACAGAGCTGCAGAAATTGTTTTAGGAACAACAAATTGTTAACCGTACCTTCTATTTTCATTTATAAATGTCTGTGTTATATCAAAAAAAATACTCAGAATTACTCTATATCCTCTAACATGCACACATACAACACAAGGAATGGTAAATTATTACAAACTGAAAAACATCACACTACCTTATATGCAAATTCTTTTTTCTGCATTGGTGTTAAATTATTCAATAATATATCGTCAGAAATAAGCACTCAATCATACAATAAGTTTAAAAAATCAATAAAAGAAAAATTAATAGTTGGTACATTTTATGGAATTGATGAATACTTAGACCAAATTGGTTAAACGATATCATTGAACGAGTGAAAAATTCCTACAAGTGTAGATATGTTGAGATTTAAAATTTTAAATGTATTCAAATTTATGGAATAGTTTTGTATTTATTGTGTTTTTTATATATTGCTTGTGTATTTGTTTTTTTCGCAAATTTATTTTACAATTTTCTTTTTTTCGAATGTTGTGACAATCACATCTGCAAATTATATATGTATATTATTTTTTATTTTTTATAATTTCTTTATAATTGTAAGCAGCAAAGTGAATAAAGTTTTATTATTATTAATTTGATTAAGTAATTTAACAAATTGGTCCAATCCGTCCAGTTGATCCGCTTCTTTTTCTTTATGTTTAAGCAACTGTACTGTTTCTTCCCTCGGTGGTAACGGTAATCGAGAGCAATAGTCTTCGTTGGTATTCTCTTTTGTTGGTTTGAATATTACATCGAAATTGAAATGTGAATGATAGTGCGCATAGTTTGCCATTCGACTAATGCACAAGTTTGGAAGTGATTTTTCGGGATGTAAGATTTGTGTGAGAGGATGGTCTGTAACAAGTGTAAAGTGGCGTGCTTAAATAAAATGGATGAATTTTTTTGTAGCCCAAACAATAGCTAATGCTTCTTTATCTATCTGTGGATAGCGTTGTTCAGACATATTTAAAGTACCACTCGCGTATGCAATCGGACTTACGTTTCTGTTACTCAATCTGTGCCATAATACAGCGCCCAGCCCTTTCTTACTTGCGTCCTTGGCTAGAATTAGCGGAAGTGACTGGTCATACGGTATGAGGACTTGAGGAGATATAAGTACGTTTTTGATATCTGTGTAAGCTTTCTCAGCCTCTGGAGTCCATTTGAAGGGCTGTGTACGAAGTACATCTCGAAGCGGGCAATCTCTAGTCGAAAGCTCGGGAATAAATGAACTGTAGTACGTTGCCTTGCCCAGAAATAATTGCAATTCCTCTGCTGTTGATGGTTTCGGAGCATCTCGAATGGCTTCTATATGCTTGTCAGATTTGTGTAGGCCGTGTCCCAAGAATTCCACGGTAGATGTGGCGAAACAACAATTAGCACGGTTCAGTTTAAGGCCGTGTATTCTCATTCTTTCCAACGTGGTGTTAAGTTTTAAAAGTTGACATCAGGCTATCAAAGTTGTCTGCAAAGATTAAAATATCGTCAAAGAAACTGAGTATATTTGGGATACCTTGTAGTATAGCCTCCATACGCAGTTGCCAGATTGCAGGTATATTTGTTTCTCCATATACTGCGCGGGTTGGTTGAATTAATCAGTGTGTTGGCGTGTTCAACGTTAGAACCCAGGGGTATGGCACTCTTATGGGAAAATTTGTGATAGAAGTTTTAATTCGAAGTACTTATTATAGATGGCTTAGTCGCTTAAATTAACTGATAGATGGCACTGAGCACCTAAAATCTCTAGTAAATAACTAGTGTTGTTTACATTTATATTAGCAAAATGTCAACCAGCGACAAGTATCTAAAGTCAATCAGTTTAAAGATGATGTCGCCAATGTGTCAAATATTCATTCGTTATATTTTGTCGATTGTGTGAAGTGTTATATATGCGGTTAGGGAATTTTACAGCCAGGGTAGCAATATAAACTACCCTTGAGATCCGACCCTAAAAGCGCGGGTGTCTCAATATGAGAGGGATTGGAACATGTGTTAACAATATAAGATGGTAATAAACCCAAAACAAAGTTCTTCACCCAAAACAAATAGACTCTCTCTTTTCCTGCCACCACATCGAAGAATATATTGTCTCTGCAGGACATTATTAGTGCAAGACTTTTGAAAATAATTCTCTGTACATTAGTTATAATCTAGATTGAAAGGTAATTGTGCATGTTTTTACTATATTAAACATGATTGGTTTATTACTATCATATCCCTTATTTTCAGACAATAGATTCCGTATATTTCCGATGTGTTGTTCCTGGTTTTGAAAGTAATATGAAAGATGACCCTCTACAAAGTTTTATATATATTTTTTAATGTTAATACATATTTAGTATCTTATTAGTATATGTAAAAAACATAATTAACAAATTGTTTTTAATTTTCACCCAATTTTAAATAAATTATATTATCGCGTATATTTAATAAAACATTCATATAACCCGCCTATAGTTAGTTCCAAGTATCATTCACAGTTAGCGCAAACTTCTGTCACAGAAATTCCTTAGCGAGTGTCGCATCTCTCTTTAGATACTTGTCTCTGTTAGAACCCGACTGAATTTTTCATCCACCGTTAAATGCGTGTATGCGTCTGTAACATCCAAGTGACAGAAAATACTTGCGCCTCTCATTTTGTTGAATAGATGTCGCGCCGCCGTAGCTGATCCGGGAACTCCCGGGAAAAGTTCTGGACAGAGACAAGTATCTAAAGAGAGATGCGACACTCGCTAAGGAATTTCTGTGACAGAAGTTTGCGCTAACTGTGAATGATACTTGGAACTAACTATAGGCGGGTTATATGAATGTTTTATTAAATATACGCGATAATATAATTTATTTAAAATTGGGTGAAAATTAAAAACAATTTGTTAATTATGTTTTTTACATATACTAATAAGATACTAAATATGTATTAACATTAAAAAATATATATAAAACTTTGTAGAGGGTCATCTTTCATATTACTTTCAAAACCAGGAACAACACATCGGAAATATACGGAATCTATTGTCTGAAAATAAGGGATATGATAGTAATAAACCAATCATGTTTAATATAGTAAAAACATGCACAATTACCTTTCAATCTAGATTATAACTAATGTACAGAGAATTATTTTCAAAAGTCTTGCACTAATAATGTCCTGCAGAGACAATATATTCTTCGATGTGGTGGCAGGAAAAGAGAGAGTCTATTTGTTTTGGGTGAAGAACTTTGTTTTGGGTTTATTACCATCTTATATTGTTAACACATGTTCCAATCCCTCTCATATTGAGACACCCGCGCTTTTAGGGTCGGATCTCAAGGGTAGTTTATATTGCTACCCTGGCTGTAAAATTCCCTAACCGCATATATAACACTTCACACAATCGACAAAATATAACGAATGAATATTTGACACATTGGCGACATCATCTTTAAACTGATTGACTTTAGATACTTGTCGCTGGTTGACATTTTGCTAATATAAATGTAAACAACACTAGTTATTTACTAGAGATTTTAGGTGCTCAGTGCCATCTATCAGTTAATTTAAGCGACTAAGCCATCTATAATAAGTACTTCGAATTAAAACTTCTATCACAAATTTTCCCATAAGAGTGCCATACCCCTGGTTCTGGAGGCACGTCCATATTGATTTTCGTCGCCTGTTGTCACTTCTATGTCTATCACCTGATTTCCAACTTCTTTGTTTCTTCTTCACTCTGCGTTCTTTGGTCACCACTTCTGACACCACTATTATGTCCTTAACTATTTGTACCTGTTTAAATGAATTACACACAATTGTTAATGTAAGGAACTTTACTCTATTCGAGTTACATATGATGCGCTCTCTATTACTACTACTCGAATACCCTCCACGCGCATGACGCTCGCGCATCCTTAGAGTCCATACACAATACATAGGAAACCGCTTATTAGCAAACGACGTCCACGAAGACGCCTTGCAACAAACCTGCAACAACATACAACGCCTACGGTAACGCATTCCACCGTCTACCAGACGCCTACGAACAAACACCGCAACAGCGCCGACAATGTCGAATTAAATCGTCTACCGGGACGCCGGCAATAGCAGACAACGTATACGGTAACGCCTTAAACCGTCTACCAGACGTCTACGAACAAACACCGCAACAGCGACAACGATGACGAATTCAACTGTCTACCAGAACGCCTGCAACAACTACGTCTACGGTAACGACTTCAACCGTCTACCAGACGTCTATAAGCAAACAACAGCAACAAGCTCTACATAGCGTTATCACTGGCAAGGGGGTGATGTAGCGGCAACGAGCCGTTCCATTTTTATTTTTAGTTTTACGAGGGCATTACAATAATTACCTAAATATTTTCGGATAATTTCCGAAAATATTTTATTAGGGTCGATAATATTATCCTCGAGCAGAACAAGAAATATTTTTATTTTTAGTTTTACGAGGGCATTACAGTAATTACCCAAGAATTTTCAGATGAATTTCCGAAAACATTTTATTAGGGTCAATAGTGTAATCCTCGGGAAGATTACGACATGATGTTTTTCTCCCGAGAATCGGTAATCACCAAAGCGACAAATAGCCGAATATTGAAAAATAATCACCCTCCCAGATAAGGGAACAGTATACCTGGACATAATATAAATACCTGGCCCCCCAAATAAACAGGACAGTCAGGCACAACCAACCAACGAGTCCGGTTCAGTCCAGCCAGTGGACTCAGACAACAGTCAGCGAAGTGACACCAGTTCAGTCCAGCCAGTGGACCAGGTCAGACGAGCACAGCCAGTTCAACCAGACTCAGCCAACAGCCAGTTCAATCAGACTCAGCCAACAGCCAGTTCAACCAGACTCAGGTTTACGACATGATGTCTTTCTACCGAGAATCGGTAATCACCAAAGCGACAAATAGCCGAATATAGAAAAATAATCACCCCCAGATAAGGGAACAGTATACCTGGACATAATATAAATACCTGGACCCCCGAATAAACAGGACAGTCAGGCACAACTAACCAACGAGTCCAGTTCAGTCCAGCCAGTGGGCTCGGACAACAGTCAGCGAAGTGACACCAGTTCAGTCCAGCCAGTGGGCCAGGTCAGACGAGCACAGCCATTTCAACCAGACTCAGCCAGCAGACAGGCAACCAGACCAGTCGAGTCCAGTTCAGAGAGTCCAGCTCTACTCAGTCCCTCAACAGTGTTTTTATCTCTTGTATATTTGTATATATCGTCAATGTAAATAAATTCCTCTGCAAACCGTGAGTGATATACCTATTCCAAGGCGTCTCACACCCACATGTGCATTTATATATATATATATATATATATATATATATATATATATATATATATATATATATGATTATATATATATATATATATATATATATATATATATATAAATATACCATATGAACTGATGTAAGAAAGTTAAATTTAAATTTGTTTACTTAAAGTAATAGTAATTTTGTAAATTTTTATTGTAAACTCCTGGTCTGACAACCTTAACAGTAAACAACTCGGTACCCATTAGGGTGGCCCTATCTACATACTCTGGTAGGACTCAACATGAAGGGAAATTAACATAATAGGAAGGCGCCTAACCTTCTATGGTCATTTAACCCGCATGAATGTCCACGACTCACAAACAGGAGACTCACCACGACAGCTAGAGGGAAAGGGAAATAGATCACCACAGTAAAATCAGACCTGGTGCAACTTAAAATTTCACCAAAAACCATAGAGGATCGGTCCCAACTCCGGCAGACCATTCGACAAGGAGTATTACCAGTAGCCCTTACCAGCAAAAACTGCACAAGAGCCAAGAGACCAAAGTGAACAGAGGAGAGGAAGCTTGCCCGCAACCAGAAAATGGAAGCTTTCTGGGCTAAGAATATATAGATAGATTGAAAATAGAAAGAAAAAAAACTAGAAAGAAAATTGAATGAAAAAATATTGATTTATTTTGATTGACCGCTAAATTTTTTTTTATAAAAAATAAGGTGTTAAAAAATATCTCGAATACTATTATATAATAATATAAGTTATCGAGACAAATTAGTGTGTATGCGTAGGGACAACATTGTATTTGTCTGCCAAGTTTGAATTTGCCGCCCGGGGCATGAGCCTCGGCTTGACCCCCCCCCCCTAGATCCGTGGCTGTCTTTAGACAATCAACGTATTTCTCCAATAGTTGACAGCCTTTTATTAATTAAGTCCTCTTTAGGTTTTTCCCAGATATCCATACGTTGATAAGATTCGCCAAGAAATACGAGATAGAGATAGAGACATACGCAGAAGAGATAATGTGTCTGACCAAGAGAGACGAAGGAAGAATGAAAATACTGGAAAGAGAAATTGTAAGAAAACACTGGGCCCAAAGAAAATACAAGGGCAAGAACACAGACCACTAAAAAATTTAGAAATAAAAAGTAACCTAGAAGAGGAAGACATAGTAAAATTCATAAAAGCACGGAGGCTCAGCTGGTGTGGCCATATACAAAAAAAAAAAACCAAGTCCATAACGAAGACAATTACATAATGGAAACCACCACTCAGTGGACAAAGAGGAAGGCCGAAAATAAGATGGCAGGACCAAATACAGGAAGATATGCGGATAATGAAAGTCACGGAATGGAAGAAGGTGAAAGACAGAAAGGAATGGAAGAAAATAGTACAAGAAACAAAAACACACAAGAACCTATGAATGGAAAATAGAATACGTGAACTGATCCACCGCAACAAAAGGAGCTCCAGAATGGAACGGCCAATACCCCACAAGGGGTCTATGGCCATATGTATTCTTGGCTCTCTAGTTTTACATGTCTAGTCTTGCCTGTCATTGTCTCTTCTGTCCACTCTCGTGGTTTGTCTTGCCTATTTCGTCTTGTCTGTCTCGTCTTCTCTATCTCGTCTTGTCTGTCTCGTCTTCTCTATCTCATCTTCTCTCTCTCCCTCGTCCTGCCTGCAGAGTCTTGCCTGCCTCGTCTTCTCTGTCTCGTCTTATCCTTCTCATATTCTCTGTCTCCTGTCATATTTTCTGTCTCGTCTCATATTGTCCGTTTCGTGTCATATTGTCTATCAAGTTTCATATTGTTTGTCACGTCTGATATTGTCTGTCTGATATTGTCAGTCTCGACTGTTTTGTTTTGAACTTTTCGTTTAAATTAAGACGAATTCAATTAATGACTGTCTTGACTGACTTGACTTTTTCGTCTTAACTGTCTCGTCTTGCATAGGGACAACATTGTATTTGTCTGACAAGTTTGAATTTGCCGCCCGGGGCATGAGCCACGGCTTGCCCCCCCCCTAGATCCGGGGCTGTTAACTAACACTAATAACAAACACTAATAAAACTAACACTAACTAATTTGGAAACTAACACTAATATTAGATTATAATTACTTAAACTTAAACATCATATTGAATGAATGCTTACATCAAACAACACAATTTTTATTTTGTTTTAACAAAATATTCCGTAATGCTCAGATGATCATGTCGCTTTGATACAATGTTAACATTGAGGCGGAGACTATTTTCACTCAAACAACTACATAGTGCTACAAAATTCGGTAAAATAGTTGATAATCGTTTTACCCCGAGGGATCGTTTTGTAAAACTCTCCCCTACACGCCGTGTAACTGCTCCTGGCCGACTTAGAATTTTGAGCGTCGCGGTTCTCAGTTTAGTCGCTAAAATGTTCATACTTGATTTCTTAGACAGTATAAATTGAATTAATTTATAATTTAAATAAATAATATTTAAATTGCTTATTTTTTGCGTCAGAAACAAAACTAACGAAATAACGTACTAGCATAAACCAGTACCAGGCTCCTTAATTTTTTTTTGTCATTAAATGTGGTTATTGGGTTATTTCCGAATTCCGTTATTCTAACTTCCGTTAGAAGTCGGACAGTTGTTTCCCCCCTTTTGATGGTTCAAAAAGTATTGCCCCATTTGTTATTTGCAATGATAGTTTTGGAAGATTACTTTTCTCCCTAGTCACAGCCATAACCGTCTTTACCATAAGACCACAACCGTCTTTACCTACCTGCTCGGTAGGGCGGCCCCGAAAAGCCGATATATTCGCTTACATTATACAAGTTTTTTTTTCTATTTTATGTAGATTATATAACCCGACAAAAGGTAGGAAGTACTAGTATTTAAACACTTTATCGATTTCGGCTTCTTAGGCCTTCATCAGAAGATTATTTGAAGAAGGATGTATCTGAAGAAGGCCTAAAGTGTTAAATAAATATATTTGTGAAACTTATACCTAGTGTTTATTATTTATTATTATTTTTATAATGTTTCCCCTAGTGCCTACAGCTGAATCTTTAAATTTTATTTACATATTATACTAAGATTACGATAACATCTGCACGTGGCGCACTAATGTTTTTGAATGCGTTTTGGGGCTGTTTTATGACCACTACGTGCTTGCAACTGTTTGTGGCTACTAATGGTTTTAAATGCGTGTGTAAACAATGTAAAATTTAAACCTACAAATGTTAGATATAAGTATTTATTTTCTGTAGTTGTAAATATTAAATATAGAAACAACTACGTGCACTGGGGTTGGAATTCTTTTGTTATTAGTGGGGGCAGGCAAATGGGAACGTGAAGTAAGAAAATTTTCTTTCGATAACTGGGAGTAAGGAAAAGACAATTAAAAAATATATAATTATCTTCAGTTTAAATCCATTTTTCTTTCCACCAAGATACTAGAAGTGTTAGGTTAGGTTAGGTTAAGCGTGTTGATAATAAAAGTATTGACGTGTTCGTCTATTTATTCATTTTGTTATGTCAAAAAGAACATATTTAAGTGGTTCACAAAATAGAAAAAAGTCGTAGCTCCAAAAGAAATAGCCAAGAAACGTCCTAAACTCACTTCATTTTTTATGGTTGAAGAAGCAAATAGGCTGACTAATTCTTCACCTTCATCACCTCAAGATCGAAATACTTCTGAATATCAACTGGAAAAAGATCCTACTTGTGACAAAAATGACCAAGACACACAGATGCTGAACCCTTTTTTTAAGCTACTGTGAGTTAATAACTACAAGCTTGGAAAATGTATCACCTGATCCTGGAACGTACTGTGACAAAATTTGAACAGAAGAATTACAAGATATTTGGATTCGAAAAGTTTTTCCAAAATAAAAATTGCAACTTCTCCGAAACTTCTACAAGTTTTCCAAATTCAAGCGGTAAAACAACAACTAGATACTTGACTTCACATATTTTCACCCGTAAATTGACGAATGGTGAGTCCTTAGAAAGAAAATTACTCCTTTATTCACCTCAGCGTGTCTATTGCCTAATGTACATCCATCGCAGGATAGTGGGGTTACAACCCCACGTTTTTCCTGCCAGATTTTTGCACACCATTAGGGCGCGTTTGGCTTTACCTACCACTGCCTCAGTGTGTCTATTCCATGGGAGTTTGCTATCTAGTGTGATACCCAGATACCTTATCTCCTGTTGGTATTCTACTGCCTTCCCATCTATGAGTATGTGATGTAGGCAATTTAGTTTTCTCCTTCTAGTAAATGGTATCACCGTGGTTTTGCTCGGGTTAAGTTTCAGTCCTACTGTTTGACACCATCTACTAGTTACGTTGAGGCCTCTCTGAACAATTTTACAGAGCGTTCCCTCAAATACTTGATAGTACCACTACCCTTGATAGTGAGACCTGCAATCACTTATGGGGCAGTTGCGTGGCGAAGTTGAATCAAACTGGCCTCTATGAGAAAACAGCTTGAGAAGATTCAAAGACTGGCGTGTGTCTGCATCAAGGGGGCGATGGGGTCGTGTCCGACAGCAGCATTGGGGCTGCTGCTGGATCTGACTCCGCTGCACCTTGTGGTGGAGAGCGCCGCCAGATCGGCGATCGTAAGATTCAGCAAGGAAGGAATGGGCAGAGGTAAAATAATCGGGAGCAGAGACCGAAACAGCCTCGCTGCCAAGATCCCCTGGCTGGAAGTACCAAAAGACGAAATGGTATGCAAATACCACTTCGAGAAAAACTACACAGCAATGTGTAGTAGTAAAGCCGATTGGAGCGACGAATCCTCAGCATACCACATTGAGCAAAATGCCATCAAGTGGTATACAGATGGTTCAAAGACAAAGGAAGGCACTGGTGCAGGAGTGTTTGGACCTCGTACCAGATACTTCGAATCCATGGGAACATCCCCAAGTATCTTCCAAGCAGAGGTACACGCAATCGAAAGATGTGCACAGTTTAACCTCGACAGGAATTACCGCAAAAAACGAATTGCTATCCTGTCAGATAGCCAAGCAGCCATCAAGGCCATTAGCTCATACACCATCAGATCCAAACTGGTATGGGACTGTGTGGGGAAGCTGAACAAGCTTGGCAGGGATAATAAAGTAACGCTATACTGGGTACCAGGACACACTGGTATAGACGAAAACGAAGAAGCCGATCACCTAGCAAACAAGGGATCCAGTTGCCCCTTTATAGGTCCGGAACCCTTTTGCGGTATGAGCGTGAACACCATCCGCAAAAGTTTAGATGAAGAAATAAGAGGAAAATGAATGAAAACCTGAGAAGAACTTCCAGGGCTAAGGCAATGCAAAGTGATGCTGGGATCTTTTAACCAGAAGAGATCAAAAGCTTGCCTGAAACTAAGCAGAAACAAGCTCAGAATTCTGACAGGAGCCCTGACGGGACACTGCAGACTTAGGAAACATCTCAAGGCCCTAGGCCTAGAGGAGGATGATGGATGCAGATTCTGTGGCTCAGCAGAGGAAACCCCCATACATATGTTCAAAGACTGCGGAGCATTACTCCTCAAGAGACAGATGTACCTTGGGGCTCACTGCTTGAACACAGAGGAGCTGCAGGCCTTGAATCCCACCCAGATCCTGAGATTCCTAAAGGAATCAGGATTAGAGGAGGCGCTCTAAATGGGGAAGTACACCAACACTTGGAGGAGGAGGGTGGGGTACAATAGATCTATAAAGGTCGCAGTACAAGTCGTCACCACCATATCTACAATCTACAAACAAATTATCAAATGTCATTTTTAAGTAGGTGTCTGTTGTTGTTAATGTAAATTCATAACCATGAATTATTTGGAGTGGTCTTGAGGTTTTGTCGCATTGTTTTTAGTGTTCAGCAATTTCATCAGTTATAAATAAAACGCCTTCTCATAAATTTAATACTGATTTATTTTATGATGTGAATTATAAAATAAACAAAGAAGAACAAACTGAAACATTTGACTAATTCACTAACACGACACAGCATAATACTAACAGCAGTACAGGAAACCAGATTTACGGAGAAACATAAAGTGGGTCAGCGGATAATGAAGAACGTACCCCACTTAGGTATAGGATTTATAATCAGTCACATGATACTGGATTCAGTCACCGACTTTACCTCCCCGAGCAGTCGGGTATCCATCCTCTCTCTCAAATGCGCAAACAAGGGCTACAGTATAGTCAATGTACATGAACTAAATCAACCAGGACAACAGAGGCAATCCAGACAGAACTGATAAATTCTGGGAAGACTTAGAAGATATTATCCCTAAAGTTCTAGAGAGGGACACCGTCATACTGCTTGGTGACTTCAATGCTCAATTGAGAAGAGAGAAAAAATACAGAAACATGGTGGGCAATTATACGGCGCATAAGCGAACCAACCGCAACGGAGAACGATTGGTGGATCTGTGTAGGACCTTTGGGTTGCTCATTAAGTCTTCAGCCTACAAACACTTGCCAAGGAAGCAGAAGACTTGTATTTCACCTAATACCAACCTGAGTGAACTCCAGATAGATCATGTGGCCATTTCACGAAAATTTCAAAAGGAAATACAAAACGTGAACGTACTAAGAAGCGCCAATCTGGGCTCAAAAGGAAATAACACTACCTATCAAAGATCAAAATAAGATTCCAGCCTAGAATCCCTAGATTACACAGAACTCCAAAACGGTAAGATTTGAAGTAGAGCGACTTAAGAACAGTCAAGAAGAACAGTCAGAGACTGAACAATACAGATACATATACTACACAGTTGGGACCAACTGAAGTAGACTCTTGTCAAGGCGGCCAATGAACTCGGCCCTCTCGCTAGAAGAAGGAAGCATCCGTGGTGGACTAAAGACTGTGACAATGCAATAGCCTAAAGACAGACAGCCTGGGTGAAGTGGAATTCTAAAAAGAGCAAGTAAAATTGGCATACATTTTTGGAACAAAGAAAGGTTACAGCCTAGATAATTCGAGGAACCAAACGAACCTTCACAACAAAACCAACTAACCCAAATCGAAGAGAGCTTTGCTAAGAACTCCAGAGATTTCTTTGGAATCTTCAAGCAGAAAATACGCCAACCCTCCACTTCAGAGACTCACAAGGCAATCTGGTTTATAACGACACGGACAACTGCCAACTTTTGGCTCAGTACTCAGTACTAAAAATCTACTCAACTGTAATCCACCTAGCGAAGACTTCGATTATAAACAAAGGAGTTCGACTATAACTTCGATTATAAACGAAGGCGTTACAAACAAGGGCAGAAAATCAGCTGGATAGTCAACTGGGAAAATACCAGGGAGGCTTCAGGAAGACCCGATCCTGTGTTGAACAAATCCTCAATCTTAAAACTTTACTTGCTTACTCCAAGATGAGAAACCGCAAGGTGGTCGTCACCTTTGTTGATTTTATTAAAGTCTACGATTCAATTGATAGAGAAACGTTCAACAAAGTACTCCAGGAACTACGGCTAGACAACAAAACCCACAGACTCATCCTAGAAACTTTGAGCAACACCCATTCCAAGATTAAATTTAGAGGCGAAATTTCAGAAAGCTACGAAATAAAAACTGGAGCGAGACAAGGAGATAGACTTTCCGCACTTCTCTTCAACTGTGTCCTTGAAAAGGTTAGGAGAAAATGGCGCAAGGAACTGATCAATTTGGGTACTCAGAGTGGCATCTACCTGGGACGTAAGAATGATGGACTGGTTGTAGATTGCCTGGCCTTTGCAGATGACATGGCAGGTAAATTGCCTCAGAAAACAGGCTGCCAAAGTGTGTCTTCAAGTGTGGCTAGAGAAAACAGAATTCCTCACCAACATGAGCAAGGATTGATTGACGTTCCTGGGGAGCAATACATCATGCTCCTTTGGATGGCGAAACTGCTCTATGCAATGAATAGTTTTCTCTTCAGAGGTACTTCAAACGAATTTAAGTTAACCAAAAGGGAATAAATTTGTAGGTTTCGGTCCCCTCATTTACACCAAGGTTTGTTTCAGGAAAAACCCCGAAGGAAAGGTACCCCCTGGACAGAAGAGAGAAAGGAGTTACACCGGCAGAAGATGCGACAATAGTGGAGAAAGATGATAGCCTAACAGTTGAACATGCGTGGTCCAAAGTAGGCCTATTCGCAAGGAGAAGAAGAAACAAGAACAAACATTGCGACAGATGTTGAATGTGTTGTCAATTTTAACGAATACACAAATTATTTCGCCGTTTTATCGAACAGATTTTGTAGTACTATGTTGTCTATCTCTTCACATTTTCTTATTACATTATTTCGCAGATCACTGTATGCAATGGACTGCAGAATACTGAATGTTTTAAATATGGAAAAAGAAAAAAGTCCAGAGGAGTTAGATCACAAGAACGTGGTGGAAATCGCCGAATAATTCATGAGGATAATTTAATGTTTCACGGGCAATGCGCGGTCTAGCAGAATCTTCTTGGAAGATGCCATTTTGGAGTTCATCATCATGAAGTTCGTTAATTAATTGTTGCAAAATAGTGGCTCTATATGTGGCAGCGTTTAAATTACCATCGAAAAATATTGGACCGATAATCGTCTTGACATTGCTAACCACGCACCAAATTTGATTGGATGCAGTGGGATCTCTCTAAAAAAAATATGGGTTATCAAGACTCTACATGCGCATGTTTTGGGAACTAATGTATCCGTTTAGATGAAACCAGGCTTCATCAGTGAAAAATGTAAAATTTGACACTTCGTCGTTCATATTTTCATTGAACCACCGACAGTAGGCCAGTCTTTTATTATAATCGAGTGGTAAAAGTGCTTGGTACATTTGCAACTTATATGGTTTCATGTAAAGATCTTGACGAATAATTCTGTGAGTGGTAGTTCGACTTAAAGGTTTGTCTAGGACTGCATTTCTGATGTTGTTTATAATTCTCATTATTAATACGAGGCCTTCCACTTGATTTGTTGTTAATGTTATCAGTAATTCGAAAGCAATCAACTAATCGTAATACATGCCTTCTAAACTGATTCCTATGATATACAGCCATAGGAAAACGTTGCCTAAATTCTTCAATACACGGGTCGATATTGTATTGCCGTTCACCATTTTCCAGGCGTCTACCATTACGAAAATAATTTATATTAACTACTAACAGCTACATAAAAATGACAGTTGTATACAAAAATGACCATTTGATTAATTTTATTTGTGTGAATTAAGAAATGAAATGCTTCTTCAAATTCATGGCAAGAGTGGATTACAAGAGTTTTGGGATTCACGTTAGAAAATAAAAGAAAAGGCGGAGTTGTTAACCCTTTCGCTGCGGCGGCTCATATCACCCGCCTACGTGCGCCGAGCGTCTTAAGTCGCCCAGCTACTTACGTGTATCTTGTGCGGCGGACGCCTTTATGCGCTTAGTAGGTGTTGAAATTCGACAGCGCTCTAATTCACTTTTGTTTGTTTAGTTGTCAAAGTGAAAAATCAAAGCTGCTATAACCAAACAACAATTAAATATTAATTGTTATATTTTATGTACCTAATTATTAATTAAATTATTTCTCAATATAATTTATAATTAATCAAAATAGAGAACAATGTTCAGAGATTGTCACAAGAAGTGATAACGAAGATGAGGATTTTGCTTTTGAAGGTTTTGATTCAGAAAATGAATCTGAAACAAATTTATTGCCATTTCCTCCCATGGACTGGTGGTATTCAGAAGATTCGACTACCTCCGAAGTAATTAACGTTCGTAAACGTCGAGTTCTTCCAATTCCAGACTCGGAAAGCGAGGACGAAGAAGAAGACATATTAAATGAAATAGTATGGGCGGACACAGATCTAAATCCGAAGCACCACTACTGACGAAAGTCGATCTGGATATGTAGAAGGTAACCCTCGCCTTTCAACAGTTTTAGATTGTTTTGAATTATTTTTCAATATCGATTTAGTGAATCATATCGTTAATTTATTTAGTGAATGAAATATTTAGTGAATCATATCATATCGTTATGAAAAGAACAAAGATTACAGGTAGGTACATAATGCAGTCAGAGAAAAAGAAAATAACTCTCGTTTTCATGAATGGAAAGATACAAATATATAAATAAGGTGCATTTTCATGTGACGCTCGACGCTGATTTCTAGCACGTTCGGTCACGTAATGAGAATTTAAAATGCGCGCCATCTAGAAAAACGTTAGCGTCTTCTACAAAATAAGTAGGGAAAGATCCTATGTTCTGGCGCCACCACCTCCTTATGGGATTTACATGCAATCTAGCCCCTTATGGGGTAATTACATGTAAAATCTAGCACGATGCCCCTTATGGAGATTTACATGTAAATCTAGCACGAAGCCCCTTATGGGGAATCCTATGCAAAATAGTTCTGAACGCGTCCGAGCGAGAATGTCTAGATGACGATGCAAGATACGTGTACGTTGGATAGCGGGAAAATTCAAAATGAGTAGTGAGGGGTAAAAATTTAGATAGGGGTTGATTCAGTTGAGATTATGGGGGATTTAGATTGACAAGACTAGACAGACAAGACTAGACAGACAAGACTAGGCAGACAAGACTGGAGAGACAAGACTAGACAGACAAGACTAGACAGACAAGACTAGACAGACAAGACTAGATGGACAAGACTAGACGGACTAGACTAAACCATTTTGAACCATTTGATGAGAAAAATCAAATCTAGTGTCAGAACGGCTCTAGCATGTGCCCTAAGGGAGATACCGCCCGACCGCCTACCCCTCAGTAGATGACGTCATCCGCCGCGGCAGATATTGCTAAACTAATTATCTCGATGCTGATTGGCTGATTAAAGAATAAATAATTACAGTTGACCTTTTCCCTCAATTTATATGTAATGGACAAGACTGGACAGACAAGACTAGACAGACAAGACTAGACAGACGAGACTAGATAGATGAAGCTAGACAGATGGGGGCTAAATACGTGAGATTACACAGACCAAGCTAAATACATGAAACTAGATAAGACTGAACTAAAATATATAAGGGAGTGTTTAATTTAACTAAAATATATTTTCGATTGTTTTTCTTATAATTGTTAATAATGTTTCTATTTTTACTTTCATTATGTTATCTACGTTTTATTTTTTGATTAGGTTCGACCGGATGTTTGTCAGACATAATAACTTCTTATCAGCGGTGCGCGAGCTGAGAAAATAATAAATCATGAAGCGTGGTCTAATCAATTTCTTAGGTTTTGTTTTTCGTTTTAATTTAATAAACATAATCACGTGAAACATCCAGCATTTCATTTATATAAACCAGAGTTCAATTTTCTGACATCCACTTTTTATCTACTTGCATCCACTTTCTATCTACTTGCATCTACGTTCTATCTACTTGCATCCACTTTTCATCTACTTGCATCCACTTTTCACCTACTTGCATCCACTTTTCATCTACTTGCATCCACTTTTCATCACGCTAAACATGGTGTGAGGTCTATGTAACCCGACGCTAAACAGGGTGTGAGGTCTATGCAACCCCACGCTAAACAGGGTGTGAGGTCTATGTGACCCCACGCTCAACAGGGTGTGAGGTCTATGTGACCCCACGCTAAACAGGATGTGAGGTCTATGTGATCCCACGCTAAACAGGGTGTGAGGTCTATGTGACCCCACGCTAAACAGGGTGTGAGGTTTATGTAACGCCACGCTAAACAGGGTGTGAGGTCTATGTAATCCCACGCTTGACAGGTTGTGAGGTCTATGGTGCCCCAAGTTAAAGAGGGCATGAGGTCTATTTTTAGTCAGCGTTAATCAGCTTTTAATCAGCTTTAATCCCATTGACAACTAATTCAATGGGATTAAAGCTGATTAAAGCTGACTAAAAATAGACCTCTTTAAGGGCGTGGGGGTCACATAGACCTCACACCCTGTTTAGCGTGGGGTCACATAGACCTCACACCCTGTTTAGCGTGGGGTTACATAGACCTCACACCATGTTTAGCGTGATGAAAAGTGGATGCAAGTAGATGAAAAGTGGATGCAAGTAGGTGAAAAGTGGATGCAAGTAGATGAAAAGTGGATGCAAGTAGATAGAAAGTAGATGCAAGTAGATAGAAAGTGGATGCAAGTAGATGAGAAGTGGATGTCAGAAAATTGAACTCTGGTTTATATAAATGAAATGCTGGATGTTTCACGTGATTGTGTTTATTAAATTAAAACGAAAAACAAAACCTAAGAAATTGATTAGACCACGCTTCATGATTTATTATTTTCTCAGCTCGCGCACCGCTGATAAGAAGTTATTATGTCTGACACACATCCGGTCGAACCTAATCAACAAGCTGTAAATCAAAATAAAACGTAGATAACATAATGAAAGTAAAAATATAAACATTATTTACAATTATAAGAAAAACAATCGAAAATATATTTTAGTTGAATTAAACAATCCCTTATATATTTTAGTTCAGTCTTATCTAGTTTCATGTATTTAGCTTGGTCTGTCCAATGTCATGAATTTAGCCCCCATCTGTCTAGCTTCATCTAACTAGTCCCGTCTGTCTAGTCTTGTCTGTCTAGTATTGTCTGTCCAGTCTTGTCCATTACATATAAATTGAGGGAAAAGGTCAACTGTAATTATTTATTCGTTAATCAGCCAATCAGCATCGAGATAATTAGTTTAGCAATATCTGCCCCGGCGGATGACGTCATCTACTGAGGGGTAGGCGGTCGGGCGGTATCTCCCTTAGAGCACATGCTAGAGCCGTTCTGACACCAGATTTGTTTTTTCTCATCAAATGGTTTTAAATGGTTTAGTCTAGTCCGTCTAGTCTTGTCCATATAGTCTTGTCTGTCTAGTCTTGTCTGTCTAGTCTTGTCTGTCCAGTCTTGTCTGCCTAGTCTTGTCTGTCTAGTCTTGTCTGTCTAGTCTTGTCTGTCTAGTCTTGTCTGTCTAGTCTTGTCTGTCTAGTCTTGTCTGTCTAGTCTTGTCTGTCTAGTCTTGTCTGTCTAGTCTTGTCAATCTAAATCCCCCATAATCTCAATTGAATCAACCCCTATCTGAATTTTCACCCCTCATCCCTCATTTTGAATTCTCCCGCTATCCAACGTACACGTATCTTGCAGCGTCATCTAGACATTCTCGCTCGGACGCGTTCAGAACTATTTGGCATAGGATTCCCCATAAAGGGCTTCGTGCTAGATTTACATGTAAATCTCCATAAGGGGCATCGTGCTAGATTTTACATGCAATTCCCCCATAAGGGGCTAGATTACATGTAAATTCCATAAGGAGGTGGTGGCGCCAGAACTTTCCCTACTAAAATAGCTAAATTTAGTTTAGCTTTTCTGCTGTTTTCAGCGTCAACGTACAATCGAATTCATTATAAGAATCGTTTGTTTAAGACATCATTTTCTCGATAAATTTTCTTTTTTTTTATTCGAATAGCATAATCAGTACCTTCATTTACTATCGATTATTTCAAGTTCCATCTGCTCAAGGCGCAACTGAACAAAAAAATGAGGTTCATATTACATTAAATAATGTTGAAAGTCGCTAAGTAGATTCGGTAGGGTTATACGACTAGATTAAAAGTACAGAATTAGGTTAGATTGTAATTTAATGATTTAAATTAAAAACCCGTCAAAAGAAAGGAACAGGCAATAACAAACAAGAAGAAATAATAACAGAAAAGAACAGACAAAACTAGACAAGATCAGGCAAGAACAGACAATGCCAGATAAGACCAGACAAAACCAGACTAGACCAGACAAGATCTAGCAAGACGAGGCAAGACCAGACAACAAAACCCAGAAAAGACCAGACAATACTACAAATGTCAGACAAGACCAGATAAGACAAGACTATATAACACTAGGCAAGACTAGACAACACTAGGCAAGTCTAGATCATATTACAATACTAGTCAATACTAAGCGAAACAGGACGGCATTAGAGAAGATTAGATAAGCCTATGTTTAGTCTATTCAATACATAAGACTGGGAAAGTCAAGCGAGACTAAATCTATCAAACATGATTAGACTACAAGAAAGGTTTAGATAAGCATGTAATACACAAAACTAGACACGACTAGACAAAATTAGAAATTAAAAATTCAAATTTGGCCGCCAGTATTCTTATGGCTCATAAAAAATCTAACATTAGCCAATATTGGTCGATCGACAAACTTATACAAACTAAATCATTATCACATATAATGCCACGGGATAGATATCTACTACTGTCGCGTTTATTGCATTTCATGGACAATAACGAACCAAACATAAATAATCGCTTACAAATAGTGAAAATAGATTTTGTTCTATAAAAACTATGTACAGCTTTCAAAAATAATTTTTTCCCGTACACGAACGTGTGTATTGATGAAAGTCTTTTTTATACAAAGGTCGCTTGGCCTTAAAGCAGTACATACCAAGAAAACAAAGTAGATTTGGAATAAAATCATTTGTTCTATGTGATTGTAAAACGGATTTTGTTCAGGTTATAATAATATATACAGGCGCATCAACTAATGTAACACGCTGCAATAGAGAAGTTCGACTGTCCGGAAGTATTGCTTTAAAACTTTTGGACCCATATCTTGGAAAAGGCCATAACTTATATGTTGATAACTGGTATTCTAGCCCCGCTCTATTTTATAACCTACACAAAAACAAAACTGGTTCTTGTGGAACATGCACGGAAAATAGAAAAGGCTTACCAATAATGACTAGAAAGTTGGCAAAAGAGGAAGTTGCGTATAGAAGTTCTAATACTATAGTCGCATTAAAATGGCACGACAGAAGAGAGGTTTGGATGCTTACAACATTACATAGCGCAGAGATGCAAAATACCGGAAAAATAAACCGCAAAACTCAGCAAGAAATTCTTAACCCCAAATGTGTTATTGACTACAATCTGTTGATGGGCAAAGCAGATAAATGTGACATGATTTTGAGCACAATTGAATCTGTACGAAAAAACGCAAAATGTCACAAGAAATATTTTTTCATCTCCTGGACGTTTCGATATATAATGCTAAAATACTCTATAAAGAAGTAACAAAAAAAGATATGTCAATAAAGTGCTTTCAAAAACAGTTAATTCGAGAAATATTGGAGAAATACCATAAACCAAAAACCTTGATTCGGAGACGAACTCTAGACAGAGATACAGCCTATATAAGACTAACTATTTTCCATCCGCATACACGAAATCAGATTTTTCTCGAAACACCAAATCCGTAAGAAAATGTGTTGTATGCTCAAAACATAAAAATAAGCGAAGAGAATCTCATTATAAATGTAAAATATGTGAAGTGGGATTATGTGTAACCCCCTGTTTTGAAATGTATCACACTAAAAAATATTTCTAATTATCAGTTTAATTGTTTTTAATTTGTATTAAATGTTAATATTAAAAATTTTAGTATAAATATTATATTTGTGTTTTGTTAAAGCTAGTTTAATATAAAACTAATAATTTTATAGTAATAGTGACATAGCGCAACTCATAGTGCATGTCGTTCATATGAGCATACGCGAAAACCGCGCCGCACAGGCGCTTCGTACAAGTTCGTGCGGAGGTCGCTTGATAAAAACTAAATCTGCGATAGGTTGTAGCAGTGAAAAGGTTAATGAGAATTGTGCAGCGTTTGCTGTAATTAAAAAAGGTCAGAATAAGAAGAATCGACGTTGGATGAAATATTTTTTTGAAGCACGCAACTTTAATTTGAATTTGAATACAATGGTATCTTTAGAAACTTTTTGCGAATGTTACAAACCGACTTCTACAAACTGTTACTTCTGGTTGAGCCTAAAATTGCCTTAACAATATTAATATTAATGTTTAACAACTGTTATTTATCATTCTTGATTTTATAACATAAAAGTGTATACAATTATCTTTATATCAAGGAAAATTTATTTTATGTATGGAATGACTTGTGCTTTCTTAAGAATTGGAAATGTGATTTCATTGATTTTGAAAGTGGCCCAAGTCCATTTACAGCCATGAAAAACATATTATTTCTTAAATAACGTTAAATATGCTATTTATGGGGATAAATTTAACAGCCTTGGAAACACCAAAACATTATTCTACCATGTTACCCAAATGTACCATCTGTTACCCAAATTTTTAAATTTTATCCAAAACAAACCCTTCAATATCTCGATTCGAACATAAATGGAGTTAGGTCACTTTCAAAATAAACGGCTCAAATATATAAATAAATAAATATTATTTAATAAAAAATAAAATTGACTTGGTCTATCAAAATAAAGTTGAAACAAGTTTTGGTTGTTGTTGTTTTCACCACTAATTTCTGTGAAAATATTACATAACTTTTGAAGTTGTATAAATCTACACACTTTACACCAATCGAGTTTCGACTGTTGAAGGTCATTTTTAAGGTCATTCACATGAAAATGACTTTTAACTGACAAAACTTCGTGTAAAGTCGTGTAAATTGTGTAGATTTATATAACTTCATGTCATATAACATTTTCACAAACAATAGTGGTAAAGACATTAGTGAATTTTTCAATAGACCTTTTAGCGATTAGTTAAGTGCATCCGACATGGTTAAAAGGTGGCCATATGAAAGTTTCGGGCACTTTTCATAAATATGGTTGGACAAGAACGATCATTAATAATGAATATATCTTTTTTCTCATGAATATATTGAAAACATTATAGTCACTCTTTATGCGTCTATAAAGTGCCCAAAAAACATGGCGGAAAACTATGAAAAGGGACTATTCAAAGTAGGTATCATCATCGTCAAACATTCAACATCCAAGATACATGCGTCTTGTTGCCTCACTTAACCTCTTCCATTAATTTGAATCCTCGGTTACTTGTATCAAGTTATTAGCAATGCGTTTCACATCGTCTGTCCATCGGGTTGTACACCTCCTCGCCATTTTAGGATCTTTTTGGTCCACTTGTTATTTCGTCATCCTTGCGACATGACCAGACCAGTTCCATTTTAGTTTTGTTATTTTCTCAATTGCGTCACTAACACCAGATCGCTGCTTTAATATTTCGTTCGGACTCAATCTTTTAATGTGATTCTGAGCATGGAACGTTCCATGGATTTTTGGTCAATCACCCAAAATCTGTTTAAGTTTTCCGTAGGCTGCCCATGTTAGTCTCAGCCTCCTTCCAATCTCGTGTGTCTGGTTGTCTCTGTATGAGGTGACATACCGGATTTCATTCCCTTCCATTATAAGGTTTCGGGTAGGGACTAGGGTGGTCATAAATTCCGTTTTGGAGATGTTTATTTTAAGGCTGACTTTATGTGATTGTTCTGTCAGTTTATTAAGCAGTTTTTCCAGCTTATCTAGACTATCCTAAATTATCACAATGTCGTATGCAAACCGTAGATGATTGAAGTTTTCACCATTGATGTGTATATCCTTATCTTTCAGTTTAATGCTCTTGAACATGTACTCCATGAGGGCAGTGAATAGTTTTAGCGAGATGGTGTCACCTTGTCAAACGTCACTCGTACTGTACACGTAATCTCTGTTTTTTCGAGTAGTTTTAAACATGTGGTAACTTTTTTGTATATGTGTTGTAGAGTGGCCGGGTAAAAATGGTCTATTCGGCAGTTGGCTAGTGCCTTGAACATCTCTCTGTGGTTGGTTAGGTCGATGACTTTTCATGGTCAACAAAAGTTAGGACGAGTGGTTTATTGTATTCTACACATTTCTCAATTCGAGTTTTGATGGTTTGCAGTTGGTCATTTGTTCTCTCATCTGGCTGTGAATCCCGATTGTTCAGGCGGTTGGTAAGAGTCTAGTTTGATTGTGAGAAATGTTCCTTTTATTTTTTACACTGCGCGGCACAAAAGTATGATTGTGCAAAAATCTTCAAAAGGTTTTGATCGTATTTTTGTTAATTTTAATTAAATAATTTTTGTTAAGCTTATTATATTGCGAAATTTTCAAAAATTATTATAGTATATTACTCACTTAATTATAGTATATATTGTAATCCTCATCAAATCATTTCATCTGTCCTTAAGTTTGGATTTAATTAGATTCATTGTACTGAATCCCTTCTTGCAGTCAGAACTAGAAGCTTGAAAACTTCCCATGGTATAATAAAGTATCGCTATATTTTAAAATTTCGAATTTTGTAGTACATATTCTACACTGTCACTAAATGATTTTAGAGCTCCATTCTTGTTTTTTGTGAAATCAGAAATTTAAGTTCAGAATATTTTTCACATATTTTATTACGATTTTCAGTACTTACAAAGTGTTTATTTCCTTTCAAAGTACTCCATATTGACTTTTTCGAAAGCAAAATTATTTATTTTATTTGATATTAGGTATATGTATATAAAAAAATCCCAATTTTTTACCGCTTCATCAGGAAATCTCATTTTCAAGTGTCATTATTGTCAGTATCATTTCCAACCTTTGTAAAATATTTTTAACATTATCACTCAAAAAAACATTTTCTCACAGTTACGTTTTATTTTCAACAGTCCAAGTTAATTTTTGTATTTTCGCTTTTATTTAATTGTGTGCATCAATAATATTCAAGCAACTTTTTTGTAAATATTTGATCAAAGTTGCTAATTCACCTAGAACATCATTCAAAACAAACAGTGCCACAGTATGCTGGGGATTATTTAAAATTTGCAAACTATATTCACAAATTGGATCATTACAATCATCGACTTGTTCATTACAATATTCTATTAGGTTTTCGTAATTTTGAATCAAGGCATCTACTGCAAAACAACGAGATAACCAACGCACCTCATTTAAAGGTTTAAATATTACTGAATTTCGATCCATAACTAACAATAACCAATTCCAAAAATTTTTCTTTTTTAATTCCTGATCAACTGAACATAGTGTAAACTATCCTAAGGAAGGTGTCAATATCTTCCATAAGAGATACATGTTTCTATGCATCATACAAACCCAAATCTTCTCGGTGTGAAACGGAATGTTGTTCAGTAAGTTGAGGTATTTCCTTTTTGAGAAGTGCCGCCACTCCATTTTCCGTCCTAGCATAACACTTGCTCCGTCCGATGGCAACATACATTTTTTTCAATGTTTAGATTAAACTTCTTGTAAAAAGAATGATTTATTTCTAAAATAGAAGCACTGTCTATATGTGTAAATTTTAAAATACATCGAATTTTAGTTTTGTAGGTCAAACGGAGTAGATTAGGTTATATAAGTGTTCTGCGGTGTGTGCTGTGTTTGTGTTGGGGCAATTTTGCCCCAATCCACGTCTAAACGCAGGCGATGTTTTGTCGTCACCCGTTTTCTAATGAAGTATACGAGGACTTAAGTCGTTCCTCGCACACGATGTTTAAACATAAAGCAAATCAAGCAAACGCTCGATGACGTAGTTGATGTAAACAAAAGAGATTTCGTTTGATGTATAAATGTACGCGGAATACATAAACGGCTGCGAAATTTTTGAAATATTAGTGCGCGGGAGCGCCCACGCGCAGCTTAGAGGGAACTTTGGCTGTGAGACGTCTAATTATGACCTTGGTGAAGAATTTATAGAGGTGTAAGAATAGGCTTATTGGTCTATAGTTTAGTCTATAGTTATAGCTAATTTTGTAGGTTTCAGTGGCGACTTGTACTGCCATCTTCATATATCTATTGTAGGAGTAACTTCGACGAGGATCCTCGCCGAAGTTGTTCGAGGCGAGGAACTACACGGAGTAGGCATCCGCCTTCTCGTATTACTTCGCGAGGACCTCAGTGCCATGACCGACACCGAACAGGTAGTAGCTGCTGCTGCAGCTATTTCTGGTTTTAATTATTATTATGTTATCCCAATAACTGATCCCAAATAACTGGTTCCCTTTAAAAAGCCTCAAGGAATTGTAACTGGACTTCTTGGGACCAATCGCTCATGATTTTTGATATTATTTAAATTAATATTAGATAAAATTTAATAATATTGAATAAAAATATTTTTAGTTTTTAATCGTTCAAGAAACGGTTGTGAACTGACCCACCTGCATACAGTGGACTAAATTAAAGGACGAGTAAACACGAGAGTGTAGTACCTCGTACTCGCGCCTCGTGTCCATTTGACTCGGGTACGAAAAACCGCTTCATGAAGCGAAGTTAGCCAAGGCGAGGCGAGGAAACATAAGGCGAGGCGAGTAACCTGACCACACTCTCGTTCCTCGCTCAACTCCGTGCTACTTCGCAAGAGTCTGGAGCGGGCATAATCGTTGGTATATTTACCAATTTACATTCATTCGCCTCCTGTAGTCCTGATTCCTTTAGGAATTTCAGGTTCTAGTTGGAATTCAAGGACTGCAAATCCTCTGCGTTCAAGAAGTGGGCCCTAAAGTACATTTGACTCTGATGTATTTGTGAAGATGTATGGGGTTTTAGCCTGCTGAGCCACAAAATCTGCATCTGTCATCTTCCTCTAGGCCTAGGGTCTGGAAGTCTTCTCTTAGTCTGCAGTGTCTCCTCAGGACTCGTCGTTTCAGGCAAGCTTTTGTTTTTTTTCTGGTTAAAAGATTCCAGCATTCCTTTGGAATATCTTAGCCCTGGCAGTTCTTTCCAGGTTTTCATTCATTTTTCTCTTACTTCTTCATCTAAACTTTTGTGGATGGTGTTCATACTCATACCGCATACTTCAATAGGATTCCGGACCAATAAAGCGATTACTGGATCCCTTGTTTGCTAGGTGATAGTTTCCATCTGTACCAGTGTGTCCTGGTACCCAGTAAAGCGTTACTTTATTTTCTCTGCCAAGCTTGTTTAGCTTTCCCACATAGTCCCATACCAGTTTGGATCTGATGGTGTATGAGCTAATGACCTTGATGGTTGCTTTGCTATCTGACAGTATAGCAATTAGTTTTTTTGCGATAGTTTGCGATAAATTGTACACATTTTTAGATTTCATGTACCTCTGTTGGGAAGATTCTTGAGAAGATTCCCATGGATGCAAACTATTTGGTACAGGGTCCAAACAACCATCAGCATATCACTTGATAGCACTTCGTTTCTATTATTTGCTTGATAACTCGGTAGTTCTCCATGCGCTGTATGTGCCCCAGACACCCTAACCGCATTGCATTTATTTACCATACTATGGAGTCTTATACGAACGGTGGAGACTTATAGTTATATCTTACTTACCCTAGTATGGAGTACTTATTCTGTACCCGTCATCTGTTATTAGAGGGCGGTATATTATTTTTAAGACCTTCCTTTCTATTTTAAGCAAACTTTGTTCCAGGAACTATAGGAGAGCCCAGTATTAGCACCCTTACATTAGCACAGGTCTCACCAGAGCTTTGTTTAGTTTTATCTTGGACTTATGCGGCCAGATGCTAGATTTGAGATGTTCTTTAGGCAACGCAGTCGTTTGTTTTGCCTGGACATTGGGCAAAATGACATTTTTTGGCCTCCTGAATTGCAAAGCTAGCTTTGACATCATGTATAAATCAAACGAAACTAGCTCTTTACCCACTATGTTGCAATAATTAACAATAATTACAATATTGGAAATTATTTAATTTTTTAAAGTTGGTACTCACAAACTTTGACATTTTTACTAATTCAATTTTATTAGGTTATGGTTATGTCATTTTTCCAAATATCAGACGCACAGTAAAATTTAAAAGTTACTCTTATTTTCTACATTATCGTGAAAAATGTGGTGTAAAGTAGCGTTTTTTTAATTAGATTTTATTGTGTTATACTTAATTTATTTTGTAAGTGTCCTGAAAGGTTAAAATTTACTGGTCACTTCCGCATCGTAACCGTACTTTGCAACATTGTACGTAAAAATCTAGTTTCGCTGGACGTATACACGATGTCAAAGCTAGCTTTACAATTCAGGAGGCCAAAATAGTTATTTACATTAGAGTGTGGAAAGTTTGATTTTACAACGCGACAGCTCGTCTGGGGAACGAGCCCGAAGGGCGAATTCCCCATTAGCTGGAGCGCTGTAAAATCATTTCCGCACAAAATTTGTAAAAATTTTTTTGGCCGACAATTATTATTTAAGAAACTAATAGACCCTCCGCCTCCGCTTCCGGTCCCCCACTCCCGCCCCCACGTCCGGTTCCCATCCCTCTCAGAGAAGAGAAAACGTACATAGAAGAACCATCACCAAAAGTGCTGTTGGACAATTTTTTGGCACACATTGTGGCGTCACGCTGCTAGTTCTGTAAACTCCAAAATCAGATGTATGGCCACGAATCGTTGTATGGCCACGCATTGTAAAGTAACAAATTTAACAAAAGGCATTTATTTTATGGGGGTGAGAACTCATTTGTGATACAGCTTGGAACTAGTCAAGTTAATTCAGGAAACACCTTAAGGTTCAGTTGCTCATTACCTTGCCTCCTTAAGGAAACACACGTTCAAACGTTTAAATGCTCTCTTAAAGATGGTTCTTCTATAGATGTCTTTCATCTTTGTATCTGACTTCGTAGTGGAGTGACCTAGCCAGTAAAGCTATTAAAAATACAGCAAATAATACCAAATTCACTGAAAAATTATTTTTCTTTTATGTAAACAAAAGTAAGCAATACGGCATAGACAAAATCAACAAAGGTTTAAAAAAATGTTTCTGTATTTATGATATAATTTTTTTTATAATTTCCTCTAAATTTTGATTATTGAGAGTATGTATTGAAAGTAATGCCAAATCAGAAGCTCTAACTTGAGTCATAGTGCTCCTTGGTGTGTTTTTAGTCTACGTAATACACTAAAAGATCTCTCAGCACTTGCTATACCTATGGGCAGCGTTACAAGCAATCGAAAATCTAAATCAAGATTGTAATCATGAAATTGTATCATTTCATCTATCAAAATAGGGGAAATAAATTTAAATGTAAGTATCACTTAATAATGTACAAGTTTTTTCCAAATCTCACTTTGCACTGTTTTTCATTAATATTGGATTTAGAAAACCTGAATCTCACCTGGAAGTCACCTTGTCGCGGTGTGAGGGCTTAGTTTCGCAACATACCGTTGGACGTCACGACTGGAACAACTCCGGTCGGGGCGTTCGGCAAAGGGCGAACAACCAAGAACTTCCAAACCAACTCCCAGACCAACTCCCAGACTGTCGCCAAAAAGCAAGGGCAAGATGGTCAGTAACACCGTTACTACCACCAAGCCAGCAAGCCAAGGGAGACCCGCTCCCAAAACGGCTTCTAAAAGTCAGGGCAAGGTGACCAGTAACACCGTTACTCCCACCAAGCCCGCGACTAAGCAAGAGGAGACAAAGCCCAAGGTAGGTAAGAAGAAGACTCATTACACTATTGTTTTAGTACCTTTTAGTGTATAACAGTAAATCTCAGGCAGAATGGCAGAGAGGGATAATAAAGCCCTTGAGCAACACGATAGTGAAGACCCTTTTCATAGAAGAGAGAGCATTAGACGAACTCCATCAAGAGCAAGGTCTACCTCACTTACGATGGACATCAATACCTCCACAGAACCCGAAATTCTATCCGAAGAAGGCCCGTCGATGGAACAAAATCCAAGGAGAAAAAGACTAGATCAGAAAGAACAAATCACCTAACTGAAAACGAGAAAGACCTTGAGATCATAATAAGGAAGCTATCAGCAAGAGCTCAAGAGCTACGCTTTCTAGTCAAAGCGAACTCAAACACAAAGGTGGAAATCAAGAAAGTCACAGAGGAACTCTGCGGTCTAACAAATGCCCTGTCAAGATCATTCAAGGATAACAAACGAGCAGATACGCAGGCAAAGGGTTCCCCCAAATGCGAAATGGGTACGCAGACAGTGAACGCAAAAATAAACCAGGAAATCAACGAGCTATGGTACGAAATAGACAAGGGCCTTGGCCAGAAGCAGTATATAGGAGAGTAAAGGAAGGCACCGGCAACATTGTGGAAGCATCACTAGAATGGGATCTTGCCTTTTACGTGGAAGAAAATCTCAGGCCTGGCAAAGAAGTACCCCAAGCACTTAGCGATGTCTATACCAGGCCTATAGAGCTTGGAATGCAAAATAAAAAACCTGGTAAAGTAGTCTATCTAAGACAAACGATTGGAATACCTACTGAGAGTGGCGATACAAAAGATATATTCCGCTACGTGTACCACCTTGTGGTAGGAAAACTCGACTCAGATAGTCTTAATATCTAAACGATTTACGACAGCCTCCAAGAACTAAAAAACCTGTTAATTAAACATAATAGGAAAAAAATAGCTGTTCCAAGATCTATAGGAGCGGAGTGGGCGACCATAAAGAAGGCAATGGAGTTTACCTTCGCAGACTCCGAAATAGAAATAAGGGTATTCATACCGAAGGATAAAGCGACTGCGGGATCGACTCCCAAAAAGCAGACAACGCAGTACATGCGAAAGCAAGGTACGAGACAAACGGAGGCGGTCTTCATAAAAGACAACAATAAGACCTACGCAGAACTGCTAATGAAAGTTAAAACAGGGATAAACATCGATGATATAGGAGCAGACATTGAAGGCATAAGAAAAACAAAATCGGGAGAAGTATTACTGGAAGTAGAGGCAGGTAAAGCAAAGCTACTAAGAGATGAAATAGCCAAACGAATGCCAGATTTTGATGTACGAGCTAATAACACAGACGTGACATTGAGTATAAGAGACCTGGATGCCACCGCTACAGTGCAAGAAATTAAACGTGCCATTGGAAACCAAATGCAGATAGAAGATACAAACAAAGTTGTAATCAAAAATCTAAGACCGGCATACGGGGAAAATCAAATCGTTACAATAGTGCTACCAAAAATGGAGGCCCAAAAACTCCTAGCATTAGGAAAAATAAAGATTGGCTGGATAAAATGCAGGGTCAAAGAGAGGATAAGCAAAAAACCTAAATAGGTGCCACTGTAATGAATAAAACCTAAATAGGTGTATGTGTGGCACCTAAATAGGTGCCACAGATGCTGGCTCGCAGGACACAAGGCTGTAAATTGTCAAGGACCGAACTGGCAAGAGCTCTGCCTGAAGTGTGGAGAAGAAGGTCACAAGGCATTCCAATGTCAAAATGATCCATTCTGCCCGATCTGTAACGAAAATGCTCACCGAGCAGACACTCGACAATGCCCGGAATATAAAAAGGCACTGTCGGAGGCCAGTAAGAAGAGAAAAGCCAAGATACTCCAAACAAACATGAACAGGTGTCGCGCAGCCCACGATCTGCTAAATGCCGCGACATTAGAACTAAAAGTTGATTTCCTGGTCCTAAGTGAACCAAATAAAAACATTGTGAGCAATTCGGGATGGTTCACCGATGAGAAAAAGGACGCAGCTATAAAAATTACCAATAAAACAATGATAGTGATAGACTCGGGTAGTGGACCGGGCTTTGTATGGATGGAAATGCAGCAATTTAAGCTTTACAGTTGCTATTTTTCGCCAAATAACACACCCGAGAAACTAACATCGTGCCTTGCCGCCCTCAGTAGCGATATAAGAAACTCTCTCAAAGAAAAAATCGTTGCGGTTGACTTCAATGCCAAATCCCCATACTGGGGATCCCACAAAACAGACCATAGAGGAAATATAGTAACCGATTGGACTGCCGAGACTGACATGTACGTTCAAAACATAGGCCAAAAAAACACTTTTGAAAGAGGAAAAACGGGCTCTATAATAGATCTCACCTTCTCTACGCATAACATATCGAGCGAAATCACCAACTGGAAAGCGACCCCGACCACGAAATCCTTAGTGATCACAAATATATTACATACTCCCTGGAGAGCAAGGCGGCCAGTAAAACAAATCAGGCTAAGAGATGGAACATCAAGAAAATAGATGAGGAAAAATTAAATAAACAACTGACGGACGACATCAACAACAGAAGACCTGACACAGCCGAAGCGCTCATCGAAAATTTGAAGAGGGCTTGCAACGTTTCAATGCCAAGGAAAAACCCGCACAAAAATCGCAAACAAATGTATTGGTGGAATAATGATATCGCAAATAGCAGAGCAAAGTGTATTGCAGCTAGGAGAAATTATCAACGGCAAAGGAAGAGACCTGGCGAAGAAAAATTCTCAATACAAGCGAAGCTCACAACCGCCAAAAGAGAACTCAAAAAGGAAATCTTCAATTCAAAAAAGAAACATTGGGAAAAACTATGCAAAGAGATTGACGAGGATGTGTGGGGAGATGCGTACAAGATTTCCATTAGAAAACTAAAAATCCACTAGCCAAACCTCCAACTCCAGGCAGACAAAGCACAGGAGATTATAAACGCGCTCTTCCCGACCCATGACCAAGTGAGGTGGAAACAACCGACTGTAACAGATGTAAAACAATTCTCAGAATCGGAAATGAGAAATGCTTGCAACCATCTCTGCATCGATAGAGCACCAGGACCTGACGGATTACCCGCTGAGATAATAAAAAGAACAATCCAACTACATCCGTAATACATCCTAAAAATTATGAACAGTTGCCTCATAACTGGAACCTTCCCCAAATTGTGGAAGAAAGCAACGTTAGTGCTGCTAAAAAATGGAGACAAGCAAACACAAGAGCCGGGATCTTACAGGCCAATATGCCTTCTAGATACAATGGGAAAACTATTAGAGCATATGATACTGGACCGAATAAAGAAGCATTTAAATACAGCCGGCAAGGAACTCTCTGAACGGCAATTCGGATTCAGAGAAGGTAGATCAACTTGTGACGCCGTACAGGCAGTTATGGATATAGCAGCACAGGTAAGAAACGGCACACGGCGAACTCGGCGAATGTGTGTTCTTTTAACGCTGGATGTTCGAAACGCATTCAATTCCGCATCTTGGCAACACATTATGGACGAAATGACAAAAAAAGACATGCCACCTTATCTTTTACGGATTATAAGGAGTTATCTCAATGACCGCAAAATCATCTATGTTGCAAATGGGGAGCCTAGAGAGCATAGTGTTAACAGTGGTGTCCCACAAGGATCTGTACTAGGACCCACACTCTGGAACATCGTCTACGACGGGGTGCTTAGACTGGCCCAAGCGGAAGGTGTAACAACTATAGGTTTTGCGGACGATCTGTCGTTACAGCGAAATCTGAACGGGCCTTAATGGAAAAAGCAAACGCAGCTATAAACCGCATAATCAACTGGATGGCCAGCAAGGACCTGCGACTGGCACCGGAAAAATCAGAAGCCGTTCTCTTGACTCGAAGAAGAAAAGTGCTACTAATGTGCTTCAAAATACAAAATGTAGTAATTAAACCCAAGGAATGGGTAAAGTATCTAGGCATAATAATCGATAGGCAAACAAACTTTGAAGCACATATTGCGAGAGCTGCGGAAAAAGGACTAAAAACAGTAGCCGCACTGGAAAAAATAATGCCTAACGTGGGAGGACCAAAGAGCAGCAAAAGAAAACTGCTCAGCTCGGTAGCCCACTTGGCCATGCTATACGGAGCTCCTGTGTGGACAAACGCACTGCTCCAGACAAAAAACAAACAAGTTCTTGCAAGCGTCCAAAGAAAAGCAGCTATAAGAATATGCAGTGCATATAGGACTGTATCAAGGGAAGCGGCCTTGGTAATTGCTGGAATCCCCCCAATAGAATACACAGCTAGTGAAAGGAAAATATGCTATAAAGCGCCTTCAAGAGAACACCGACAAATTGCAAGACAAACAACTATAGAGGACTGGCAAAGAAATTGGCAGAATACGGAAAAAGGACAATGGACGAGACTGCTAATTCCGGATATACCTAAATGGATAAATAGAAAACATGGGGAATTAAACTACCACTTGACGCAAGTTTTGACAGGACACGGATGCTTCAAAGACTATCTACATAATTTTAGAAGAGCATCAGACGGACAGTGCGACTACTGTGGACAGAACGACAATGTTGTGCACACTATACTAGATTGTGAAAGATGGGAAAAGGAAAGAACTACAGCTATGAGAGACGCTACTATGAAACCCCGAAAACTAGTAGATTTCATGCTAGAAAACGAAAATAACTGGGACACTCTAAGCAAAATGTTTTCGGATATTTTGACACAAAAAGAAAAAGACGAGAGACATACTACAGAGTGGAAAAAACTCTGAGAGGCGCAGCTACAAACATGAGCAAATATTTAATTTCACCAAGACCAAAATACAAGGAGAAAACAGAAAAACAAGGGCGGAAAAAATACGTCCGGGCTGCCCACCCTGAAGAATGCGCAAGCGATACCGGGGTGGTGTACTTTTAAGCCAAGTGGAAGAAGGGGTTTAGTGAGTGAGAGCCTCACACACAGGCTGGTAGAGCTTCCCCCAAACCACATATAAAAAAAAAGGTAAGAAGAAGACGAGATGGGCACGTCCCTTGCCACCCCTAGGTAGTCCAGGCGGACACGACGACCCACTGAGAAAGGGCCTCAGTGGAGCCGGGATGAGATGGTATCTGCGCTTCTTAGCAGATGGGCTACAACTCGAGGAAACTAAGAAGAGAGCAGTACAGAAAAAGGTGGGAACTACACCACAAACACAAGGAGCTGGCAAAAGAGGGGCTGATTCTATCACGTCCCAAGACAAGGCAGCTAAGAGACAGAAGGGGAACATCCAAAGTGGGGCAATGGGAGTGGTCAGCTACCCCAGCTGCCCTCCCAAGACTTCTGGGCCGAGCACCAGCTACGCCACCGCCGTCAAGGTGGTGATGGTTGGTGTGATGTCCAGAGACTGCTCAAGGAATCCCCTGAGTAAGAAGGACATGCCTGCTCTTGAGCAAGTAATTATGAAGGAGACAGTCGTAGACTGGTCTCACGAGATACAGTTTGAAGGAATACACTTCAAACCAGGACTAGTCATTGTCGACTGTGCAAATGAACAGACGGCAAAATGGTTGATGACAAGAGCGCCTATCCTAAGACATTGGGAAGAAGGGGCTCTGGTTGCGAAATTGGGCGATGATATCCCCAAGCCACACGTCATCACCATGTTCCTACCTAGGAGCGGAGACCAAACCCCGGAGGCCTCCATCAACTACCTCAGGGCCAAAAACAAAGACTTAACATTTCCGAATGGAAGGTCCTTGGGTGCCGGGTGGAAAATGGGGGTCAACTCCTAACGGTGGGAATTGACGAAGAGTCCGCTGGAGCTATATCGGAGGCCAACAATGGCCTCTACTATAGGTTCGGGCGGATCAAAGTCCATGGGCGGAAGAACGACGCCACACAAAAAGCGGATGGAGAGGTAATGGCAGCCACAGCGGCTCCTCCCTCGGAAGTTACGACCGCAACAACGGCCACTTCCGGGGTGGAAGGAATAGCGGTGGCGGCAACTCCCTCTGCTGAACCTTTAATGGCCAAGGCCGTGAACGAGGAAGTCAGCCCGGATTACCGGGATGACGACCTCGACCTCACACTCGTAGACATGAGCAGTCCAGCTATGTCTATGGAGGAAGAGGTAGATGTTGTTCTGGTGGGGACAGAGGAGGACTTGCCGCCTCCTCTCACAAAACAAGAATGACCGGCAGGCGCACCAAAGTAGCCCAGGTGAACATCCACCATGCCAGGGCAGCCTCGGCGTGATGGCTTGGATGTTCACCAAACAACACCTAGGGCTAGCGCTACTGCAAGAACCCTGGACCTACGGAGGTGAGATCAGAGGCCTCAGCAACAGGGAATGTAAGTTGGTATGGGACAGCTGTGAGGCCTCCGCTAGAACTTGCATTATGGTAAGGAAGGACATTAATTACTTATGTCTTTCAGAATTCTTAACGCGGGACTTAGTTCCAAAACAGGTCCTCATCAAGACCGAGGGCCTCCACAGCGAAGTATTGATCGCATTATTGGGACTGTGCGGGGAAGCTGAACAAACTTGGCAGGGATAATAAAGTAACGCTATACTGGGTACCAGGACACACTGGTATAGACGGAAACGAAGAAGCCGATCACCTAGCAAACAAGGGATCCAGTAGCCCCTTTATAGGTCCTGAACCCTTTTGCGGTATGAGTGTGAACACCATCCACAAAAGTTTATATAAAGAAACAAGAGGAAAATGGATGAAAACCTGGAAAGAACTTCCAGGGCAAAACCTTAAAGTTAGGCAGGGCTATCTTTCTTCTATCTTTCTCAGGGCTATCCAAAGAGATGCTGGGATCTTTTAACCAGAAGAGAACAAAAGCCTGCCTGAAACTAAGCAGGAACAAGATCAGAATTCTGACAGGAGCCCTGACGGGACACTGCAGACTTAGGAAACATCTCAAGGCCCTAGGCCTAGAGGAGGATGACGGATGCAGATTCTGTGACTCAGCAGAGGAAACCCCCATACATCTGTTCAAAGACTGCGGAGCATTACTCTGCAAGAGACAGATGTACCTTGGGGCTCACTGCTTGAACACAGAGGAGCTGCAGGCCTTGAATCCCACCCAGATCCTGAAATTCCTAAAGGAATCAGGATTAGAGGAGGCGCTCTAAATGGGTAAGTACACCAACACTTGGAGGAGGAGGGTGGGGTACAATAGATCTATAAAGGTCGCAGTACAAGTCGTCACCACCATATCTACAATCTACAATCAACAATCTAGAAAACCTGAAATAATTCTGTAACATCTTCCAGACCCTTAATTCTGTCATACATTTCGTTTACCATTGCATCTATTACATTAGTTTGAAAATCGATTACAGGATCTATAACAGGATCGTGCCTTCATCGTGAAGTTTTTAACTCTTCGAATTCTTTTTCTTTTTAGATGCATGTGTTCTTCGTCCATATCACATTGAAGTCGTTTTGACTTGTAGAGTTCCAAAATTTGGTTTAAATAAGCGTCAGTTCTTAGTGGTGCAAGTTTATCTTTAGATTTTTTCATGCACGAAACGACTTGAAATAAATCAATGTCTTTTTTGCTGCAATATTTTTGATGTAACATCGATAGTTTGCAGAACATCATTCCAAAAAATTAAAATCATCAAATGTGAAATTATTTAAAAGTCCTGAGGTAGTAGCCACTTTATCGTGGTCGTGCCTTATCTCTACAATTGTTTCTAGAAAACTGACTGAAAACGAACTGATTTATAATTTTTTAATAAAGCACTTGATGCCTTTTCTCTTGCAGACCACCTTGTGTTGGACAGATCTTTAAGTGTGTGTTGTTTTTCCTTTCTTGAAAATACTTCATCTTCTTCATTTTCCGAGGGAAATATCGTTTTAAAAATTTTCCTCGTCGGCTTCCTCCGTATTATTGGTTCCTCCCTCACTAATTTCAGTGTTTTCTGTTTTTGTTGTAAACTTATCTAAAGATTCTAAAGACTCGAACTAAGCGCTAGGTGTAGAATTGAACGATGGTGTAGGTGCAAGAAAAACTTGTGTGTGAGGCAAACATTCATTTTCTGACCCTGTGTATTGTATTGTAATGTGTATTGTACATATGTATTGTGAAGTATTGTCACAGGGGCCCGCCGTATTGGGGCCCAATTGGTGCTACGCACCAATTGCACCTACTTTAAATGCGCCTCTGACCGGAAGTGTTTGCTGAGGGTCTCTTTGTGTCTTAAATAATAATTGTCGTCCAAAAAAATATTTACAAATTTCGTGCGGAAATGATTTTACAGCGCTCCAGCTAATGGGGAACGAGCCCGACGGGCGAGGCCTGGCTGTTAAACGAGCTGTCGCGTTGTAAAGTCAAACTTCCCACACTCTAATGTAAATAACTATTTCTGCTACGATCATATATTTATTATGGTTCATTGATACAAATCAAATATACCTATCTATCCTATATATTAATTAGATAGAGTATGCTGCTGGTTTCAATAGGTTACGATTACGACAGTGGTTTCTTTCGTGATTTCTGTAGAGCAAAATCTTCTTCAAACTCTATTTTTTGTAGGATATCAGTTTGTAAGCACATAAATGACTAATTAGTTAGTCGTTCTTGTAACATATTAGTTCGTAATTCAATTTTTATTTTTTTAGCTGTGAAAATGACTACAATTGGCAACAGTTTAGCAAAGGAACATTATTGTAGCAACTTCAACATTTGGTAAAGATTCTTCAATTTTTTTAGAATTTATTAGTTTATGTAAGGTTGTGATATTTAAACCCGCAGATTCCTTTGCTATGTTCTTTAAATACCATAAATTTTAATTTTAATTATTTAAATGCCATAAATTAAAACATTCTGATTTGAGCTCATATGCATCAATGTATTCGTGATAGAATTCTTCAAATTCATTGCATTTTCTTGTCAACTCGTCAGAATCGATTGTTATTAATTGATAAAGAAAACTAGAACGATTGTCAATTTTTTGGTAGGCTGCCGAAGGATATTTTAAATGTGAATATAATATGTCGTATATTTTTTGTATTTATAAAATATTCCTACTGCTTAAAGTTTATACCTATAATCTGTGATTATAGGGATAAACGTATCTATACGAAATATTTATTTTCCTTTCCACTCCACAGTCTCTGATGATCCTTTTGAAAAAAGTGTCCTGCGAATTCCTTTTCTTTCAGACATATCTTTATAGTTAGCATTTGGATTTTTTTCTTTAGCAGCCGATTCGTATAGATCCAAATTATTGCGTACGTTATTGACATAATCGTTCAGATGCGTAAAGTTTTGTTGCAACGTCCATTATATTGTCCGTTATATAGTCCATTATATATGGTCATAACGTCCATAGGACGTTGCAACGTCCATTCCTTATATATAAGTTTCTTTTATTCATAATTCCCAAAAGATCATTCCATATCTCCGTTATAATAATAGTATCCAATTTTTTCATTTTTTTTTGGTAGGCGATGGCACTTGCAGTTGAGAACAAAGCTTCAGAAATATTTAAATAAACATTTTCTAAGGTATTATAAGCATTAGCACTTGCAGGCCATCTAGTATCCTGGAGAGACTTCAGGACTTTATTTGCGCCCAAATGCTTGGTTATAATTTGGTATCATTTGATTGAAACCGAGAAAAAATTGAACAATTTTTGGATAAACTGTAAGTATGCTTCAGCTTCACATTGAATAGCCTGATGACCTACTAAATTTAGCGAATGTGCTGCACATGGAACAAAAATTGCAAATTCACTTTTTTTTCTTGACTGGACATCAGAATACTTTCCAGTCATAATCGATGTATTATCACAACTCTGCCCACGACAATCTTTTATAGGAATATTTAGGCTTACAAAATTGTATAAAGTGGTATCTACTATGAAAAAAATTCTCAATAGGCTCTCCGTTTTTCACGTATCTAACGATGAAAGTCAGTTTGTCAACGTGAGAGAGATCTGGCGTAGAATCCACGCCTATAGAGTAGTATTTTGCTGATTTTATTTCGTTAACAATTGTTTTTAAAACTTGCTGTTCCATTATATTTATAAACTAATTACAAATATTTTCAGACCAATATAATGTACTTCCTTTTCAACGATTTCCGTATACGATCAACAAGAGAAGGATGAAATTCACTACTTAGTTCTAAGTATCCTAAATAACTCCCGTTATTTTGAGACCTCCATATGAAAGCAAGACCTTTAGAAGCAAAAAATTTCACTACTGAAATACATTCATCCAATTGCCTTCTATATTATATTGGGACAGCAACTCACTCTTTTGCTTCTTGCGACATAATTTATCATTAACTGCCTGTGCAGTAAACTGTTATTATACTCTATTAATAAAATACAAAATACATGCTTCCAATCTTTAAATCCATTCGGACAACCCAACTTAAGTCAAGTACCACTATTAGCATTAAATAGACGAGAAATAACAGTACACATATATCTTTGACGGTGAATAATGGAGCCATTTTCTCCACTCGTCAATTTACGGGTGAAAATATTTTTAGACAAGTGTCTAGTTTTTGTTTTACCGCTTGAATCTGGAAAACTTGTAGAAGTTTCGGAGATTTTTATATTCGAAAAACTCTGCCCCTTTTCGAATCTTAATATCGCGTAATTCTTCTGCTAAACTTTCATCACAGTACGTACCAGGAGCGTGTTGTGTGGATACGAGTTATTTAATTGACTTATCTATAACAATTAAATTGTTTAAGCGTTTTGGCATAATAAGTCAGTTTTTCAAAAAAACTTTTAAGCAGTCACCTATACTTATTATTTACCTTTATTGGCATATTTACAACAATTAATATAAGACTAACAATACAACAGATATGACTCGGTGAACAGAAGGAGACTTGACGAGTGTTTGGGCAAGCTAGGTATCTCAGAGAGTGTAAGAAGGAACATCAGGAATTTGTACGAGGAAACGGTCTGTAAGGTAGTAGCGAATGAATGGGAATCGGACTATTTTGAGGTGAGGAAGGGCCTGAGACAAGGCTGCCCTTTGAGTCCCACGCTTTTCAATCTGTATGTGGCGGATATGGAAAAGGTTCTAGAGGCCGGGCAAGCTGGAGGAGTGGTGATTGGGAAAAAGAAGGTGTGGAGCTTGGCATATGCGGATGACATGGTAGTATTTGCAAAGTCGGCTAGTGAGATGAAGGACGTGATTGAAAGGCTCGGCAGGTATTTCGAAAAGAGGGATTTAAGGGTGAATGTTGGTAAAACAAAATGGATTCGGTTTAAAAGGGGTGGGCGATATAAGAAAGAAAGGTTTGAATGGCAGGGTACTGAAATAGAGGAAGTTAGTAAATTTAAGTATTTGGGGTATGTCTTTGGGACTGGATACAGTAATAAAGAACACATAGAGTATGTTACAAAAAAGGCATGGGTGGCTGCGGGTCGTATCTGGGAGGTTTGGAAAAGGAACTTTGATGGAAACTTTAGAGCAGCAGAGACCATATGGAAGGCATGTGTGCGAAGCGTGTTACTGTATGGATGCGAGGTCTGGGGAACGAAAGAGGAAGACAAGATCGAAAGGGTGCAGCTAAAGTTTTATAAGAAAGTGTTGAAACTTGATAGGTCGACGCCTGGTCACATTGTGCTTCAGGAAGTGAGTGCTTGTAAGGTGGCGGTAATTGCTGCGGAAAGAGTGATAAAGTTCGAGTATAGGGTGGATGGGTTAGGTGATGAAAGGATAATAAAGGAAATCTTTCGAGTAGTGAATAAAGAGGGGTTAAGTGGTAGAAGAGAGAGCGGTTGGGGGTTGAATAAAAGGAAACTGTATGAGAGAGGCGGGTTATCATCCGAGGGGTTGGAAACGGAAAAAAGTGCGGGTGCTCAGTGGAAACGGATGCTAAAAGAGAGGTTATTAGAAGTGGACTTCCAAGAGCGCCAATCGAAAATAGAGGCTAGTAAATATCACCAAGGCTACAGTCAGATACAAGTGCACGGCCGTGTTCCTGGTTATTTGAGGACAAGTAAAGGGTCGGACGACCAGTCAGTGTTGGCGAGATTTAGGTGTGGCAATGAAGAGCGTGGAAGGAGACATTGGATGAAGGAGGAAAGTAGAAGGTGTTTGGTGTGTGGGTTGAAGGAAGATATGTGGAGTCATTGGTTGGAAGAATGCACGATGGCGGAGTGGAATGACCAGGAGAGAAGGCGAGGAAAGGATTGGAGGGAGTGTATGGACGAGAGCGGGAAGGGACTGTCGTTTTTACACAGAGTGAAAACATGGAAAGAGCGGATGCGACGGGGTAGTTTTTTGAGTGTTGCGGTTTAGTTTTTTTTTTTTTTTTTTTTTGTGAGCTTATGTCCGATGTACAGGTGTTGAAGTATAGGTTTATAGGGTGGTAAAATTTCTTTTTTCTTTTAATGGGGTTTTAGTTTCACAACTTTTTTATTATTTTTTTATTATTTTTTATTGTTTTATTTTGTATGTATATAATTTGTATGGAAATTATTTTAATTATGCCAATAAAGGTTATTATTATTACAACAGATCAAAACAACAAACAAAACAAAAAAAAACACAAGGAAACAATAAAAAAAGAACAAAACGCAGAACATAACTAATAACCCAAAAATACCCCAAATACTCAAACTTAAAAAAAACTACACTTTAAGAAACAAAACAAAAAAAACAATATTTCTTCGCCCGCACTAACTTTTCTCCCTCCCTAAACTCTTTCCACAATCACTCCCTTCCGCCCTAAAATTTCCCGCATTATGGGCCACCCGCTACCTGACTCGTCCATGCACGCTCCCAGTCTTTACATTTATTTTTCTTTCCTTCTTCCCATGTTAGCCCTTTGCACTCTTCCATCCAATGTGGCCACCTGTCAGTACCCTCTCCGCATATGGTACACAAATTCTCCCTTTCATTCAACCAGTACCTTTTTCCCTTTCCTTCGTTGCCGCACCGAAACGTGGCTATCCTATTTTGGCTAGCGCTGGACCCTCTGCTTAGGTAGAAAGGGAGTCTGCCGTACACTTGTAGCTTGTTGTACTCCCGATTGTACCTGCTTTCGTCTATACGGTTTTGTCGTATCTGCAGCTCTATCTCCCTACTCCTTTCACCCAACAATTTTTCACACTTTACCCCTTCCCTTTTCATCCTTTCTACCTCCTCTTTCGACCATCCTACTCGTTTTGTTAATTGTGTTCCTACCCATTTTGTTAGTTTAATCCCTCCGATACCTTCCTTCCTTAAACTACTGAACACCTCTTTCACTATCCTTTCATTCCCTAACCTATACATTTTCCTTTCGTATCTTGCCACTCTCACTGATGCTTCTACTGCAACTTTATACACATTCGCTTCTTGTAGCACCAGGTACCCTGGCGTACACCTATATAATTTCAACGCCCTTTTTATAAACTGAAGTTGTACATTTTCTACTTTCATTTCCATTTCATTCATACCCCATATTTCCGCTCCATACAAAAAAATTCTCTTCGGAGTATTTTGTTGTATGGAGCGTGTTCACACGCTTTCCACACTGTCATTTTTGCCACGAAACTATCAAATTTCTTTGCTTTCCAAGCATTCCAAAACCTATTAGCAGCCACTCATGCTTTCTTACATACGAACTTAATGTGCTCATTATTGGACCCATTACTACCAAATATAAATCCCAAGTATTTGAACCTACTAACCTGCTCTATAACCTCTTCCCCCCACATCAAGCTTCCCTCTTTTTTAGCAACTTTCTTTCTAAACACCATTAGTCGTCTCTACATTCACACTTAACATTCTTTTCTCAAAATATCCTTCCAATCATCTCTATCATTTCCCCTTTTGTTCTTGCTAAAGCAACTATGTCATCCGCGTAAGCTAGAGACCACTCTTTCATCCTACCTATGACCACTCCTCCTGCCTGGCTATTTTTTAAAACCTTTTCTAAGTCATTTATAAAAACATTAAATAGCACAGGGCTAAGTGGACACCCTTGCTTTAACCCTTTCCTAACCCAGAATCTTTCGGATTTTTTTCACTTATTCTTACTCTGCAGCTTGTCTTGCCTTATAGATCTGTAACCGCCTTCACTAGCCACCCACTAATTCCTTTTGCTCTCATCATTTCCCATAGCATGTTTCGGTTTACTGTGTCATATGCCGCTTTAAGATCTATGAATACAGCATACACCTTTCCACCTTTCTCTGCCAGCTCTTGCTCTATTACGTATTTTAAGGTAACCAGCTGGTCCGTTATTCCCCTCCCTTTTCTGAATCCCCCTTGTACTTCCGGAATCACTTCCTTCTCCTCAATTTCTTCCTGTATTTTCATCTCCACTACTTTTGCATATATCTTATATGATGTATCCATCAGTGTGATGCCTCTGTAATTTTCTGCTTCTCCCTTATTTCCTGCTTTGAAAATTGGTACGATGTCAACTAACGTATTGTGGTATAACAAGTGCTTTCCCAGCTTCACCAGTTTGTTTGTATTTGGGAGATACAAAGTGTATGTATTTGAAATATAACATTTTACATTTGACCTGCTCAGTAACATCATATTCTGCATTTAAGTCCAGTGATAAAAGGTTTAAGATGTGAGATGAACAGCAGTAAGTTAGCATTTAAGTTTTTCTTATTGTGTTCTTAAATCTTTTCACATTCTGCCCATGCTCGCACTACCTGTTACGACACTTCACAGAGTGCAGCTTTCCCATTTTGTTACTAATTATGTTGTTATTTTCACCAAGCAATCATTTCACGCTATTGCTGAAACGCTATTTCATGCTATTGCACAATTATTATTTTCACGCTCTTGCCAAAACAGTTGCAGATTTGAAAGTAGAATAATTCAAAGGTCGGGAAGATCCAGAAGCCCCCAACATCTCCACCACACGGTCTTCGGCCTCGTCAAGATTTAATTAATGTTAGAAATGTTGCTACATTTCTGATGTGCTGGAAGTGCACTTCCATTGTTTTTAAGTCCAACTAGCTCTTTATTACATTTTCTGCAACGCATCCTATTTGTCATTCTTGAAGGATCGATATGTTCCCAAAATGAATGTTTAGGGCACTGGAGTTTTTATTTTTATGTGGTGCTATTATCGCCACAAATAGTGTCATAAATAAAATTAAATATCAGTCGCCAATAGTTGTCGCCCCAACTATTGCGTATATTCCCTTAACTTCAATAATCTTTGGGTATTTCTAGGGCACATGCAAGTTGTAAGCGGCTCAGTATCGATAAAAAATTACAGAAAAAATAAAATATAAAATTCTGAATGATTTTCGCAAATGTTTTCTCGGGGCAGGTTTTAAAATAGTCTAGAATTGGCTCCGTTCTGAATATTGGCCCCGTTCAAAATAAAATTGATGACTAATTATTTATTCAGGAGGAAAACAAAAATAAAAACTGGTGAAAACCCTGTTGAAAACACAAGTGTCTGAATGAAGCGTTGACATAGTGTCGGTAATGTGTCAACGAAGTGTCAGGGAAGTGTCTTTTGTCATTGAAACGGGTCGTCATTTGTCATTAAGTTTAACTTGTAGAAATAATGAATAAGAAGCGCAGCGTAATCAATTTCGTGTTTGAACTTGAACTTAACGCGTAAACGCGCGCGAGAATAGAATGGCTGAATTGTGAAATAATTGATAAGAACCGCAGAGTCAACATTTTCGTATTTCAACTTGTTTAATTTTATTGCTATACTTTCAGATGTCCAGACGTTCTGTTTACAATGATTCTACTAAAACTCGTCTCGAGCGGTCGGATGCTTAGCATTGATAATTATTTTATAGCTATACTTTCGGAACGCGATTGGTATATAAGCCCAAGCTCTCAATTCATCGTCATTTGAACAGTTAAAACTGTATCCCTGCGATGAATGTGTAAAAGTTTTCGCAAGCAACGATAATCTACGTAGCCATAAGGAAGTATGTGGTGAAATCGAAAAATGTAGTTACTTAAAATGCACCGTTTTTAATTCAACCTTCACAAGAGAAGATAGCAATATATGAAAAAAATATCATAAAATTAACAATGATGGTGGGAAGAAGAGGAGACTAAATATTGAAAATTCGCCCTACACCACCAAGATGATAAAGTTGGAGCCGCGAACTACCAAATAATTTCTGTAAAATATGCAATCAACATTTGCTAACAAGACTAAATCGTAATACACGATCACAGAAAAAACTCCAAGCAACAACATCATCCAAGCTTATGCCAGTTTAAGAACACAGTGGCCAGCCATAGAATTAATGGTTCAGGAATTGATGTAGATAATTTTATTAGTTAATTGAACAGCCTTTGTACGATAATCCGCTTTCTAGACAAATGACCCCAGTTATAATTCTCGTAGGATGTAACAGCTCCATATAATCACACAGCACCACTATGAAGATTATAATCGTTTAGAAAATTCGACTACGCAGTGGAATGAGGAAGTCGAACATTGGACATTTCCATAGTTTCCGGTTGCGATATCTTCTTTCTCTGAATTCTTGGTCTGATTTTCTTAAAAATAAAATATAATAGCATTATAACTAAAAATATATTTAAAAAGATTGTCCAAAAATTCGGGGCACTTTCTTCTTCATTTGGTAACCACAATGAGTTCTGCAGAATTTAATTTTTAATTTCTTGAAGGTCTTCTAGGTGTGTTCCTTTTAGAATGACGATTTCTTCTTTTATTCTTTCAATTCTGCGTCTTCACATATGTAGTATTTCTAAGTTAATTTTCTGCACATATTGTTCTCAAATGTAAAATACAAATTATTCTCCAAAACAAATTTTTTGTACTAGGTATTATCGTTTGGAATCGATTATTTCGTAGGACTGGTACTGTATAAAAATGATAGTGAATTTTTAATATCTTGTAATATTGAATCAATAACCTCGCATATATTCATTAGTTTAAATTAAAATTATATATGCAATTTTCTCTACTTAAACTGCGATCAACAATTAATGCAATCTGCACAATTTTGGATTTGAGTAAATGTTCGTTATCTACTAATTTCTTGATTGTTTCATTAAGGGGGAGTATTTTTATAATTGTGCCAAAACTACCTGATGTTTGGTAATTTTTTTTTGAGAAAATGAAATGACTTCGACATTTGCGGTTTTTGGCAAAATGTTTATTCATCTTTTGTCTACAAACTGGGATTTTTTCAACATATAATATTGCAAAATGGCGTCCAAAATGGTGGCTCCGGGAAGTAATGTTTTTAAAATAAATATTATCTGCTCGAGGGATTCAAGCTGCAATACGTCAGCATACGTGCAAAAAAACTAGAAGCATAAAACCAAAAAATACTTATAGTTTACACTCCAAGGAGGCATCTATACCAAACAACATGAAAAAATTCACTTATAGAAAGAAAATGGCGGCCTCTTGAAAATAAGGTACCGTTTTATCGCATGATTCTTCCACTTTGGACTGCTGTGAAAAATCGTTAATCATCCAAATGTTGCAAATTTATAGGTATAGACGCCCGAGAATTCAATTTCCTTTTAGGCAGTCAAAACGCGAAGTCAATTGGTTGAACTGTTTAAAAGTTACAATTCGCGCAGATTCGAAAAATCTTGTTTCGAGAAAAACGCGTTTGAAGTTTGGACAACTTTTCCTTGTACAATTTGATTAGCTCGATCAATGTGTCCAAGAATAAAGTAATTTATAGGTTTTTGGGGTCGCTGAACACGAATTTGTGGTCGGATTTGAAAAATTCAAAACGGAGGATCCAATATGGCGGACCAAAAATTAAAAATATTCAATGTAGATGAAATTTTAAATATAAGGGATTTTGGGGTCGCTGAACACGAATTTGAGGTCGGTTTTGAGAAATAAAAATGGCGGATCAAATATGGCGGACCAAAAATTGCCGTCCCCTGATACGGATAAATGTGATGGAGTATTGCCGGCTGCAGTATTAGCGCTTATTTCTTCTTGGACGGCCTTCTTCTGGGTGAACTCGAACACGGCCTTCGAAGCAACTAGCGTGTTTCGTATAAATGCGTCATACATTGTTTGGCTGAAGGTGTTCGAAATGTCCATTATGGCACAGAAAGTTTTCATGCTTTTCAGTCCTAAGAGCCGCATTCCAAATAAGAGACGTCGATATATTTCAAAACAATGACTCACGTGGTTGAGTTGTGGAAGGCAACTCCTGGTCCGGTGGATAGAGAAAATTTGACGTCGTTGCTACACGATTTGCATACCAGACATTCACTCAGAAAGGTGAAAATCTTCAAGAAGTGGCAAATGACGTAGTTGCTGCTTATGTCGACGTCGATGTCCATATGATCGGCGGTCTTTAGTTTCTCCGCGGACGTGCTCACGAACTCAGTATCCGTTTCAGCCGTAAATTGATTGCCTTGGAACTTTTTAGACTTCCTCGTCGAAGGACGACTTCGGCCCGCTCGACCATGTTTTTTGGTCTTCCCATTTCGCGGCGGAAACACGACTCGTTGTGTTCCCCACGAGGATATAACTGAATTTGTAGGTTATAGCATACCGGAAAATTCAAAACACATCGTTGGTCGGTATACAAACTCGTTGCAGAGCGCACGAATTTGCTACCTGAGCGCCGGTCAGCGCTCAGGACAATGGTCCATTGAAAGCCGTGTAGCGATGGAACTAATTCACGGACCGCCAAATAATTTTAACCAAATATTCTACACACTTTTAGCATACGATTTATGTAATTAAAAAAAAGAACGATTTTTTTTTAAAATTATATAAATACTCCCCCTTAAATTTCTTAATTATATATCTATAGAGATTGAATTTTGTTTGTTAACACTTGTTAATATATTTTTGTCAGAGATTGCGAAGGCAACGAGCAATCTGGAAAATGAATTAATTGTTAAAATCGTAAGTTTGCTTTAATGGTCGTCTAATATTATCCATATGTATTTTATTATGAGTAGGTATTGCTACAGTTTTAAATTTTTCATTAGTATTCATTATTTCGGTGGGATTTCCAAATGTATTTGCTGTTTTTTGTCTTAAGTTTTTCATGATATAAGCTTTTGATTGGGGTTGAAATATTTCTGGATCGTCGCGTTTTTCGTTCAGTTTTGTAATTCCTTTTTCTTTATTTCGTAAAACGTTGATTTTACTATATAATAATCTAGTTTTTTCTTTATGGTCACTAATATAATCGTTAATTAATAATCTATCAATATATTTATTAAAAGGGTTATCAAGGGTTAGAATGGTTATATGCTAATATTGCGTAAATCATTTTTTTATCAGTTGGCGAAACTTTAAAACCTTGGTTATTAAGTAATCTTATATGTTCAATTAATCTTGAATGCAGTCTTTCCATTGGACCGTTTGATTGGGGGTGATTGGGAGAGCAAAAGTGACTTTTTATTTTATGTAAACTTAAAAGTTCTGTCATGACTGTATTTTTGAATTCTGTGCCATTATCAGTAATGATTTGCTTGGGTATTCCGTGATTTTCCGTGTTTCCGTGATTCCGGTTTTCTTTCATATTTGCTTTGTTGGCAAAGTTCACAGGTATTTATATAAGTTTGAATTGAATTTCTTAAATGCGGCCAATAATAAATTTTCTTAATTCGTTCTTCCGTTTCGTCTATACCTCTGTGATTGCTTTTTCCTTCATGATAATTTTGTATTATGTTCTCGATGTCGTCTTTATCAGTAACATCCATTAATTTTATTTTACATCTTTTAAATTTTAATTGAGGCCATTTGAGATTTTTCCTAACTATTTCACAAAAAGGTTCGTATATATCTGGTTTTTCAAAATATAAATGGTACTGTACATTCGGGGTAATATAACTTTTAATAAAGTTAACAATATCATGTTCAAAATGATTTTGTGATAATTGAATTAAAAATCGCTGTTTGTTATGGAATAGTCTTAAGATTTTTGGATTTGCTGTTGAGTGTAGAACTAGGTCAATAGTTATTTGGTTTAGTCCGAAATTAACTGGGTCTTCTGTAATCGGTATTTCTATTATTGGATGATGTTCAGCATTTGTATGAACTGTTTCATTGTCATTTATTTCGTCTTCTGAAGCCGTAATTGTAGCTTCAGAATCTTCAATTTCCGTAGCAGTAAGAGTTAATTCTGAATCATGTTCTTCAATGGGTTGAGATATTGTCTATTGTCAGTTTTCCTTGATTTGTTCAATTCTAATTCTTTATTAAATTCGTTCATGTATTCTAATATGTCATATGATTCTTTCGCATTAATTTCTATTCGAGATAAAGTATCGGCATTTAAATTTAATTTTCTTTTTTTGTATGTATGTATGTATCTACAATGTTATAATCGAATTCGTCTAATTTAATCCTCCATCTTATTAACTTATAATTTGGATCTTTCAATGAAAAGAGCCATTGTAATGGTTTATGATCTGTAACAATAGTAGGGTCTAAACTATTTGGTTGCCCAAACTATGGCTAAAAGTTCTTTTTCAATTGTACTGTAATTTTGTTCAGAATCGTTAAGGGTACGTGATGCGTATGCTACAGGTAAATCTTTGCCTATTGGTCCTTGTGATAATACAGCGCCTATGGCTACATTACTTGCATCTGTTGCTAAGTTGAATTGTTTTGAAAAGTCTGGATATTGTAAAATTGGTTCGTTCACTAATAAGTTTTTACATATCTCAAAGCAATTAATAAATTCGTCATTATGTATAATTTTTGCATTTTTCTTTAAGCATTTCGTCAATGGTTCTGTTAATTTTGCAAAATTGTTTATAAATCTCCTATACTATCCTAGTAGTCCTAAAAATCCTTTAATCTGTTTCGTGCTTTTAGGTATGGGGTAATTTTTAATAGCTTTAATCTTGTCTGGATTTGGTTTGACACCGTTGGGAGTAACAATGTGTCCTAGATATACGACTTCTTTACATAAAAATTCTGATTTATCTAATTCAATTTTGAAATTAGTTTTTCTAAGTCTTTCAAATACGGATCCTAAGTCTTTCTAAATGTTCTTGAAGTGATGTCGAGAAAATTATTATATCGTCAAGATAAACGAGGCATTATTCATTTTGAATTCCGCGGAGAATATTATCCATTATTCTTAGAAACGTCGCGGGTGCATTTTTTAGTCCAAAGGGCATACTAAGGTATTCGTAATGTTCGTTTTCTGTATTAAATGCTGTCTTTTGTATGTCATTAGGATTCATCTCAATCTGGTGGAATCCACTAGCTAAATCTAATGTTGTAAAGTATTGAAATTTTCCAAGTTTATCTAAAAGGTCAGTTATATTGGGTAATGGATAGCGATCATCAATAGTTTTTTTATTTAATTTTCGGTAGTCAACAACAACGGGCCATTTTCGTTTGCCAGATGCATCAAGTTTTTTGGGTACTACCCAAATTGGGGACGACTAGGGAGAATTACTGGGTCTAATAATATTCTGGTCTAACATATTTTTTATTTGTCATACAACTTCGGGTTTATGTATGAAGGGGTATCTATACGTTTTTGTGTAAATTGCTTCTTCGTCACTGGTTTTTATGGAATGTTTAATTGCATTTGTGAATAATAAAGGTTCATTTTCTTGGTAAAAAATATCAGCACATTCTTTACATAATTTTTGAATACAATATTTTCCTTCTACATTTAAATGATCGGTTCTTATTCTAGACATATCAAGTGTGGGTTTTGGAGATTCATCAAAATTGTGAATATAAAATTGTTTTATTTCGTTTTCATTAAAATGTTCGACATAAATGGGTTCTGTTAAATCTATAGAAATTATTTGTTCGGAATTATTTAAAATTGTGGTTTTAGATTTTTCATTTTGTGCAACACTAATACTTTCAGGAATTTCGCAATTATATATTTTTTGATAAGGGATTATGATTTCTCCATTTTTAATTGACGTTTTAATTTCTATAACTTTTTCTGATCGTGGTTGATTAAATTCGTTTCATTTTTGATTTGATGATACTCTAATTTAATGTTTGCATATGGGGTTATTAATAATCCGTTTTCGAAATCTAAATTTGCTTGAAGGAATTTTAAACTGTCTAAACCTAACAAACCTTGAAATGTTTTATGGAATTTAAATAAGTAAAATTTTAAGTAAGTGTCTTGTGGTAAATTGAATATATTAGAAGTGGGTACTTGGACACTGTATTTATGGGCTGATGTTTGAAACATTGTCGAGACAATAAAGGGATCGTTTTGAATGTTATTAGGATAAAATTGGGATGCAATGTTAGGATCAATAAATGATCTTGTTGAACCGGAATCAATAAGGAGTTTAATATTATTTTCTGGAATTATAATAAATGGTAATTAGCTAGTATTTGCGTTATTTAGGGAAATAATTGGTGGTTTAGTTACGTTAAGTTTTCTGAACTTGGAGTGAAAATTTTGGTCCTGTATTTGTTCAATATATGATTCATCGTCATTTTCTACATGAAATAGCTCTTCCGATAAAAAATTTCTCTGTGGTCTATTAAATTGATTTGCTTGATTAGAAGTACTCGGTCTTGGATTAAATGTTTGTCTAGTAGACTCAACTCATTGGAGTTGGGGTTGTTTGATTTCTATTTTGATTTTGGTTATTAAAAACGTTTTGAGGATACCTATTTGGTTGTGAATTATTTGGTTGATTGAATCTGGGGTTATATCGAAATAATTGTGAATTATTGGATCTATTTTGGAATTGCTGAGGGTGAAAATAATTTGGTTTGGGATTATTAACATTGTTATTATTATAATTATTTGTTTGCCTTTGTACATTATGATTTAGTCTTTCTGGATTATTATTTTGTCTTTTTTGATTAGAATTAATATTTTTAGTTGCATTTTGACAATAAGCTATATTTTCTTCTTCTATTATAAAGTTTAGTGCTTGATACATATTATTTGGTCTCATACAACGAATAGTTGTGCCTAAGAGTTCTCTTAGACCTGATATAAATCGCGTTTCAAAATTTTTGCGTCTGAAGTTTCTTCGTGTATGTTTATATATGAACAGAGCAAATTGAGTAATTCCATGCATCTGTCAAAGAATTGTTGCGGTTTTTCGGTTTGATATTGTCTTAACAAAACTAAATCTCTGTTTAGGCAAGATTCGTCTCTCTGATCTGCGAAGTTTCTGTATAAGTTTTCTTTAAGTTCGTTCCAAGTGGACACATTATGAATATTTACAACGCAACGAGCATTTTCACTTAGTCTGCCTATTATTGAATTCAATAGAAATACATTTTGAAAATTATTTAGATTAGTGCGATCGTAGAAACTGTTAATTAGGCTTTCGCATGTTGCTTAGTATCTATTTAATTCGTTTGGATTGCCATCAAATTGTGGAACGCAATTCAAATATTCGGCTTTAAATTGATTATGAGCCATTTTTAAATTTGTCTTAATTATGTACGATGAATTATTCAATTCAATACTCTAGTTACTTTGACTTTGATTGTGCAACAAGTCCTCTTCACAATCGCTCGAATTTGATAAACTTAGTTTTTCAAAAAGGGTTTCAAGAGACATAAAATTGTACTCACATTAATATGAACTGGATTGTGTACATTACTCTTATTTTCTTAACTAGGAGAATCGGTAGATGGATTGGCGATTTTCTTCCTCTCCAGCTAGCTTCTTCTCAGGAACGGTGATGTGGTTCTGCTCCTCGTGATAGGTCTATGGGGATGCTTCACAGGTCGACGATCGACTGGGATACTTGAAGTTCGAAGGATCCGCTCTGCTGGACTTCTTCCAAAGACTTTTTCACTTTTAGAATAGTCGATTAATAGTTAAAACGAAAATTAATGTTTGATACAGTAATTTCGACTATGCTTCCGACTGCGCCAACTTTATTTCTTGGTGTGAAATAAAATATAAAAAAAAAATTATTTCTATTTTAACTTTATAATGTTACAAAAATTCTTATGATTATGTTTTACTAATTTGATGGCTAACGAATTATATGTTGATATGTATAAAGAACTTGACGACTAATTATAATATGTTCTTACTTCACTAATTAACATGTATATATAAACTAAACTAACTATAATCTACGCTGAGTTTACAGTCTTTTTGTGTAATATGAAAAACAAGTTAATCTAATGCTAGGGTTGCAAGATCCCGCGTAGGTAGGCAGAATGCACGCGTAGGTGGGTAGATAACACGTGTGAGTAAAATTATTGTAAACAGCGATATTGTAAAATAGCGATAAAATTAAACAAGTTGAAATACGAAATTGTTGTAAAAAATGTTGTACGCGTTTCAAGTTCAAACACGAAATTGATTACGCGGCGCTTCTTATTTATTATTTCTCAATAATAAACGTAAAAGCATTTCAGCTATCTTTTACCTGTAAAAATCTCACGCATGCGCAGATTCGGAAATTGCGTATTTGAATCAGTCCTTAATATATCCGATTCCTCGCTACCCGATCCTGGACACATTTTGCCGCTAGTCTGCTTAGTATTGTTATATGTCTAGTCTTGTATGTCTAGTCTTGTCTGCCATATCTTGTCTGTCTAGTCTTATTTGTCTAAGCTTGTCTGTCTAGTCTTGTCCGGTTTTGTCCGTTTGAAATCCCATAATTCCTAAGGGCATCCCCTTCTTATCCATCGCGGTCGCGCCAACTACACATACACGCTCGGCTATGTACTGTACTATTTTGTATAAGATTTCCTATAAGGCGGAGGTGATTAGATTTTACATGTAATTTCGCATAAGGCGGAGGGTTTCATGTAATTACCCATAAGGCGGAGGGTTACATGTAATTTCCCCATAAGGAGGCGGTTTTAGAAGGAAGGATATTTCCCTACTGTTTGCTAAATTGATTTTCTGTGATGTGTCGTCGAAGATTAAGTGAAGTGTTGACAATCGTGCGATCGAAGTTCTACACTTCGCTGCACATCGACGACACTTCGTTTGTTTGGGAAAAATTTTATACGACACTTCATTTTCCCCATGGAATGAGGAATGATGTCTCCACTGCTTGGCAGAGTTACAGGAGTTATATTTTTCGCTAACTCGGTATCTCATTGCTTGTGCATTTTTAGTTTCTTTAAAATTGCGTTTTTACGGTAAGGAAAGAACTTAAAAGTAATCTAGAGAGGTTCCAGCACGAAGTTCACGGAGTAAATTCAGATCTACATCGCAGACTAATTAGTCGATTTTCATTAATTATCAGAATATGCAATAGCCTTACATTTGATGACAAATATAAAGATGATTCTATAAAGAAGAGATTTTTTAAAAGGAAGATATAAAACATTACTTATTTATTTAAATATTTTATCGATTGTATTTGACAAATTTCTTAGATTGGTAAATATTGTGTTATATATGTTCTCTATGTGTTCACTACATATTCAGTACGTAGAACACTGCTTAGGGAGTAAGATTATCATGTGTAATATTTTTGTTTACAGATTCTGTAATATAGTTTATCCTTCTTATCAGTTACGATGTCTAGAAATCGTACGCTGTATGTAATCTTGATGATATTGAACGGACGTAAATAATAGAATTGATTCACATCCAAGTTGCTGTCCCCTGGTTGCTACACTAACGATCCCTCTTATATAGTATCTATCGCTCTTTCCTAAGGATACCAAAGGACTTCCACTGTCAGGTATACATATCGATTCTCCTATATTTGTAATAGAAAATATATGTTATATAGATATAAATTATTGAATGATTTACAAATTATAAACAGTGTTTAATATGATATAGAATTTCTTACTCTTTTCTCTTTCTGCACATAATTTATCAGGTGCGTAAGGTACGTAATAAGATTTGAATTCCCTTGATATATTGCATGTTTTTTTGTTGTGAATTTTGACTTCCAATTCTTTTAAATTATCAGTACTATTTTCATAGTTAAAACCCCAACCAGTTATCTAAAAATTAGAAGAAAAAAATCAAATAAGACGATATATTGAAATTAATACAATATTCTGACAATATGTTGATGGAATTAAATAAAATAAATAGTTTTTCTAAATGAAATCTTTTGGATGTTTCAAATTGATTTAAAATGAAATAAAGTTATTAGTTAATAATTCGATTATTAAAAAATGCCACCCAAAATGTTTTTTGGGGGCGTTGAGAAAAAAAGATTAACCATCAATATCAAAAGTAATGAGGATTAGCCGTAGTATAAAAAAAAATGCCTCGCTTGCAAAATTTGATCGTAACTGCAGACATCCAAAATTGTTTGACAAAGTTTCAATCTTCCATGATAATCATGATATGATAATTCTTGAACCAAGTGAAGTATATATTGATGATATTTTTGTATTTTGTTCTTTGTATGTATTTGTTATATAAGTACTCGACTTGTATATTCTGTGCGAGCCCCAATTTACTCTTTGTCTAACGTAAAGGCGATGTATAACTGTAATCTGCATAAAAGCAAAAGCTTAAAAAAATAATAATAAAACGTTTGTATTTATGGAGGCGGTCAGCCAGAACATCTATCCTATTTCACTACTGTAGAAATCTACTCCAAAATTGCAAAAAAATGACAAATTGAACCACAAAATTTATAGCACTCCAAGTGCAACGGCTGGCTTTTAACGTATTTCAAGGCATCAATCCTCTCTGGATGGTTAGCGTAACACTTATCCTTGGATCCTCACAAAAAAAAGACCCCCACCTACGGGATCAAATCACAGCTCCTATGCGGCCAATTGACATCAGCATTTCGGCAGATTATTCGATTTCCAAAAACAGCTCGCAAAAGATCGATGTTTAGAACAAAATGTCATCCATGTCATACGGTACAATTCCTTTAAACAAAAATTGGTTTAGCATGGAACAGTAAAGTTCGCTATTGACTGAAAAATTGGATTGATTGGGGTACTGTCAAGTCAGCCGTAGCAGTCAAATTCCAAAAGTTAGATGGCCCACCCTTTGGTACTGATTTTCAACTTTTTAAAAATCATTTACTTATAATCCTTAATAATAATTGACTATATTCGATAGTTAGTTTTGTACGAAGCTTTTGTAATTATAATTATAAATAAATATTATAAATATTGGTTAAAGGTTATTCACCACAGAACTTGACATTCAAGAAAAAAGATAAATTGCACTTATCAACCAAGAAAACTGTGAAGAACTCTTTAAAATACTTTTCGGAGCTCTTTAAATTGCCCAGAACCACCCGAACGATTCTAAACTAACTAACCCGAACGATTCTAATCTAACCTAACTTACACAGAAGAAATCCGGCACCGCATCACAAAACTCAAGAATGGAAAGACATCGGAAGATGGAATAACGGCAGAACTACTGAAAAATCTTGGACCACGATCATTACAGGAAATCACACAGATCATTCAGGAAATTTGCCGAAGTGAAGAATTTCTAGACGATTGCAAATGCGCACTCATCCACTTACTCTACAAAAAGGGAGACAAATCTGATGTCAATAACTACAGAGGAGTTTCTTTAAGGAAGGAACGGAAGGAACTTCTTTCCGGACCCTACCAAATCCTATCCGCTTGACTCTTACAATGCACACAAGAACAACTCGAACCCCTAATTGGGGAATATCAAGCAGGTTACAGACCACAGAGATCATGCACCGAGAAAATTTTCAACCTGAAATCTATACTAAAAATTCGAGCTACACGAAATTTCCCAACCATCTGCACATTTGTCGACTTCAAGAAAGCTTAAGACTCCATCGACCGACAATTCCTTTTTAATATACTCGAAGAAAACAATCTGGATCAGAAAACACAACGGTTCATCCAACAAACACTACAAACAAAACTTCCAAAGTCAAATTCAACGGAGAATTCAACATTGTTTTAGACAAAGTTATCAAAGAATGGGAACAAAAAACTGGAAAATCAAAAAATTGGAGACCCACAAGATTAGGAAAACAACAGGATAGTATTAAAGTCACGTGTCTAGCTTTTGCCGATGATCTAGCGATGCTTTCCGACAGTGAACAAACAGCAATCCATCGGATCGAAGTCCTAAAATAATGTACCGTGAAAGCTGGACTACAAATTTCCTTTTCGAAAACCGAATCCATGGCCACAAAACACAACAAAACAGTAAATGTAATTACAAAATGCGCCACAATAAACAAGGTTAGTCTCTTCAAATACTTAGGCGAAATTATTGAACTTAAGGAACAAAAAGATTAGCACAAAAAGCACGGCAACTCAAAATGTGGACAGCATGTGGGAATGTAGCAAGCATCTATAATAAAAAATGCATAAATATTAACACAAAAGTCCGACACTACAAGACTGTTGTCAAACCTGAAACACTCTACGCCAGTGAGACATTAAACCTTAATTACAAAGGAGACATAGAGAATATCAAAAAGGCTGAAAGAAAAATTATCTGAAAAATCCTTGGCCCTAAACTAACAGACGAAGGATATCGTCTACAATCACACAGTCTCACGAGAAAATACTCCAACATCGAAACCGATTTCCGCAAACGAGGATTGAAATTCTACGGGCACATTATGAGACTAGGTGACAACCGACTAACACGGAAGGTTTTGAAGTACCTACAGAAAATGAAAACGACAACAGTATGGATAAAACAGGTTCAAATGGATATATAAAGCGTCAACATCTCACCGACAGACATCGAAAGTCGAAAAATCTTCAGATATAAGGTCTACTGGGAAAGATTAGCTGGGAAATTGTATCAGAGGAAAAACCCAAAAGAACAAGAAAAATAACAGCAACAGGTCATAATTTGCTTTATGTGTTCCAATGTGGGCCTAAACGATGTAAGTAATAAATATTGGTGAAATTATAAGTACCATTAAGTCTTCTTAAAACTTAATATTATAGAGCTACGAGCTAGTTGAATATATTTATCTATTCAAGCTACATCTCGTCTTTAATAAGTTTGTATTTTAAAATACATGAATTCAGAAAAATCATTATTTGATATATACTTACAATTCCGTTTTTGTCGTTCAAGCTGTTATCTTCGAAGGAAATATCTCTGTCGATACAAACTGGTAAAACAAATTTATTCATTTTAAAGGGAGTAGCTAGCACTATAATTGCGATATCAAATGCATAATACGGTTCTCCGTTGTTATAATCTCCGTGTATATATAATGTTTTTATCTAAAAGAACAATTATATAATTTTTTTATAAATAACAACGAATTTAGGAAATGCAACCTTAGATTTTTGAGGAACCGTATCTCTTACATCATCAATTTTCTTGTAATATTTTCCAGAAGCTAACATATACGAATCAGAAGGCATCGAAAAACAATGGGCAGCTGCATAAAAAAATGTTCAATACATGTGAATATTTTGTTAATACTTATGAAAACTTTTGTTAGAATAAAAATTTCATTAAGCTTTTTAACTGGATTAACACAAAACGGTAAATTTTCAAATATGTTACTAATGTTTACCAGACAATGTAATCTTTGGAGTGATAATTGATCCTGAACAAATAAATTGATAATCTTCTGGTTCTCCATGCTTGCTCTCATTTATGTAGATGGCAACCTGCCATGGATATTTGCTTTTATCAAGACTTTTGCCATTAATAATCAGTGGTGTTGCGTCGACAGTTTTCAAGCCGCACACTGAAAATTTGAATTCATTAAAACAGCTACAACACCATGTTTAATATACCTTTATAATATAACTAACAATGATTTTAAAGTTTAAACAATCTAAAATATTTTTGAATACAAATTCATTTATTCTTTTTTTTAAGAAAGATTTTAATGAATAAATAATATTATGAAATACTAAGATTAGAGAGTTATAGAAATGTAAACTCTAACAAAACTATATTTCATTATATTGTTGGCATGGATAAATTTTATTACAGATAAATATATTAGTAGGTATAATATTGACTGCAATTTGTAAAGTACATTATTTTCCAAAATTAACAGTAAAGTTTGGGATTTAGTTTTTAAATCATTCATTCTAGCAAGAGTTCATAGCCGTGTGCTATGATTCAGTGTGCGTGTGAAATAAATCGTCGTTTTTTATTGGAAAAAATTGCCACGAGGAAGTGAATCTTTTATGCAGTCTCGTGGATATAAGTGGAGGTATTGGTAATTCTACATTTTACGTGCTCTTCGAAAATATTCAAATATAGCCGTATCTGCAGTTTTTGATTGTTGACATTTGCTGCCACACAAAACAAAATGAAGAAGAATCTCTGGAAAATACTCTGGAAAACTTTTCGATCCAATGATTAAAAGCGGTTTTTGCGATGGATGTAATTTGTGGGAGAACAAAAAAAAAACTGAACTAATAGAGTACGAAACATAAAGTGCAGCATAAATCATTCTGGAAGCTCTGAAAATAAATACCATCACGCAAATGTTTTTAAGATCAGTAGATCGCATGGACCTTTGAATACTAGGACGGGATGTTTGGGCGCGAGGAGTGTCCACGTACGTGGAGGGGGGGTTGACCAATACCAATATGGCGAAATGATCAAAACGGTCAGATTAGAACTTAATGTTGAAATTCCAGAAATACAAAAGAAAGTAAGGATTTATAAACTTTAGACAGATAATTAATCAATTATAACTTAAAGTAACCTTGTAATATTTTATTATATCTTAAAGTAACTTTATAGTATTTTACGTAATGAGAGTTGCAAGAAGCATACATATTACGTACGAGCGGAACAGTTACGTAATTCCGTGAGCACGTAATTGCCCCTCAACTCGAATTATGTACTATACTTTATTTACGACCACACTAATTTATTTCTATTTAATAAGAAAAATATGTTTGATGTAACTCTTATAGTGATTAATCGATATAGGCAACACAATGTACGCAATGTCAATGTCAAATGAAATAAAGTTGGACGGATTTGTTTCTATATAAAAGTTAACATGTTCAGAATTTAATCTTAATAATTTATATTTTTTATGTTTAATTTCATTAATACCTACTAAATAGATATAAGCCCTAAAAAAGGTCAGAATAAAAAAGACCGAAACGTTGGCAAAATATCGAAATCAGTTGTTCTATTAAAATAAATTCCTTTTCCCTACAAGAGTAAACTACAATAAAAAAACTGATAGGATCTTAAGATATATTTATAATTATTTATTTAACTTTTTTGATTATAATTTATAGTAACGGAACCATTGTTAAATATTAATGTTGGATTATTATCGACATTATTTGAGATATTAGTTGAATTATGAGTACTTGAAGTCGTATTCCATGATGTACTTGCATTTGTGGAAGTGAAATTATTGTTTCTCGCAGTAGAAATTATTGTAGCAATATCATTTTGCACTATGTTTTTACCACACTATATAAGTGTGTTAAAAACATAGTGAATTTTTCAATTCAATGTAAGTATGAATTACCACTGTCGCAATCATCCTATTCATAATATCATTTTGATTTTTCATGGAGCAGTCTATATAGCCTTCTGCTACTGCAGACTAACGGCAGCCACTATGACTTTTTAGTGACAATAAATCACCACCGGAATCCACGAGAATGGTGGCTAGCGAACGTCTGAAATAATGTCCTGTATAAAGATTTGCTTCCGGCAAATGAAGATAATTAGCGATTTGTTTAGGAATAGAGCCAATTTTATTTATTCCAACACATTGCTTAGTGCATTTCTTATTTTGGTAATTTAGAAAAAAAAGCTGATCATTGTCTATTTTTTGTGGGCCTAGGTTAATATAATTTTTGCAGGTTTGGTAAAGTTCTTTAGGTACCACAAAAGATCTTTGAGTTTTTGTTTTAGAATCAATTCAAACATGTTCCGGTGTCTTCTATATGGCAGGGTTTGACATTTCGAAGTTCTTGTTTCCTGCAAGCACCACTAATGCCAATGATAAGAATAACCTAAAATTATATTAAAAATATGTCGTTATGCCCATTAGAGAGCATTATAAAAAAAAAGTAATGAATACCTTCATCAATAAATATTTGAAGCGAATTATTGAGGAAACTATTAATTTCTTGATTGGTAAAAATGTTTGATTTCTTGCTTTTAAATCCGTCAGATTTTCTCTTTAGTAAAGCTATTAGTAGTAATTTTGAATGTTGTGAAATGTAGATGTCGTGCTTTATATTAATTGTTGTCCGAACCATTGAATAAATTGCCCAAAGTAAAGATGGTTTCATTGTTTGAGATAATTCATCAAAGTATGATAATACAACATTTTCTAATACAACAACCAATACAACATTTTCTGAAAACGATTTAACTTTATGCTTCATTCTCCAGTCCATAAATTTTCTATATGCATCCTCGTATCGATCCCGAGATTGAATCGGTAGCAAATTATGGGCAGCTTGCTTCGCTTTTTCTTGACCCCGCTGAGGGTAGGTAAAGTAAAGACAAGCAAATAAAACACTAAAAAGCAGACATTTTCTTTTACTTAACGCATCATAAGTCTCCTCGGATAACTTTTCGCAAATTCCTCAATGACTTCGTGGATTCCTCAATGACATACGTGGAAGCCAAACCGTTTAACCTGTCTTGGGTTATTGTCGTTCGAAGGTACGATGTTATTAGTTTAAGCGAAGAGAAGCTGTGCTCCCTACTACAAATAGTTACTGGTAATGCAGCGAGAATTGGTAACAACATTTTTATATTTAGAAAAAACTCATTTGTCTCTTGGTGCGCTTCAGCTGCTGTTTGGTTGATGTTGTCTACTCCATAGCGCCTCCCAAAGAGTTATTTCTCCCGATAACGAGAGAAGATGAGGTAAATCGTCACTGTTACGATGGCACTTGGTAGTAGGTGGAATAGATCGAGAATCGAAGAGTGCCCTGCTCTCGAAAATAGACTCGTCAACTGTCCCAACAAAAAGTCTATGAAATGGAGGGAATACATTTAATACAAAACAATACACGATATGACATTATACTGGAGCTTAAAAAAACATTACTGAAAAATATTATGTTGCACCAAATAAAAAGTTTGTGTAGTACACACACAATAATTTAAGAATTAAATTAAATATTTACTAAAATTATTATATCTATTTATTAAAACTTATTAAAATTTATCTATTAATTATTTTACTAATTAATTTATTGATTGTGCCACCCGTAGGAAGGTCCCTTAAAAAGAACGGGTAAGAAACTCGCAGGAAAAACGGGTAAGTGTCGCACTTGCACCTATGTATTAAATTTTTACCTGTTATATTCCTTAGTTCAACTCATTGCTCAAATATAGAAGCAGCTGATGGCTTCTATATTTGAGCAATGAGTTGAACGTTTGGCAGTTCTGGGTAACTGGACTGGGATCTCCAAAGGTTCTACACTAATACACGCCTTTTCTTCATATTTAGTTTTTCTATAACGTTTTAGTGTTCTTACTACACTTTCTACCATTTCATAACAAAGGTTAAGATCTAATGCAACAGCCTGTAGTTGCTGTGAAAGCAAAACAGTGATTTCAAATAATGCAGCGGTTACCGTTAAGATAAGACAAAGTCGAATCGTTGAATAGAAGCAAGAAAATTTGCTTTTCACGGAGAAGTTCTGTCGATTTCTTCAAGGAACTGTACTCTAGGATCAAAGAATTCTTTGAATTGAAGGAGCGCATGATGTCTTCCAACCCAGCGTGTATCACTAAGACTTTGCAACTTGACTCTTTTCGTCTGTGGGTGTTTTTTAAGGATAGCTTGTTTGAAAAGTTCCAATCTTTTTGCTGACCCTCGTACAAAACTGGTAACATTATTTACTATTGCCATCATATTTCGAACACTAGGCAAGCTGCATGCCTTCACTAGGTTTAGTTTAAGCGCGGCACAGTCCATGTAAGGCGCTAGAAGTTGGATCCCGGGACACATATTGTAATAAGCCACCGTCCTCTTATGCGTGACTCTGGCAAAATCATCACAGCAATTTGCCGAGAATACCTCCCTCAAATGTAGCTCGCCGCCCACGTTAAAAAACGTAAAGGCCCCCTACGCTTGTGTAAGACCTAGATACTAAATACAAATATATATATACGTAAAGGGAGGAGACCTAGGTCCCAGTTAAGCTGTTGCGCCAAAAAGAAGAAGAAGAACTATGAAAATATATTTTCCGATGAGTTCAATTTGATTAACCATTGAAGAACTCAGGTTGGGGGGGGGGGGGGGGGGCTTGAGCCCCTTAGCCCCCCTCCTGGATCCACCATAGGTCCATGATAGATAGACATGACGTAAAACTTCTAAATGAATTGTAGATGCTAAGCCATACGGAGAAACTTTAGTATCAAAAATATTCGTTTAATGATTTTAGAGAAAAGGAAGTCGCATTGACCCCGTTAATGTAAAAAATATAAAAATAATAAAGGAATCGATGGAATAGGTGCAGGCTAACTGATTAGATGTTCGGCGAAATTCATTTTGATTCTATTGAAGACATGAAAAAAGAAGTTTGAGCAACTATCTTCTGTTTGAGCAACCAAGCTGAAGCTAAGGGTCAGCTCAATCAATTCCATGACGACAAGCCACCTTTAACACCGGAAGTCCGAGCTGCTGTTAAACCTGTGAATGAAGCCTTATCAAGAGCAATATTGTTAACCCTATGTTTAGGAGCAAAGACACAAAACAATAATGAATTCTCTCAATCCATTTATTTGGACTATCGCTACAAAACATCTCCACTCTGGCGGCCAAATTGTTGGGTATGATGTCATCAATTGGCCTCGAAGCGCATGCTTACGTGCAAAGTCGTGATGTGAGTGATGTAAAACATAGCATAATTGAAGCAAGAGCAGAACAAGCAGCATAAAGGGTCTTCCAAGAGGAAGAGGAAGAAGTTTTCTAGGGACCGGACGTAGCAGATTAATGGTGAGATAATATTTCATAGTTTAAATCGAACATGAATCTTTTCACGTTTTTTTTTTCAAAGCTGCATTTTCAACTTGTCTCCACGATAATTCGTAAAGAGTTTCACCGATTGCTTTGAAATTTTAATGGTAGATTTGGCACATGTGTAGATGTATGATGAAATTTCAAAATTCATTTTCAAAAGCCTGTAAATTATTCAATTTTCAATATTGTGTCATAACCTCAGTTCATTCTATCGCTTCAGGTTTACAGATTAAAATTCCGTTTGTTTTTTTGATTACAGATAAACCAACAGCCGGAAGCATGGAGACACTCAACAACCTTTTTTTCAAGATAGGTGTCTTCGTACTACAGAAATGTTTATAAATATATAATAAAAGTTCAATGTACTATATATTTTTTGGTCGTCAAAAAAAAAATCCTAAGAAATTCTTAAAAAACCAGATAGATCGTGATTTTGGATATTGTTTTCTCATACATTTTTTTTTTCGTTTTTCAAGAAGATCGAATTTTATTCTTAAAATGTACGCGAAATAATAATTTGGAAACTCATGAACACGTTTTTTTAATTACTGTCAAAAAGATTATAGTTACACTTTGATCTCACCACATTTTCATAGGAAAACAACATTAGATATCGGATACTTTTAGACTTTATATTGGTTATATCAAGATTTAGGAATAGCCTGTATCTGTCAGGGACGTAAATCAGGGACATTTCTCAAAGCAAAAAAATAGCACCAGAATTGAACGATGTGCTTCAGGATTCTGTTAAGATTATAAATTATATTAAGAGCCATGTTTTTAACAGCCGCTTATTTTCAAATCGCTTAAAATTTATTCATCCAATATTCGATTACAAGTATACAAAACTCAAGATACAACAAATGGTTGAAGTTCTACAATAAATAGCTGCATAAATACAAAATAAATTAATCAATCAAAAATTCGCTTACTTCTTACAAAATAAATTACTTAATCCAAAAAAGGTTAATTCATCCAAAATAAAATGTAATCATCCAATAATTGGTTTTTTCGTACAAACTATGATTTTTCCTTACAATAATCAAAAAAACAAAATATAAAATCAATTCACCCAAAAAAAGTTTATGTGTACAAAAAGGTTGTTTCATCGAAAATTTGATTGCTCTTTACACAAAAACAATTTGCTTGATATAAAATTTGAACTAGAATCAAATAACTATTAGCTATAATCTATTGTGTGTAATATATTAAGTTTTTACCTAATAAGAGTACCACATGACCTGCCAGATATTGTAGTGATTGTTAAGAAACGAAATGAAGCTATTGTCATTGAAATTGGAATAACAAGCCAGGATCACCTGCAAACTGTTGAGACAACGAAACTGCATAAGTAAGACATGCTAGCGAGTGAAATATCAATACTTCACAAGTGTAAAATCAAGATTATCCCGTATGTGATGACTTGGGGGTGGTTACAAAAAGTTACAGCAGATATAACCAGCAGCTTGGAATAACACCAAACATCGAAGCTTACATTCAAACTAGACGCTGAAGAGGACACTTGAGACTGTGTCGTTTGAGACACGCAGGGGCATACTTGATGGACCTGGCGAGGGTGAAACACCCGAAGCAGCAGTTGAGAAGTTGATGAGAAGAAGCGATACGGTGGTCAATGCGAGTATATAACAATATTAATTCCTAAAAACTAATTCTCAAATAAATTTATTAAACATATAATATGTAATATGTGTGATTTATAATGTGTTGGTTAATTTTTTATATATTTTATAAGTAGTCAAAGATAGTTCGTTCTAGGCCCGCCTCCGCATCCGGCCAATACGCATGCGCGATGAGACCGTCGTTCTAACCTAAGTCGCTAGATGGCGCTTCAGTTCAGTTTTTCTCCACCAGATGCCGCGTGAAATTACAGATTCCTGTAATTTACAAAATCACAGATTTCTGTAAAATTAGCGATTTAGTTCAGTTTTTCACCAATAGGTGGCGCTCGAAATTACAGATTTACTATTAAAAAAATTACTGACTACTTACTTACTTACTCCTCGGCGCTACAGTCCATGAAGGGCCTTGGCCTCTCTGACGATCGTAGCCCAATCCTGGCGATCTTCAGCTCGTTTCCTCCATCTTCTGACTCCCATCTTTCGTAAGTCATCCTCTACATCATCCAGCCATCGTTTCCGTGGTCTCCCTTTGCACCTTCTGCCACCTGGGTTTCCTTTGTGTACCTTCTTGACAGACCTGTCATCTGGCATTCGCTCTACATGGCCCAACCATCTTAGTCTATTACTCTTTAATTTCAAAACTAGGTCAGCATGACCGTATAGTTCCTCCAATTCCCTATTTTTCCGTATTCTCCATTGCCCTGCGTCATTCACTGCCCCAAAAATCTTTCTTAATATTTTCCTTTCCCATCTTCTCAGACATTCCTCTTCTGCCACCCTCATTGTCCATGTTTCGGAGCCATACATTACCACTGGCCTTATAACCGTTCGATAGACAGTTATCTTCGATTTTCTGCTCAGGCTACGTGACTTGAGAATCTTAATCAGGGCCCAGTATGCTCTGTTTCCCGCTGCAATCCTTGCTTTCATTTCTTCACTTATGCTGTTATCATTAGTTACCAACACTCCCAAGTACTTAAACTTCTCACAACTCTCATAGTTGACTCCATTCAACTTTATGAGTTTGTCTTTCACCGCTGTGTTTCTCCTGGAAGAGAAGATATACTGTGTTTTGGCGCCGTTCACTCGAAGCCCCAATTCTTCTGCCTCCTTTTCTAACCTACACAACCCATCTTCTAGCTCTTTAAATCTTCGAGACAGCATACACACATCATCCGCATACGCCAAATTCTGGTTCATGCGGTTAAACAGAGTACCACCTGGGTTGTTGGTCTCCACTTTTCTCATCACTCTCCAGTACTATGTTGAAAAGTAGTGTGGATAATACATCGCCCTGTCTTAACCCTTGGTTGACTTCAAATTCCTTCGTAAGTTTTCCTTCTACTTTAACTTGGCATTTCGTTCTGTTGAGGGTCATTTGTATCAGACGTATTAGCTTATATGGACACTCCATATCCATCAGAGTCTGATACAGCTGTTTTCTTTTCACGCTATCATAAGCCTGTCTGAAGTCCACAAAGAGCTGATGTATATCCACATTATACTCGTAGCATTTCTCCATTATTTGCCTTATCGTGAAGATATGGTCGGTCGTTGATCTACCCTGTCGAAAACCACACTGATAATCTCCTAGAATCCCTTCTGCAAAAGGAGTGAGTCTCATAGCAATGACTTTGGCTAAGACTCTGTACACAACACTGAGTAAAGCTATGCCACGGTAGTTTTCGCATTTTGCTTTGTCCTTCTTCTTATGAATCGGGCAAATAATGGCCAAGTTCCACTTCTCTGGCATCACTTCTTTTTCCCATACTTCGACGGTTAGCTGATGGACAAGACGTATCAAATGTTCACCCCCACCCTTATTCATCTCTGCTGAAATGTTATCGCTTCCTGGGGCCTTAATATTCTTCAAGATTTTGATTGCCAATCTGACTTCCTCTATTGTAGGTGTGAGTACAGGCATTTCGTCCTGGCTAACACTGTGCCACGGCTGGCCATTGTCGGTTTCCGTTTGTTCCGATGCTACAATCTCTATTGTTGCATTCAGCAGCTCGCTGAAATACTCAGCCCACCGGTCTAGAATCCGCTCTTCTCCTCCTATAAAATTTCCTTCTTTATCTCTGCAGAACACAGCACGTGGTTGGAAACCTTTTTCAGCTCCTGAATTCTTTTATAGAATTTCCTTACCTCCTGGGTGTTATGTTCTTCCACTAGTTCAGTAATCCATTTCTTCTTGGATTCTCGTTTCTTTCTTCTACAGATTTTGTCTGCCTCCTTTCTTTTGTTCTTGAATTCTTCTGTATTATACCTAGCAGACCTGCTTAGCATTTTCTTCCTTGCCTCATTTATCTCCGTCATTGCCTTTTTACAATCTTCATCAAACCATCCTGACCTTTTAACCCTTTCTTCCATCCCCAACACTTCTTCTGCGGTTTCTTGTAGGACATCCCTCATCATACTCCATTTCCCTTCTATACTTTCCGCTGCCCAGTTTTGTTTAGCCTCAAACTTCTTCTATAGTTCTGCTTCATACTGTTGGGATATTTCCTTCTCCTTTAGTTTTGCAACGTCGCATCTTCTTGGAGCATTCCTATTTTCGCCAGATCTATAAACCGCAATACGTTGTCTATATTTCACTCTAACCATATAATGATCCGAGTCGCAGTCAGCTCCCCTACAACTGTCGACTTCAAGGATATCGGATGCATGTCTCCTGTCAATTACTACATGATCGATTTGATTAAAGTGGTTCCATCTGGTGAGCGCCATGTAGCTTTCCTAATGCTCCTTCTCTGGAACCATGTACTTTTCACCACCATTGCACTCCCCATCGCAAAGTTAATAAGTCTTTGCCCGTTACTGTTTGACACATCATGCAGACTTTCCTTTCCTACAGTTTCTCTGAAGGTTTCTTCTTTCCCCACCTTTGCGTTGAAGTCCCCCAGCACTATCTTCAAATCTTGCCGTGGGACGTTTTTTACTTCCTGTTCTAGCTGTTCATAAAATGCATCTTTCACTTCATCTTCAGCATCTTCTGTAGGTGCGTAGACACATACAAGAGTGATGTTGAAGAAACGAGCCTTCATTCTCAAAGTGCACCTCCTTTCATTTACTGGGCTGAAGTTCAGAATTGCTGCTTTATGTTTATTATCTACAAGAAAACCCGTGCCACCTATTGCTCGACTCTCTCCTCCACTATAAAGAATTGTGTAATTATCACTCCTTAGGATCCCATTTCCTTTCCATCTGACCTCTTGCATTGCTGCTACTCCTATCCTGTATTCCTCCATCTCTTGTTTGAGTCCATGTAGAGCTCCAGGTTTGTTTAGAGTTCTTACATTCCAGGTTGCAATGTACATATCATTTTCCCATTTGCATTTTCCTTTTCCTCGCGTGGGTCGTTCATCAAAATCATCAGTCCGGCTATTCTTGTCTTTGAGTTTCGTAACAAGGTGATTTTTCCGATATTAAAAAAATTACAGATTCCTTTAAAATAGCGCTTCAATTCACTTTTTCACCAACAGATGGCGCGTGAAATTTCAGATTCCTGTAAAATTATTTAAATTACAGATTCCTATTAAATGAGCGCTTTACTTCAGCTTTTCACCAACAGTTAGCGCGTGAAATTACAGATTCCTAAATTAATAAAACATTTTCCTATTTACAGACCTGTAAATCGTATTAGAAACCTAAAATGGTAGATGGCGCTTTCAAATATTACCTAGACTAGAATCATATTAAATCAAACTAGATTAGTTAATGTGCGAAAAGATTAGATAGGTAAATACCAGATTTAGATTCTAGTCCAGATCTGATAAGATTATTAAATATTAGACTAATTAGCTAGATTAATGCTGGACTAGACTATAGACTAGGTCGGATTAGATCAGATAAGACCAGACTAGGAGTGGATTAGATTAGATAAGACCAGACTAGGAAGCTTATGCATTAGAGAATTAAATATTTGACTACTAGGCCGGACTAGTATATCATACTAGAGTGGACTAGATTAGTTAATTCCAGACTAGAACAGATATTAGCAGACTAGCGTCTAGATAAGATTTAGTAAATACCAGATTCAGATTAGCTAGATTAGCATTTAGGGGCTAGTCTGCTAATAACGATTTACAGGTCTGTCCTTAAACAGATTTTGTAGTGATTGAATGTTGTTCAAGTAAGCCATACTTGAACAACATTCAATCACTAAAAAATCTAAAATCTGGTTAAGGACAGACCTGTAAATCGTTATTAGCAGACTAGCCCCTAAATGCAAATCTAGCTAATCTGAGTCTGGTATTTACTAAATCTTATCTAGAGGCTAGTCTGCTAATATCTGTTCTAGTCTGGAATTAACTAATCTAGTCCACTCTAGTATCACATACTAGTCCGGCCTAGTTGTCCAGTATTTAATTCTCAAATGCATAAGCTTCCAAGTCTGGTCTTATCTAATCTAATCCACTCCTAGTCTGGTCTTATCTGATCTAATCCGACCTAGTCTATAGTCCAGTCCAGCATTAATCTAGCTAATCTAAATCTAATATTTAATAATCTTATCAGATCTGGACTAGAATCTAAGTCTGGTATTTACCTATGTAATCTTGTCGGACATTAACTAATCTAGTTTGATTTAATGTGAAATCTGGACTTGCTAATCTAGCTAATCTGAGTCTGGTATTTACTAAATCTTATCTAGGGGCTAGTCTGCTAATATCTGTTCTAGTCTGCAATTAACTAATCTAGTCCACTCTAGTATGATATACTAGTCCAGCCTAGTAGTCCAGTATTTAATTCTCTAATCCACTAAATAGTCTTACGCAACTAACTGCACAAGGTTCCTAGTCTGGTCTTATCTAATCTAATCCACTCCTAGTCTGGTCTTATCTGATCTAATCCTACGTGGTCTATAGTCTAGTTCAGCATAAATCTAGCTAATCTAAGTCTAATATTTAACAATCTTATCAGATCAGGACTAGAATCTAAGTCTGGTATTTACCTATCCAATCTTTTCGCACATTAACTAATCTAGTTTGATTTAATATGATTCTAGTCTAGGTAATATTTGAAAGCGCCATCTACCATTTTAGGTCTCTAATACGATTTACAGCTCTGTAATTAGGAAAATGATTTATTAATTTAGGAATCTGTAATTTCACGCGCTACCTGTTGGTGAAAAACTGAACTAAAGCGCTAATTTAATAGGAATCTGTAATTTAAATAATTTTACAGAAATCTGAAGATTCACGCGCCATCTGTTGGTGAAAAATTGAATTGAAGCGCTATTTTAAAGAAATCTGTAATTTAAAAAAAAGTAAATCTGTAATTTCGAGCGCCACCTGTTGGCGCAAAACTGAATTAAATCGCTAATTTTATAGGAATCCGTAATTTTGTAAATTACTAGTTTGATTTAATATGATTCTAGTCTAGGTAATATTTGAAAGCACCACCTACCATTTTAGGTTTCTAATACGATTTACAGGTCTGTAAATAGGAAAATGATTTATAAATTTAGGAATCTGTAATTTCACGCGCTAACTGTTGGTGAAAAACTGAACTAAAGCGCTCATTTAATAGGAATCTGTAATTTAAATAATTTTACAGGAATCTGAAATTTCACGCGCCATCTGTTGGTGAAAAATTGAATTGAAGCGCTATTTTAAAGGAATCTGTAATTTTTTAAAAAGTAAATCCGCAATTTCGAGCGCCACCTGTTGGTGAAAAACTGATCTAAGTCGCAAATTTTACAGGAATCTGTAATTTTGTAAATTACAGGAATCTGTAATTTCACGCGCCATCTGGTGGAGAAAAACTGAACTGAAAGTCGCCATCTAGCGACTTAGGTTAGAACGAAGGTCTCATCGCGCATGCGCACTGGTCGTAGGCGGAGGCGGGATTAGAACGAACTATCTTTCCCTACTTTTATATCTTGACATGATATTGACAAACTAACTGGGCTAGTGTTTGAAGGTCGTCCACGCTTTCGCTTTTGTCCCAATGGAATTTGTTTAAGTGTCAATGGAACTCCAGTTTTTCAGGTTTTCTTTTGTTTTGTATTCTGAAATATTGATTTCTGATATCTTTTGACTGTTTAGACCGATATAAAAAATTGATTGCCCATTCAATCTTCTTTCACAATGTTTGGTGATGATTTAATTCAATCATCAAGATTATCAAGATCTACCATTTATCAAGATTAAATCTTTCTTTAAAATTGTTCTTATCGACTCACGTGAAATTCCTATTTGCTACGATAAATGTCGCACGGATTTGTCGGAATTTTCTTCAATTCTGTTCCTAACTTACAAAGTATTCACTTCTGTGCTAACTGTTTTTCCTCTCTGCAAGGTTAGTATCAGACAATCCGTACGACGATGTTCGAATCTGCCCTGCAATTTGGTGGCGTTGGAAAATTAAATAGTAGTCTAAACCACCTCTGAGATTGAATATTGGTGATCGAAACCAAGATACAATTGGGTTGTTGGATAAAAAAAAATATCGAATTTTTTTTTAAAACCCTATAAATAATTCGGATGTGCGATACGAAAAAGTTTTTCAATAAATTATAAACAATTTAAGTGATAAAATTTTGAAAATAATCACGTAACTCCAAACGCGCCATAATTTGTATGTAACGTGGTAAGTGAGAAACTTCATTCTAACATTCAAACATAAACATTCTTTATAAAATCGTCGTTTTAAGATTTTTTCCGCGAACTGTTTAAAACCATTAGTTTTGACGCTTAACAATGTGGGACATGTAAAAACATTTTTTGAGTAGTTCTTTTTTTAGTACTCCACACGATGGTACGAAACAAGCACGATAACTTTTAATATTTGAGTTTTAATATTTGACATGTCTACTACAACTACTGTATCAACAAAGTCATGCACGGGTAGAAATTAGACATTTTACGTCACACGGGTAACCGGCCTGTTTTCGGTACCGAGTTCAAAAATATATTTTCAATTTGTTATAACTTTTTAATTTCAACGAAAAAAAAAAACAAAAAAATTGTTTCATTATAAAACTTAAATATGAGCTTTCGATTTATGACAAAAAAAATTCAAATACCCAATTCTCCAGAATATTTTATTTGTATGTAAATACCTCGCCTCATGAACTTCATATGCTTTACTGACTCATCAAAGCACAGCTCAAATCACTTAACCTACGAACATGAAATTTGAAGGCGAATTTGCTTTAGTGCAAAAGGCACCCTAAGGGGGTCAAAAAGAGGGTGAATTTTTTTAAATGGGATGTCTATATCTCAGAAACCGAATATGCCACAATAGTAAAAATTGGCAATTAGGTTCCTCTTACAAAATAGAGAAACGTTTGTTTTTTCCGAAAATCCAGCTAAGGGGCCTGCAAATGAGAAATATTCTCAGATACGGGATATGTAAGATATGTGAAAGTGTCAATGTGTCTTCTTTAAAAATGGAACACATCAAAATAAGGTCAAGAAATCACAAAAATGAAAGTGACTTTGTTTGGGAAAGTCTTAAAAACCGAAAATTTTACAGATGCCAAGCTTTGTATATTGATACTTAAAAAAAATAATGAGGTGTTTCTTTATTTAAGTATCAATATACAAAGCTTTGCATCTGTAAAATTTTCGGTTCTTAAGACTTTCTAAAACAAAGTCACTTTCATTTTTATGATTTCTTGTCTTGTTCTTTTTTGTTTTAGAATTCAACCGTAATATTTGAGTCATGAGAGATAAAACGTTGAGTGAATGTTTCTCTTTAGGTTCTTGAATGCTGGGAAAGTAAAAATTTTGAATGTTCATTATAAAGTAAGTTTACTTTGCCACTTTGTTGCTTCTAACAATAGTACTCAAGATACTTTATTGATATACATACATTAATACTCTTTTTTGCAAATATAATAGTTCATCATATAAAATCATATACTCCCAAAATTCACGCCGGAGAGTAGCCGCGGGCTATAGCTAGTATTAAATTTAAAAAAATATTTCTGACCTGGTTGACAATTATCAATAATGGGAAGGTCCCATGTGCCATCGATGCAGTACCGATATGGGTTTCTGTTAATAGACTCATCTTCATAGAAGGTTGCACAACGTATTTTTGCTCGTGTGCCGTCCAGTGGTTCAATGCAAGAGGTATTTGAACCGTATAATTCACATGCAACGTGCATGTTTGGCAAAGATTCTATAGATGTACATGTTTCTGAAAATAATTTAAAAATACATAAATACAATGAGATATTAAATCATTGTGATAAATGACATATGACTATGTAGGATGAAATAAAAAAGTATATGTGATCAAATGTTCGTTTATTTTGAAAGTGGAGAACGTAAATTGATGATAAATATATAAAAAAAAAAACGATAGTTCGAATATTTTACATTATTATTAAAGGTCGGAAAAAGATTAGCAAATAAATCCGATGTACATGATTATCGTTTTACACTAGTTTTAAAAACCTATTTTGCCTATATTGCTGTTTTAAATTTCTACTGCCTAAAAGATACCTAATGAGCTCTTATAGCGCCTATTTGTGACCTAAAATAGTGAAAAATTGTTTATTCATAAATTCTTAGTCTGTGTGAAAATACGGAACGCATTCTCTTTATCTACGCAATAGCAGCTGGTACCACTTGGCACCAGCAAACGTGTTCTCATCGTCTTCTTCACTTATTTGTGAATTCTAACATCAAAATTACACTTTTCTTTGCAAAGTTTCAATACTTCTGCGGGACCGTTGTTTGTTGTAGTGCTTGTAATGGAATTTGACTATACCTGTGCAGAGTCTATACGCAATGCACAACATTGTTTAAAAAATACAGACATTAAAAATTGTTTGGCATATATTTCATCCAATTTTCACATTTTAACAGAAACAATTACAAAATTGAAAAAAAACTGGAACCCCAGTAACAGAGTCTGTATCATTGGTGGACAATGTATTAAACCATTTGAAAACTGCACCAGGCAAAATGCACGAAGAGCATTTTTAAAACTTGAGACTGTTTTACAAAAAAATCCAGACTTCTCTATTTTACGAAATATAGGAAACATTTTAAGTGGCGAAAATATTGAGCTTCCTGAAAGCGTAACGCCAGCGGTAATGTTGAAGTATGCACCGGTAACGTTATTCGATGTTGAACGTTCTTTTTCGGCATATAGTATATATAAGGGGGTATATATATATATATATATATATATATATATATATATATATATATATATATATATATATATATATATATATATATATATATATATATATATATATTCGGTATATATAAGTGGTTTTAAATATCGGAAGCAAAAAAAAAATATATTATCCATTACTTGTCAGTGTATATGAAAATGAAGTTGTTGTGCTGTTACAGGATCTTTCAAATCATACTGTGCGAAGACTTTCACAGGTACAGTAGGATGTTATTATCCAAAACATGAAGCAAACTAGCAACTGCCTTTAAATCAGTTACAAGTGGGGTCCAGATGACAGTGCAAAAAGTGCACAGTGGCAAAGCAAAACTTTGCTAATAATAATTTTTATGCGGACTCAAATATAATTTATGGATGTTATAGAATTTGTAAAATCACTTCCATTGCCTGTAGGCCTCCTCTCAGAAGATGTTATAGAGGCTAGTTATAAGACTTACAAACATATTAGACAATACCACTCCAGGAAAATGTCAAGAATTAATACAATTACGGACATTTTGAACTGGTTACTTATATCATCTGATCCTCCAATCAAAAGTTGTAGGACCACAAGGAAAAACCCACAAGGAAAAAATAAAAATGGAATGAGGTAATATTAGGAAAGCCTCGAATGCCTATCTCAGTGAAGCCTATCGCAATAATAAACCTATCTCAATGAAGAATGTTTACGAGAAACTACTGATAATATCGTTAGTGATGATGAAGAATGTGCAGATAGTGATGATGATATTGATTTTAACGAAGATCAGTCGATAACTTGTAAAAAAAATGTTGCACTAGCACTTTTGTCATAAATATATTTTCCACTTAATTTTGCATTTTTAATCAATAGAGTGAGGGCGTATACATCTAATATAAACTCATTTTATATTAAGATCATCAGAATGTCATCATAAAATAATATTTGAGGCAAAAAAAAAAATTAAATGAACTGCTTTTTATTTTTGTCGCCGTAAATTTGTAATCCGGCCCAGTGTTCGGAAATCCCAAAAAGCTGGCCAAAAGTGATTAGGTTTATATTTCGGTAATTCATAATGAGGTAATATTAGAAAAGTATATATTAGGTAACATTAAGTTTGTATTCGGTAAAGAAGTCTGTGCTTTCGATTAGGTGTTTCTGCAATATTGCAAAAAAATGTGGCTCTTTTAGTTTTTACACGATTTTTTTTGTATGTTTATAAAAATTTGAAGATGATGGACGAGGGGGCTAAACAGAATAATTGAATTTTATTCGCATATTTTTACCTTTTTTGACAAGCTTTCCTCCCTTTAATGTTTTCAATAAAATTGCTTGTACGTATTGAAAATTAATTTTATAAATTTTTCAAGAATATGTGGTCATAAAAAACATGCAAGACATTTTTATAAAAATTATAATTTTTTATAATTTTAAGAGACTTCGGAGCCGTCCAATAATCACGTGATGTTTTTTAGCGATTTTTTAACTTTTTTTTAATTCCATTGACAAATAATAGGTAGGATTATAAATAAATTATAGATTTTTCCCGTCTTACACTCTGCAAATAGGTCTTTATACAGATCTCCTGCAGCAGCGGATTTACAGATTTGCCGCCAGTAGGCTTTTTCGGAACATTCATCCTTCGTTGATTCCAAAGTTATAAGAACTTCGTGCCAAGAAACTCTTAAACTTCTATATGCGTCGTCTCTAGCTGACCAACGTGTCAAATTTGTTCTCTTTAGAGTTTTCCCTTTCCCAATTTCAGTCATTAACTTTTGGCAGCGTTGCACAGTGGGATAAAATCCCAAAAAAACGGGCCAAAAACCCGAAAAATAATAATTTTTTAATCCGATTCCAAGAATGCATCTCATTAGAGAACCCTTGGGACTATCAGATTCCAGGAACTAAAAGAAACAGGTATTGAAAACCAACCCAAACTTTCATATCAAACGAAGCAGTTGAGTGTGTAGAATCGCGCCCGCAACAGTTAGTGAAAATACGTGAAACTTTGATTGTGTATTAAACGGTAAAAAAAATCGAATTTAATTTTGCAAAATGGCTGAGGCACAGAAAGGTATGTAGAATTTAAATACTTTATTGGCTGTAAATAGATTGTTATTGTGTAGCAAGTATTTAAGAATAATTCATAGCAAAAACTACAACGTTTTGAACTCGAAGATACAAGTTTAAATATACAAAAAAATGAGGGCAAATGAGTGCTCTAAATTTGCTCAGGTTTGCTTTATTAGACTTTTTTGTTTGAGAAAATCAAGAATTGGCTGCTACTAGCTGCTATTTTGTCTTCAGTATAATTTTTTATCAAATCATTTATGAAATTGAGAAATACTCACATTTATATTTTATAATGCACCGACTAAATAACCGATACATTTTATTTTTAACCGACATATTCCGATTATTTTTAATTATTCATTATTTTTAAATGACAATTCGGTTGTATGTTTTTTTTATAAATGTTTGTTACCTCGTTACTCCGTTATTTATGAACAGATTTCGAAAATTCTCTTTTTTTCACGATTGGTCTCATTTAAATTTGAAGAAAAAAGTACCACCCCTAAGGGTGAAAATAGGGGATGAATTTTTTTTTAAGCATGAATTTTTTTTTAGTGCAGAATTTGTTTTTGAAACAATTTCAAAATTTTTGAAGTCGGTTTTTTTATTTTAATATATTAACTTTATTTTTATTTCAGATTCTAGTGACAAAAGTATTATTATGTCTTTTTTACTTATTGAAAGGTCGTTTTGGTGACAAAATAAGCGAAATATATATTACCGTGAATAGAGAATAGACTAATAAATTGAAATATAATTTTGAGTTGATCAGTCAAAAACAAAAACTATTTTACGCATAAATGTGAGAGAAATGCACGTGAAGTGGCAGAAAGTTTCTCGCATAGAAGACAAATTCCTAAATAAATTTAAGGACTGGCTGGACAAGTTTATCATATATATATATATATATATATATATATATATATATATATATATATATATATATATATATATATATATATATATATATATATATATATAAATATATATATATATATATATATATATATATATATATATATATATGATAAACTTGTCCAGCCAGTCCTTTGCTTTCCAATTGCCAGTCCAAATATATATATATATATATATATTTATATATATATATATATATATATATATATATATATATATATTTTAAATATATTTTATATCCTAAAACCCGTTCCAATCAAATTGTCAAGATATGAAAACATTTTCTCAGGTAAATGTTCACCATATTGGATCCGCTATTTTGTTTTTGGTAAAATTAAACATAAATTCGTAATCAGTGCCCCCAAAAATCTCGTTCCTTTTCCAAATTTTGCAATTTCGCCCCGTCAAATTTTCGCAATATGGAAACATTTTCTAAGGAAAATGTTCGCCACATTGGATCCGCCATTTTGGTTTTGGAAAAATGGAACTCAAATTCGTAATCAGCGACCCAAAGAACCCTTTCATACCAAATTTGGAGTGGATAGAATGAAGCCTTCTATTTATGGCCAGTTTTTTGGGATTTTATCCCACTGTGCGTTGTGTCGAATTTATAAAAAAACGTTACCTTGAAGCAAGATGAAGAAGTGACACGCTTCTGTGCAAGATTCGGCAGTCGCAGATACCACTAAATTTAAACAGGAGGCAGAGCTAGGAACGAAAATAGCAAAAGGTTAACTTTGAATTTTACCCTGTAACCCATTGCTCGCGCGACAGTATTCAATATTTATGCCCAGTGTTTTGAGTTTCGAAATAACGGCCGAAAAGAAATCTTCAGCTTTATGTGCCACTGAGGACAAAAACTTGAGAAATCTTTCACACGGTTCGCCTGTTTCCAAAACGTATCTAATGACGAGAATAAGCTGGTCCACATGTGCAATATCTGGCGTTGAATCGATGATTAAGGAAAAATATTTCGCCCTTCTTATCTCGTCTCCAATCTGTTTTAAAACTTTATGACCCATCAAGAGAATAAACTCATCGCAAATGAGCTTAGATATTCAATATGACTCGTTAGAAACGGATCGAATTCAGCTAACAGTTCCAAAATCATACAATAATTTCCGTTATGCGGATCACTAAACTTTTCATTTTTCCCTCTAGCACACAACAAAATAAAAATTCATTCGTATAATAGCTCTTCTACACTATAGCCCATCTTGAGCCACTGTGAGCCATCACCATTGTGTAGAAGGGTAGATGGCCTGTAGTGGCCTAAGTAGTGGGAGATGGTGGAGGCCAAGGATGGCGTTGGGAGCAGTTCGACTTCACACATCAAAGGAGGCCCGCATGTTCAAGTAAGCTGCGCAGTGGCTAAAGTGGCATGTGCACATCATGGGCCATCATTATTTGCTTTATCGCACGGTTATCAGTGCCTGCTGCTTGTTGTCATGATAACACTGATTTTAGTAATTATTATAATTTAATTATAACGAAATATTTAGTATATTGAGATAATAGTTTATTGAAATATTAGTTTTTTTTGAAATAATTAGTTTTCTATAACAATAAATAGCTGTTTATTATTAATCATGGCAAAATCGAAGAAATTATAATTTTCAACTTTATTAAATTTTTATTTTTATTTAATTTTCATCAACAATATATGGCCCATTCATGCACATCTAGAATGGCCAATCTAGATGGACCACTGTATGGATGCGTCCATTCAGGCCATCCCAATGGGCCCTGATAATGGTGACCATCATGATGGCCTTCAATGAGCCATAGTGTAGAGGAGCCATAAGAAATTGCTGGACTCAATCAACGGAGACGGCTATCTTTTCGGAAGATTTTTCGTTTGTATCGCCGCTCTATATCTGTCTCTAAGCTAAAGTACATAAAATATCAAAACGAATCGATTGTTCTTAACTCCAAATCTGAATTGGGAGAAGACAGAAATTTGGTACAAAAATTGTCCAATGGGTATTAACCAACTTCGTAAGTGAACTCGTTCTTCCGCTGTAAACAATTTGATAAAATCTGGAGTCAACTTAGAAGCAGTTATTCAAAATACTGGTCATTCTTCAAGTGAGTCTCTCAAGCCATACCAAAAGTTAAGCAACGAAAAAATGAGAAAATGAACCCTGCACTACCAATACTACCTAGCTCAAGCCTATCGACAGATAATGTTTCAAATATTACTTAATAAATGATATTTATAAATTCAAAGTAAATGTTAAGTATAATATTTATAGTCTCGTTACAAGCAAAATAATCGATTATATTCGATGGTCTTGTGATATTATAACTGAATAAATATATTTTTTCTTATTTTATAGTTAAATAAAGGTTATTATACTATAACTGTGTTTTTATTTTATATTACATACCTTTATGTATTTTATTTAATATTACATAGCTTTATGTATTTTATTGAATTTATGTATTTTATAATTGATAAAATAATCTGAACAATTTGAACTAAATATTTCGAGGATCATTTTGTTACGAAGAAGGAATGCTGTTTTCAAATTCATGACGATAGGCAATCTTTGAAAAACCTGTTGTCCACATTTGAAAGGAGATGGAAACTATGTCAAAGAACAACGCTTTCTTTGAAACAAAAGAAGAGTACATTTTTTCAGTTTCCGATTTTCTTGACGCGGAACATACTAACTGCTACTCCGATATATTTTTAAATGAAAATCAATCAAACAAGTAAACTTATATTTCTCAATTCTAATATTCTAGTCGTTATTAGCAATGGAAAACACTTATATACCAATTCACGTTTAAAACTCCATTCTATTTTAGGCAAACTTTTCTGAAATCCAAACCAATGTGCGTCGCACACCAACCAGATTTATTTTTCTTGATTTTCTTAAAAAAACCGTAAGAAACACGAATTGACTTAAAACTGTCCTTTTTGGAACATGATTTTTAGAAAATGAGGAACTGGAAGACGTTTGGGAGCTGTGACGCTATTTTTAGGGCAATTTGATCTAAACTCTATGCAATTTGATCTAGAATATAGACTACTCTCAGATCTGACGGAAACTTGTGAACTCGTGCACGGTGTGAATTTATTTTCCATTATTTCTTACTTACTAGATGTATAGATTGGTACTGATTGCGAAGAAATCGTGGTAATATGAAAATTCTCACAGCATATGTTAGGGGCAAGCATTGCGAGTAGAGAACATAATGAACACATGTATGTGGAAGTATCTGGTACGTAAAATAAATAAATATGTTCCTGTTTTTAGATGACCGAGTTATCGAAAATTGGTGGCCCTAAGGATGATGTTAAAAGAAAATATATTTTATCCAATATCCAGTTTATCCAGCATTTATATATTATCGTGTGCTATTTTAGGTACGTGTAAAAATGCACTATATCTATGTTTGACTGTCTGGTCCTTTATTTTTATTATATGGATTTGATATTTCTCATACATGACAATTGAAGGTTCAGTCAGACTATGCAAGTAATAGCGCTTTCGGAAAATGTATGAACAGAGTGTTTGAAAGTGCTTTGACGAACAGTCAGACTATGCAAGTTTTACTTACAATGTAAACGAAGAAAGCATAGTCTGACTGCACCTTCTTTGCAACATTGTAAGTTGATAAGAAATGGAGTGTATTGTTTTCATCATTTTCTTTTTTAACTTGATTTCAAAATTTTGTAGATGTGACAAAAATACTAGAACCCAGCACAACGGATGACACAATTTCGATACAAGTAAAAACGATTTAAATGTTTTTTGTATCATTCAATCCCAGTGTGAATCTAGAAACGGTGACAAACGGTTGAGGTGTGATGCAGATCCTGCATGATTTCGTAGAAGAATCATTTGGGAAAGTTACGGACATCAATATGAATCTGCGATTTATTATTGATGTTCAAGGATTTAAAGTAAATGGAAAATTTATACCAAAGGAATTATCCATCAAAGCATTCGATGGGGGTGATGTAGACACCTACTTTTTCAAGCCACCAACACCATTCCGATCTCTAAACATGTCAGATAAGAATCAAGCGCGATGGTTGGAGTATCATCACCACAGACTTAAATATAGCGCTGGAAATCTATCACTAAAACTGATTCAAAATATTTTAATGTTTCACATTCAACAATCAGATAGTTTTAATATTATTTTTGTAAAAGGACATTTGAAGAAGTTGTTATTAGATTTAATTTTTAATTCTTACTTACATTGTAATGAATATATTGTTATTAATTTAGAAGATGAGGAGGATGCATTTTACGATTGCCCCAATTTAATTAAAACTAAAAAAGGCCGGATCGGGAAAAATTGTCCAAAGAATTACTATCCAATTAATTTTAGGGGGTCAAGCAGTTTGAAATTAGCTAATAATATTAATCAAGGAAATGATAACGTTGAAGGGCAGCCAATTTAAATATTTTTTATTAAAATTTTTGTTTTATTGATTTGCCTTTTTTTTACTAAGGGCAGTGTTGCCACCTAGGGAGATCGCGGAATATCTCATTTGGGATATTCTTTGGATATTATAGGAGTAGAGCTTTGTATATATTAGGGATATCCTACAATATCCTCAGAATATCGGGGATATCATATGTGGATATCTTGCAGATATTATATAGATGGACATATTTGTATTCTAGGAATATAGCAGGGACGTCCTATGGTTATCTCGGGATAATCCCAGGATATCACCTTAATTACCTTACAATATCCGTAGAATATCCTCAGGATGTCTCTCTACTGTGTAAGATGTAATGAAATATTTTGTAAGGAGTTTACTAGCGAAAGGTTACCTAGAAACTAACAAAACGTTTCCGCTTGCTCTGAGTAAACCGCACGAAGAATGCGATCAAACAGTATACCAAAAGACGTGGAGTGAATAGTTCCACCTCAGAGTTAATACACCGCACCAACGGATCTCAGCCAAGAGACCGAAATCTTCAGAAATCAGGTCTTGTCAGTGATTATTTATTGTCACTGATATTGATGAAACTGAGTGGATACAGTCAGTGTTCCATGATTATCGGTGAAACGTTTTAATAAAAAATATTTATTATTTACTTCTGCATGTTGGTTGAGTGGTCCATTGCCCATTTACGCAAATTGAATGTGCATTGGGATGCGCTCTATGGTTGCGATTACATTGATATGTTAAAATTGTTTCAAATGGAACGACATGACCAGGCTGCCAATTTCCAGTTTCTTGAGTGAAGAGGGTCCATTTTCCATTAGCTGGATATTCAGGTACAACACAACCAGACCTATACAAATGAGAATAAATTAATATAATATTTCGGCTTTGAAGATAAAAATAATATATAACTGATAATTATATTTTTTAATTCAAGTTATTTGTCGATACATTTTAAATAGTATTCTAATTGACAACTATTTATAACAGTCACATAGACAATGCCTACTCAAATTTGAAAAGTTTTAATAACATCCACTTTGGGACAGCTTTACTAATTAAATCAAGGGAGGGACACGGAAATCTTCTGTTACTCTTTAGCACACAGCGCTCTAGATGCATGTTGTACAACTATCTTATGTTACTTTACTAGTAGATAAACCTATGGCCTTCAGCTCCTGACATATTAGGTCTTGACCTTTCTCGTTACTTGCTTTGACGTAGCGAAAGGCTCACACAATGCATCTAGAACGCTGTGTGCTAAAGAGTAACAGAAGATTTCCGTGTCCCTCCCTTGATTTAATTAGTAAAGCTGTCCCAAAGTGGATGTTATGTAAACTTTTCAAATTTGTAATAGTTTTTATATTTTTATTATATTGTAGGCATATCATTTAAACATATATATATATATATATATATATATATATATATATATATATATATATATATATATATATATTTATATATATATATATAAATATATAAATATATAAATATATATATATATATATATATATATATATATATATATATATATATATATATATATATATATATATATATATATATATATAGAATGAATATTACAGATGAAGCTAAAATTGTAGATTTTCTTCTAGATTCTTCTGATTTAATATTTTAATTAAATATCATTATACAAAGCAAAGGTTTTGTTAGTGCATAAGATATTTGATAATTATATAGAACAAGTTTCACAACTAAATTACATTACAATTTTGTTCAGTACAATTTTGTTAAAAAATAATGCTTTTCGAAGGATAAGGCATTCCAAAGTATTCAGTCAAAGAAAGTCATGTTCGTCATTTTGATGAACCCCATAGAAGTCACCAGATGAACCATCTAAATGTATTTATAGATAGAAAGAAAAAATAAGAACGAACTTTTTCAAAAATATAAATTCTGGATTTTTTTGAAAAATAAAGAAGGTTCTATACAAACTGCCACAAAAATATATAAAGCTATCTTCAGACCTATCCTAGACAGTGGACATATACTTATGTCTAACGCACGTAAAAGGACAACCGATATACTCAAAGTGGCTAAAATTACATAGTTACATCTAATAACGAAATTAAGGCATCTTAATAACATCCTCCGTAACCCACTCAATGATCTCTTATACTGTGTCAAAATTCAATTGACAAACTTTCAGTGCTGATTCTATGATCCAAAATAAGCATACAACTCTTAATATAAATGGAGTCAAATACGTTTAGTTTGCGAGATACTCAACAAAAGTACGGAAAAACAATTCCGTTAAAGAAAAATGGTCAATAATACACAAAACATAATGTGCAGCGATTAATTTCTACCAAAAAATAATCGGTGTTTCTTTCCCGTTGCGATAAACCCAGAAAATAGCAATTTACCATTGCTTTACGAAAATCATATGTCGACTTTTAGTTTATTGAAAATTGTGTGTTGTGTCCATAAGTGTACTCAATAGTCTTTCAAAAATGCATTCTTTCAAAACTAGCAGATACGTATTTAGCTTATGGTTCTGCTAACGGCAACGGCCGAGCAGCTGCAAGGATTTATAGAGTACTTTTATCGAATAGGCATCATTATACAACTTTTACAGCAATTCATCGACGTCTTCTAGAACGTACTGTGGCATTGGAGGAAAATGTCTTGGATCCAGTTGCCAATAATCCAAAAACTAGTGTTGGAACTGTAGCACACAGTCTTGGAACCAGTGCTTCAACGGTGTGGCGAGTTCTTTGTGAACAAGCTTTTAGAATTCAAGTCCAGGCAGTGAGTTGAAATGACTTTGCTCCACAAATACATTTTTGTAGGTAGTTCTTAAACTGCACACAACATAATGAAAGGTTTCCAGAGTTGATACTTTTTGTCGATGAGGCTGCGTTTTGAAGGGAAGCCATAACATGTATTTGTGGGCTGAAGAAAATCGTCACGCAATACATGGTAGAGGTTATTAACACAGATTTTCAATTAATGTTTGGTGTGGGATTGTTGGAAACTATTTGATAGGTCACAAATTCACAAATTTTCTGGAAAATGAATTCCTCAATAGATTAGACCCGGTCAATCTACAACTGAGACATGAAATGTGGTTTATGCATGACGGTGCACCAGCGCATTTTAGTGGCCAGGCCCGTGCATATATCGATGTGAGGAATCCTGCTAATGGATAGGCAGGAACGGTCTGATGCCATGGCCAACCAGCTCTCCAGATCTGAATCCCCTGGATTTCTTTATGGGTCATTATGAGGTCATGAGAACCATGGTGTACGAAACTTCAGTCAGAGCACTTGTGGAGCTACTGCCACGTGTAACTGAAGCGTGTCAAACAGTAACTAACATGCCAGTCGTTTTTATACACGTTCGTCGTTCTTTATTGCAGCGATGTCGGCTGTGCATGGAACACGGGCAACGAAATTTGTGAACAATTTTTGTGAATTGTACATACTTACTTCTTTTTTATGTTAGTAAATTTTATCAATAAATTTCACCGCATTACTAGTGTTACTGGTAATACTTTATTGTAAAGCGTCTTTGACGCTACATGTATTAAGAGTATTATGTTTATTTTGGATCATAGCATCAGCTCTGAAAGTTTGTCGGTGGAATTCTGACACACTCTGTATATCCTGATCAAAATTCCATATATCTCAGACAGTCATAAACAACTATTAAACAGATAAAAGCCATTTATCGGACAATCTTTGACTCACTTTGTATAAAGCGCGAACTAAGACAGCACGCTCGCAGATATCCTTCAAAAACTGTATATGAAACACTAAATGACCACCATGACGAATATAACTACAAATCATACCATATCACCTCATAATTATTTTTTATTTCTCATGCGGGCGATGTACTTCCCGACGCACGCTTTTTAATATGAGAAATTCCACTTCGCATTATCTTACGGTGCGCGGATGCGCAGTAGTTTTTGTGACATTTTAAAATCTGCGCAGATAAATTTAGTTTCCGCGCACTTATATTACGAGACGTTGATTTTGTCTTCGAAATTGGAGAAATTGTTAGATTATTTAAAAAGAATTATTTAAAAAGAAAGATTATTTAAAAAGAGGTTGCGACAGTTACTACGTGGTAATTCATACTTACATTGAATTGAAAAATTCACTATGTTTTTACCAAAATAAGTGTGGTAAAAACATAGTGAATTTTTCAATTCAATGTATTTAAAAAGACATATTATTCAAAATCAACAGACATCAATCGAAAATGTATTATTAGCGAATAACGAATACGTATCAATGAATTCCGTTCCTAAAATCCCTAAGCAAATGGAAAAATTAAGTTGTCACAAAATTGGTAAAGTAAAAATTATGCTTCTGAATTCACCGAATGTATAAACAATATCCTGGAACAAAATGTTTTTAACGAAATGAAAATTCAACCTTCTATACACTAATTGTAGAAGTAAGCACCGTTATTTGAGTACAAAAAGTACTAATTTTGGATTTTAAATATCGTGATAATGATATAAATTACAAATCTGTATTTGTTGGTATTTTGAAAGTGGATCATTGGAAATTGGATAGCAAGTCAATTGTAACAAAAAATTAAAATAAATATGTTATACATAACTTAAAGATCTAATAGTATATTTTGCAACTAGGGCGGTAAGTTGTCAATTGGTCACGAAAGCGAAATTGGGCGCACGAACGAAGTGCAAGTAACTTTGCAATTTTTAATATTTGTGTGCGTTACCCAAGATATATGGTAATTCAACAAAAATGGCATTTCTCGCACTAAAATACGTGCGTTTTGCCACAGCAAAATGATCTTCTGAAAGAACATTTCCCAAATGCTCCCGAGCTCCTTGAACTGTTGTACGAAACTCCGTTAGTTCTGTTAAATTCTCATATTAGTACATCGCCTCCAGTTCCGCACGCGCCAAATATGATAGAAATCGGTGGCTACCACGTGCAAGCTCCCAAAAAGCTTACACAAGATTTACAGAAGTATCTAGATCATGCCAAAGAAGGAGTTGTTTACTTCAGCATGGGATCGAACTTGAAAAGTCGTGATATGGCAGTTGAGAAGCGGGACGGAATCCTGAGGGCTCTTTCGAAACTGCAGCTGAAAGTTTTGTGGAAGTTTGAAGAGGATGATTTACCAGGAAAACCCAGCAATCTTATGATTAAGAAATGGCTACCACAAAACGATATTTTAGGTTTTCAAAGAAAAAAATGCATTTTTTATATTAATCTTAAAATATTTTTAGCGCATCCAAATGTTAAATTATTTATCACACATGGGGGACTGTTAAGCACAATTGTGGCAATATATCACGGAGTTCCTGTAATTGGTATTCCTATTTATGGAGATCAATCAACGAATATTATGGGAGCTGTTGCGGGTGGTTATGGAATATCATTGGATTACACAGATTTGAACGAACAAAAACCAACGGATGCTCTCAATGAAATTATTACTAATCCAAAGTACCAAATGGCTAGCACTGATCTATTTATTAAATTATTATTTATTTATTTTTATACAGGTACGGAAATAATGCAAAATTGCGATCAAAATTGATGCATGATCAACCGTTGAAGCCTATGGACACAGCTACATTTTGGATTGAATATGTGGCAAGACATAAAGGAGCTATTTTAGATCTGCAGCTTTAGATTTAAAATGGTACGAATTGATGCTTCTGGATGTTCTTGCAGTTTATTTGTGTGGTATTTGCGTATTGTTGTTTCTAATGAGATTAATTATTAAGAAGATATTACGGAGGTTATGTAAAAAGGAGGATAAAAACACAAAGTTGAAGAAGAATAGGTAATTTAAATTGATGTGGAAAAAACTTATAATAGAATTTTTGATTTTGTAAGTGTTTCAATAAATTTTCCAAGGTATTAGTTGCATTATTTCTACTTCGTAGAGAATATAAGTAAGTACATTATTGTGCAGTGAATGTTAAAACTATGTCTTTTGTATAAACCAAATTTAGGATTTTTTCATATTCATGATTATCGGAAATGGCAAATTACATTTTGAAATGTCACTACAAGTGTAGGTTGATAAACTGACATGGGCCTTTCTAATATATTATACATTTTACAATTAATATCAGATATATTATTTATCTCAATTTTTAAGGATTATAATTATAAGGATTATAATTTCTCGTCTCTCACTATAGAATATGTATAAAGCATATCGATTATACCAAATCATTCCGTTAACGATTCCGTAACAACTGAAAAGGTCTGAAAAATGCAATTGACTTTAGCCACTTTTCTCTTGTGCTCAATATGTGCTGTAAGCTCAATAAGAATTCTGGGAATTTCTCCAATTGCCGCTTACAGCCACTACTCGCTTGGAAAAAATCGATGGTGGCATTGGCTGACAAAGGACATGACGTTACCTTCATTAGCCCTTACACGGAAAAGAATAGTAAATGTAGGAATGTGAATTAACTAGTTTTCACGAACGTATGGAAGGTAAATAACTCTTAGTAACAATTGCTTGTAATAATTTGTCAGTACATAATTTGCTAAGCCTATACGAACTGGTTGAGGAAATATAAACGACTTGTTAGTCTAAACATAAATGCCACCGACCGCACTTTAAGATAATATTAAAAGTTTGGATGTATCTGAAATCATTTTAATTTTATTGCGTTTTAAAATCATATCATTTTTATTGAAAAACCCTTTATATATCGGTTTATAAAATAATTAATTTGGTAATTAGCATTTGAAGTAGTAAATATGCTAGTCTACTATAGGCAACCATGTGAACAATATATAAATGAATTTAAAATATATTTTAGAGAGAAGAAAGGAGAAGGACTTTTTTTACAGCTTTTACGAATGTCCCATTGATCTCAGTAATTTCCATACATAAAATGTGTCACGAATTAACAAATCGAACACTGGGCCATCCCAACGTGAAGAAACTTCTAGTATCGAATAAAAAATTTAATGTTATAATAGAAATATTCGCAAACGAAGCTTTTGCAGGAATCTGTCACCACTTTAACGCTCCTTGTGTTATATTAAGTTCTATAGCAAGCACTTACTGGACTAATCACTTGGTTGGAAATCCAGCAAATCCAGTATATGTTACCCAAGTACATTTCATAACCCCTGGACCACATGGATTATTAACACGGCTCCATAACACAGCGTTAACTTTATTAACAAATTTGTTTTTCCAAATGTACGTTTTGCCACAGCAAAATGCACTTCTGAAAGAACATTTCCCAAATGCGCCCGAGCTCTCTGAACTATTGTAGGAAACTCCTTTAGTACTGTTAAATTCCCATATTAATACGTTACCTGCAGTTCCGCACGTGCCAAATATGGTAGAAATCGGTGGCTACCACGTGCAAGTTCCCAAAAAGCTTCCGCAAGATTTGAAGAAGTACCTAGAACCTAGATGATGCCAAAGAAGGAGTTGTTTACTTCAGCATGGGATCGAACTTAAAAAGTCGTGATATAGCACGTTGGCTCTGGCCTTATGGCTCTTTCTAAATTGAAACTGATAGTTTTATGGAAGTTTGAAGAGGATGATTTACCAGGAAAACCCAGCAATCTTATGATTAAGAAATGGCTACCACAAAACGATATATTAGGTTTTCAAAGAAAATATTTATTGGATTTTTATTTTAATCTTAAAATATTTTTAGCGCATCCAAATATTAAATTATTTATCACACATGGAGGGTTACTAAGTACGATTGAGGCAATATATCATGGAGTTCCGGTAATTGGTATTCCTATTTTTGGAGATCAAACTGCGAATATGATGGGAGCTGTTGCGGGTGGTTATGGAATATCTTTGGAATACACAGATTTGGACGAACAAAAACTAACTGATGCTTTTAATGAAATTATTACTAATCCAAAGTACCATATGCCTAGGCATTTACCTATTTATTAAATTATTATTTATTTATTTATTTTTATACAGGTATACAAATAATGCAAAATTGCGATCAAAATTGATGCATGAGCAACCGATGAAGCCTATGGACACAGCTACATTTTGGATTGAATATGTGGCAAGACATAAAGGAGCTAAACATTTTAGATCTGCAGCTTTAGATTTAAAATGGTACCAATTGATGCTTCTAGATATTTTAGCAGGTTATTTGTTTGGTGTTTGCGTTATGTTGTTTGCAACGAGATTAATTCTGTTATTATTATTATTATTCGAGTCACTAGTATTATATATATAAAACAAATACAATATACATTTAGCTAATTAGAATAAATTAATTCAGATTTAAATATACAGAAAGACAGTGTAAAAAACTATTACAACAAAATAAAATATAACAGTCTAGAAATGCCTTGTCCAATAACGGGCAATGTCAATTGTTTGATTCAGCTGACATTAAAGGTCGATTCTCATATACGGGACACTCAGTTACGCGACATCGCCGGTCAAATAATGATTACATTGTTTTAAATGGGTACGTCGCGTAGCCATAGTGAGAACGTGCCCATTTAAAACAATGTTTTTATTATTTGACAGGCGATGTCGCGTAACTGAGTGTCGCGTATATGAGAATCGGCCTTAAGTCTTCAAGGCTGCATTGGGTGGGGCACATAGGACAGTTCTTCATATGTGGGGTGGTCTGTGGGTCGCCGCAGTCGCACAAGACAGAAGTAACCGGGTATCCTTATTTGTTGAGGATGGCTCTGGATCTTGCAGTTCCAGATCGAAGTCTGTTCTGTAAAGACCTCCCAGCTCTTCTCGCATCCAGCACTAGTTTTTCCGATGGGGCCAACCACTGTTTGTATGTTGTGTCTTTTGCACATATCTACTCTAGATTTGGTGGTATATTCTTGAAAGTCTATGATAGATGTTAGGAAGCTTTTCCTTGACTTTAGCCTCTAATGTACAGGATGTAGGCCATAGAGGGGGTGTCATTAGGAAGTTTAAGATTTAAATCTTTCCTTATAGGCTTCTGCTCCCTTTGGACTGCAGGTGGAGCGATAGTTGCCAGGTGGTAGACTCTATCCAAGGGGGTGGGTTTCAGGCATCCCGTGATCAGTCTGTAAGACTCATTGAGAGCCACTTCCACTCGACTGGCGTGTGCTGATGTGTTTCACACTGGGCAGGCGTATTCGCCAGCAGAGTGGCAAAGATCTAAAGCTGTTGTTTTGACAACATTTGGTTTGGCACCCCAAGAACTGCTTGTTATTTTCCGTAGAATGTTGTTTCTCCCACTTACTTTCAGTTTAGTATCCCTGCAGTGCCAGTAACATCCTCGATAAACTGCGTTAGATTGAGTGTCAAACGATAGTACTTGATAGTACTTTTAACGCATGAGTAATAAAAATATTATAATGTTTACTGGAGATAATGTTATGATTGGAAAGAAAAATGGTGTAGCTGCAAAATGTACCTGTTATGCAGAACATAAAAAATTTACTCAGAACTGTTTACACAATGTTTCACCGATCTAGTACGAAAAGCGAAAATTAGAAGATTTAGCTCAAGAATATGCACATGATGCCATATCATTTAAACCAGGGGTTCCAAAAGAGCGACCCGCGGGCCAAATGCGACCTATAAAGCCCGTGAATTCGGCCCGCGATATCGATGCGATATATTATATTTTTATTAAAAAATAAATAAGTAAATAGTAAAATAAATAAGAGCGGTAAAAATTACAAATAAGATACAATAACATATTTTAATATCAAAAAAAATTCTTACAGAACTTTGCTATAACCTAAGTTTATATTTAAAAAACTATTTTAGTATGTCTAGTCTGGCTATTTCACATTTGTAAAGAAATATAATATAGTAGTCTCATATAGATACAGAACTGTTAAACATTTAAGACATGCAATTTGAATTTATATAATTACAGGAAAATATCGATGCTAAGAATTCTTATCGGAACAATTTCTTAATTGATTTTTATAAAGGATTCATGCGCGAATTATCCGAAAATACGAAAACATGCTGAACAAATGTCTTCATTATTTAAAAAAATTCAATTATGAGCATAAATAAGTCGAAATTAAGATCAAAATTGAGTGATCATTTACAAGCAGTATTAAAAATACATTCGACGGACATAGAAAGGGTCGTCCATTCATCACGTGATGTTTTTTAGCAACTTTTATTGTTTTTCTTAGTATACTAATAAAAACAAAGATATAGTTAAATATATTTAAAACAAAAGAAATCGTGGTTATTGTTTTGATTTTATTCTGTTTTTTTTGCCCGTCAAAAAAATCGGTAGTATTAAATTGGTCGTCCTAAGAAAAACTTTGGGAACCCCTGATTTAAACTAATCAAGGAAGTAAGGTAGTTTTCCAGATATATCGCAGTTAGTGCAAAAAATACGATGTTCTAATTGACTATTGTCAAGTTAAGGAACGGAATGATCCTCTCTGTAAATATTATCCAAAAATTTTGACGGATTCTCAATATCCGATAGCAATTTTTGCTCTCAAAGTCATATTAGAAGAACTTTCATCTTTGTACAAATACCAACAGGAAAGTTGTTTTCTAAAACTATTATTGATGCCCGTCAGTATGTTAAGACGAAAATAAGAAATTTAAAATCTCAATACCTGGGAGAGAAAACCTTTTGGAGCAATCATGTAAAAAGCTATTATCAGAAGATCGAAATATTATTCAGGGTGCTAGGCAACCGCCGAACAAGTTAGACGTGCAAAAATTTGCTCGTGGAAATTGTGTATTTTGAGTGGTGTAAAGTTCATAGGGAGAGAAGTTTATAGTGAAAAACAATTAGTTAACATTGGATTGGTGTTAGTGTATAAAAATTGTGTAAAAACAAAGTGAATTAGTGATTTCTATTTTGAAATGAATTTCTAAATTTGACGTTTAATTAATTTGACATTTGATAAAAGAAACCTACTAGAAATTATAAACAAACAAACAAATCTAAAACAGATCTGGACCTAGTAATATAATAATACGTACCCCTTGAACATCTTTGGTAAACAATGGCACTGAGCCTAGCACCTGGGAAGAGTGGGGTGGACAGGACTCCTTAGCCGTAGTGAAGGCGACCTGTCTAGGGGTGACAACCCCGAATAATAAGCCTCCCAAGCTAACAACTTGGGTAGTATCTTGGACAGTGGCTCGCCACTGTCCCATGAAGAATATTCTTCAACTGAGCATGAAGGAAAATCTCGCTAAATGCACTACCCCAGGTGGTAACCAATCCACCGTCACCTATGGTGACGTTAGCGGACCTTCGTATTCTGGGGAGTCCGCACCAACATGCTTTAAGGATGAGTCGGAGCATCCTGAAATCACCGAACGTAAACTCAGACCAAGACGGCAAAGCTTCTTCGCAACATTTAATGCCAACTCACTGCTAAAAGTGGGTAAACTGAAACATTTGACTGATTCACTAACACGACACAACATAATACTGACAGCAGTACAGGAAACCAGATTTACGGACGAACATGCCTTCGAGTCCCAAGGCTACAGAATCCTCAAAGGAAAAGTGGGTCAGCGGGTAATGAAGAACGTAGCCCACTTAGGTACAGGATTTATAATCAGTCACAGAATACTGGATTCAGTCACCGACTTTACCTCCCCGAGTAGTCGTGTATCCATCCTCTCTCTCAAATGCGCAAACAATGGCTACAGTATAGTTAATGTACATGCTCCAATCAACCAGGACAACAGACGCAATCCAGACAGAACTGATAGATTCTGGGAAGACTTAGAAGATATTATCTCTAAACTTCCAGAGAGGCACACCGTCATACTGCTTGGTGACTTCAATACTCAATTGGGAAAGAGAGAAAAAATACAGAAATATAGTGGGCAATTATCCGACGCACAAACGAACCAACCGAAACGGAGAACGATTGGTGGATCTGTATAAAACTTTTGGGTTGGTCATGAAGTCTACAGCCTTCAAACACTTGCCAAGGAAGCAGAAGACTTGGATTTCACCTAATACCCACCTGGGTGAATTCCAGATAGATCATGTGGCCATTTCACGCAAATCTCAAAAGGAAATACAAAACGTGAATGTCCTAAGAAGCGCCAATCTGGACTCAGACCACTACCTCTCTAAGATCAAAATAAGACTCCAGCCTAGAAACACTAGATTACACAGAACCTCCAAAATGACAAAATTTGACGTCGAGCGACTCAAGAACAATCAAGAACTAAGTCAGAGACTGAACAACACAGACCTAAACAACTGGGACCAACTAAAGGAGACTTGTCAAGGTGGCCAATGAACTCGCCCCTCTCGCTAGAAGAAAGAAGCATCCGTGGTGGACTGAAGACTGTGACAATGCAATAGCCCAAAGACAGATAGCCTGGCTGAAGTGGAATTCTAAAAAGACCAAGGAAAATTGGCATAAATTTGTGGAACAAAGAAAGATTACAGCCAAAATAATTCGAGGAACCAAACGAACCTGCACACAAAACCAACTAACCCAAACCGAAGAGAGTTTTGCTAAGAATAAATCCGTAGATTTCTTTGGAACCTTTAAGCAGGTACTCAGAAAATACGCTCCGCCAAGCCTCCACTTCAAAGACTCACAAGGCAAACTGGCTTATAACGACAAGGACAACTGCCACCTTTTGGCTCAGTACTTTAAAAATCTACTCAACTGTGACCAACCCAGCGAAGACTTTGACTATAAACAAACCACACCAAACCCGAACTCGCTTCCCCCTTCATTGGAAGAAGTTGGCCAGATCATTCAACTTCTTAAGAATAATAAGGCAGCTGGAGAGGACTCTATCGTTGCTGAACTGTGGAAAGGTGCTGGAAACAATACCGTGCGCAAGCTAACCGAGATCATCCAGGACATCTGGGAAACAGAGAAATTACCACCCGATTGGAAATCTGCTCTGATCCATCCGCTTCACAAAAAGGGAGATTTTACGGATCTAAACAACTACCGTGGAATTTCTCTGGTCCCGGTAACATACAAGATTCTCTCGAAGGCGTTACAAACAAGGGCAGAAAATCAGTTGGATAGTCAACTGGGAGAATACCAGGGGGGCTTCAGGAAGACCCGATCCTGTGTTGAACAGATCCTCAACCTTGAAACTGTACTTGCATACTCCAAGATGAGAAACCGCAAGGTTGTCGTCACCCTTGTTGATTTTAGGAAGGCCTACGATTCCATCGATAGAGAAACGCTTAACAAAGTACTACAGGAACTAGCACTAGACAACAAAACCCGCAGACTAATCCTGGAAACTTTGACCAACACCCATTCCAAGGTTAAATTTAGAGGCGAGATTTCAGAAAGCTTCGAATTAAAAACTGGAGTGAGACAAGGAGATGGACTTTCCCCACTTCTCTTCAACTGTGTCCTTGAAAAGGTTATGAGAGAATGGCGCAAGGAACTGCACAATTTGGGTGCTCAGAGTGGTATCTACCTGGGACGTAAGAACGATGGACTGGTTGTAGATTGCCTGGCCTTTGCAGATGACATGGCACTGTTTGTTGATTCTCTTGAGATGGCAACAATGCAGGTAAACTGTCTCAGAAAACAGGCTGCCAAAGTGGATCTTCAAGTGTCGCTGGAGAAAACAGAATTCTTCACCAACATTAGAGAAGCAAACCAAAAGATGTTACTAGAACAGGGAAACATCAAGAGGACTGAGAAATTTAAGTATCTCGGCGAATTAATTGAACCCAACTTATCAGAAAGAGCATCATTATCCAAGAGAGTCCGCAAGTTAGAACTAGCCTATCGGCTGACTAAGAACACTTACACTAAGAAATGCCTGTCACAGAAGCCCTATATGCCATGGAGTGTCTTTCCTTGAACCGAAGGGGTCTAATAGAGAAATTGGAAATCAGAGAGAGGAGAATCCTCAGGAAGGTCCTAGGCCCGGTAAAAGAATATGGGGAATTCCGAAGACGGCATAACTCTGAGCTCTACGAACATATGGAGATGCTCTCTGACTGTGCAAGGAAAAGAAGGGTAGCTTTCTATGGCCACATTGCAAGATTGCCTCCAAACCGACTAACCAACCGTCTGTTCACCTTTTGGCAAAACAAGAAGCTTCGTACCACTTGGTTGATAGAGACCGAGAAGGATATTAATGAACTGGGAATAACAGATCTCAAAAACAGACAGTCTGTGAGACGCACCCTAAAGGAAGTCCGTGGATTTCAGGAAAAACCTCGAAGAAAAGGTACCCCCTGGACAGATGAGAGAAAGGAGTTACACCGGCAGAAGATGCGACAATACTGGGCAAAGGTCAAAGCCCAACAGTTGAACAAGCGTGGTCCAAAGTAGGTCTATTCGAAAGAAGAAGAAGAAATAATATTGATTATGCAATGAAATATATATAATGCAATTTGTCCAACGTATCTGTATGCATTTAGAAAGACGATTTCCCGATGAGTATCAAAAACAATGGTAAGCACTTGATAATGAGATTATTATGAATTTAGGAAAACATTAAAATCTTAGAAAACAAAATATAATTAATCTTTCCGAAAAATATTCTATATTTCTGATAAATTAAATTATTGACATTTATAAAATATAAGATGAATACTCTGAAATCAAATTTACAGTATTGAAGAACAGTAGACTTGGATTGTTTAAAACATTCGACGATACGTTAACTTTCTTACTGACCCATTCATAATTTTCTAATCCTGCTATTCTTTACAATATTATAGGTACCTTCCAAGGGTTCAGTGAGGATTACGAACAAGGATTTTCAATCATGAATTCAACAGACAGCAATATGAACGCCTAGGTGATCTAATGAGAATAAAATTACATTTACCAAATGGGCAAATAATTAAAACCGAGTTCAAGAACAGTGGGTTAGTGCGAAGACAGAAGACAAAAAAAAATTCATTGGAAATATTCAAAACTATTACTTTGCTATTTGATATTATGGTTTGAATATATAAAATTATAAAAAAATTGCGCAATTTATTTTTAATTTAATTTTTTTTTGCTCACACTCGACTTTGGACCGCCCAGCACTAACAAAAATTAGAGGGAACACTGCTTATGAACCCTTAATATAACTATTTTGTATTAGAACCATACTTTTAATAGAAGACTATCGTAATTAGAGTAAACATAACGTTGAGAATTTAATAAATTACTTGTTTTTCGGATTAAATTATATGCCTATTAATAAATTAGTTACTTATTTTATCAGTCACTTATTTTATACGATAAAAAAAAGTTAATACATATTTTAAGCTTCAGCAAAGACACACTTAATATTTTACTTGTATTTTCTTACCCATTCTGCGATTGCCTCTTAAACCTTGACACATTCAGATCGTTGTCATCTAAGTAATAGCAATTCACCACAGCATCAAAATCTACAAAGAAATATTTTGTTTAAATTAAGCAAGCCTTCCCCATAGGACTATACAGATGGTTTTAAAAAATGATACTTTAGAAAACGTTTTGAAAAATATAATTTAAAATGAAAACAATATGTTATTATACACCTAATACGTATTTAATCAATTACAAGAGAACAGGCAGATAAGAGAAGAGAACAGACTGACAAGAGAACAGATAGACACGAGAACAGACAGACAAGAGAATAGACAGGCAACCGTATAGACAGACGAGAAAAGAGACAGACAATCGTATAGACAGACAAGAAAACAGACAGACAAGAGTTCAGACAGAAAATAAAAAAGGCAGCAAAAAAGAATGTCTTTTTTGGAACTTTATAATAACAGTGGGGAATAATTTTATTGATAAACTGACAGATTATTTAGTGCTTGATAGCGTTTTATTTAAAGATATAATCTATTTCAAATGTGTTTAGTTTGTCGTATAAAAATAGATATATTACATTTAATAGAGACAAATCGTGAAAGTCGGTACAATGGGACTTTCAGTACATTCCGTACGAAGTAAGGAATTAATGCCATAATTCGTCAATGAAATACGACGGTAAGATATATTTGTTCGTTCGTATTTTATTTATTTAATTTAATTCTTAAAATTAATTACTAAAATACTTACACAAATATAAAAATACTAGCACAATTTTATTCATATTTAACTGACACTTCTCACTCTGCCGACTAACTTTTATCTACGAGATATATTTCTGACTCGTTTGGAGATCTTGTTTTTGTAATGTTAATTATAATAGCTTACCAATCTGGAAATTCCGTGGCAGGTTGCGACCTTTAAAGGTTGGTGATTTTTACATGTTGATTCAGAATTTTTTTTTATTCATTGCTGATCGTGTAATTAAATCGTACTACTAATTATTTACTCATTTTAAAAACAATATTAATCTTTCAAATTATTTAAAATAATATGCAACGGAACATATGCCTTTTTTTCTGGACTGTATACATGTTGCTGTTAGGCTAGTCATGTCTATGTAGTAAACATCATAATAAGGTTTACCCAATATATTTTTTTTCTAATATAAAGAATACTTGTTTTTTTTTTTAAATAAATAATAATGTCAACTCTGTGTATTTATATTTTCAAAGAATGTTCTGTAATATTGTATGGTTCCATGATAGTTCCCATATTTGCTTTTTATGTTTACTAAAATTTGTTACAGATTTTAATATACAGTAATTTTATAATACAGTATTAAATAATTTTAAATTTATGTACTGCATTGTTTTAAATCCTTCTTTGTAATACGGTTTGTAAGTTAAGATTATTACAGCTTTCGTCAAATATATTTAAAATATTAGTGAAATGAAATAGTATCGAACACATGTAAATATGAAGTAGTTTTTTTCTTAATTGACTGATTATTTAATGTTACATTACATTTTGCTTTATAAAATCATGTTTAATTACAATTTCTTTCACATACTATTTCGTTCACATATCTACAAGAAAAAAAATAGTTCCCATGACTTATGCCCTTTTATGTATATATATATATATATATATATATATATATATATATATATATATATATATATATATATATATATATATATATATAAATATATATATTATATATATAAGGGCATAAGTCATGGCAACTATTTTTTTTAAGATATGTGAACGGATCACAAATGTATATATGTTGTGTGAAAGTAACCCGTGTTGAGCAGCGCGTTTACACCAAAATAGCCGTTCTCCGAGGGAGAAATGCGATGGAATGTCACAGTGAATTAGTAGAAGCCCTTGGGAATAATGCCCCACCTTATCTTACATTAGCACGGTGGGTAGAAAAGTTTCTGCAAGGACGAGTGTCAACCAGTGATGAGCAACGTTCGGGACAGTGCAATAATCCAGCACGACAATGCAAGACCACATAAAGCAGGTTGTGTACGGCAGCTACTCCGACGTTGGGGATAGGAAGAATTGCAGCACCTACCGTACTCTTCTGACCTTTCGCCCTGTAACTTTGATCTCATTCCCAAGATTAAAGGACCAATACGTAGTAGGCGGATTGCAACACCAGAGGACATGGCTAATGCTGTGCGCCAACAGATGACCCGATTCACACATGGTGCGGCAAATGCTGAGGCTGATGGTATTCAGCGCCTCCCACAACGTTGGCAGCGTGTGATGACACTAGCAGGGGACTATATTAAGGGTCTTTAGGCCCAGGTTTGTCATGTCAACTTTATGTGTACTGTGTTATCATTCTTTTGCACGGTGAAGTCCATATTGCCCTGTATACTACCGTAATAAATTAGTGTGTTACGATATTTCAGGGCTATTCATTGTACACACATGTAGTCAAGACCTTGTCCTTTCGTCTGTAGATGTCACATTTTCCAACCGGAGTGGCATCTTCAAGAAAAAAAAAATAGTTGCCATGACTTTTGCCCCAACCTTCGTATATATATATATATATATATATATATATATATATATATATATATATATATATATATATATATATATATATATATATATATATATACAGGGTTATTCACGCTTCTCGGGGTTGCTCTGTCCTGTTCTTAGTCTGTCCAGTCTTTGCCTTTGCCTGTCTTTGTCTTTGCCTCCTCTGTTAATTTCCTCCACGTGGCTCGGTTTAAAACCTTGCTCCTCCATGCCTCTATCTTTAGGTTCTTAATGTCCTCTAATACCTGATCCTCCCATCTGCTTTTCGGTCTTCCTCTACCTTTGCTAATCACTGGCCTCCACATTGTAATCATCTTTACCACTCTGTTGTTTTCCATTCGATATATGTGGCCATACCAGAGTATTTGTACTTTTATCGCCTTAACAATATTTTCTCCTTTTAGGATGATTTGTATTTCGGAGTTCATTAGTCTTCTGTGTTCCCTTTCAGTGATTCTGAATCTATATATTCTTCTAATATTTCTTTCGAAGATTCTCAGCTTTTCCTGTTCTACGTTTGTTAGGTTCATCGTCTCTGTCCCATAGGTCACTACCGGTCTAATTGCTGTTTAGTATAGCTTCATTTTTGTATTTATGCTTTGCTCTTGCTTTTCATGATCAGCTTCTATTTGTAATACGCTCTATATCCCGCCTGCATTCTACGGTTTATCTCTATCCTTAGGTCATTTTTGTTGTTTATTATTATTTCTATATATTTGAAGTCCACTCTTTCGAACTCGAAATTTACTATGTGCACTAGTTTGATAGTTGTGGTCTTGTTTTCTCTGTTTACCTACATGAACTTGATTTTTTCCTGGTTTATTTTTAGGCCTCTTTTCTTTGTCTCTAGTTCGAGTTTTCGAATTGCTTCTTCCATGCTTCTCCTGTCTCTGGCTAGCATTGTGATATCATCTGCGTAGGCAACAACCTGTATCATTTTATTAATTTTAATTAAAATTAAAATTTAATCAATTTTAAGTTCCTTTGAAAAAACACTCTATAATTGCAGCATCCAGTACTAGAATGAATTATGTAGTTGATAACCCATCACCCTGTCGTAGGCCTAGATTGATTTCTACCGCTTCGGTTGTGTCCTTCTGTGTCATTATCTCTGATTTTGAGTTCCTCATTGTCATTTCTGTTAGACTCAATAATTTCTCTGTGATATTTGTGTCTTTCATGGCTTCTATTACTTGATCACGCTTTATGCTGTCAAATGCTTGTTTAACGTCAATAAACGTTACTTGTAGTCCTATGCCATGTTCGTAGCACTATTCAGTTAACTGGTTTAATTACTTGAATATGGTTTAATAAAACAGTGATTTATTCTAAAATTTTAATAAAATAAAAGTTTCCGTCACTTCCGGCTTTCATAAACATAACCGTTATAATTCTTCGGATGTATCCATTTTTGGTTAATAAAACACAAATTAATTAAACAAAATACTCATCAATACTCTACAATCATGGCCGGACGACATGTTTCTCTTAAACGGAAAAAACACAGAATGTAACTTTCCTTTGAATTTAACTTGTTAAATAAAAAGCAAAATTGAATAAAAATTACACTCGCGGATAAAATTTACGGCTAAAATTAACGAGCGGATTGTTTAACTTTGACACGCTCGCTGATTTAACAACCCGCTCGTTAAACCTTAATTGTATCTGCTTGTATAATAGGTAACTATTAACTTAAATCCCTTTCTATTAGTTTTAAAGGTTTTTTTTAAGTTAATGAAAAGTTATCGAAAACAGTTAGACACTTATAATAACATATCATATATACAAAATTGTCGGAATCAGTGACAACAAAAATGTTTCGTTTCGTAATGCTGTCCCATCACTGGTAAAATTGCGGAATTTTCAATTGAGTTTCAATTGAGAATTTCTCCAACAATTGAGTTGGAACTCATTTATAAACTGACTATAGAAAACTAATTTAAATAGGCAATATTTTTGAAAACGTGAATATGTGAGATATCGAATTTTTTTATTTGTTTGAAAGGCCTATCGATGCCATTGATGTGTGGAATATAATATACAGACATACGGCATATGTCCGACGTGGCTTCGCGGGGTGGTGCGCATCTGATATATCCAATTTTCCATGACTCATAAACCATAACCGATAGCATAAACGCATAAACCCAGCTGAATTTGACCGATCGCATGAGTTATGTTGGCTTTGAGGCCCGCTGTGGATTATTCGCATACACATGCGACTTAAGAAAACCCCACAAAAAAAATCTAACGGGGCCAAAAAAGTAAAAAATCACCTCAACGTGGACTTTAACATGCCCTCAAATCGCTCGTACATAATGTCCAATGTGGCAAGAGTTGTGTGGCACGTAGCTCCGTCCTGTTGAAATCACAAACCGTTGGTGTCCATATTATTCAATGCAGGCCAAAAGAAGTTGGTAATCATCGACCTATTGCGCTCGCCCTTGACGGTGATGGCCTGGCCAACGTCGTTCTCAAAGAAATATGAACCGATGACGCCGCCAGCCCAAAATCCACACCAAACAGCGACTTTTTCGGGATGTCGTTGTCTATGGTTATTTTAGTAGTTAATTAAACCACCACACTACGAATAGTCCTCTCGGTAGGACGATTATGGCGACCGTAAAATAGATGCAGCGCGCGGAATATTGCCCGAACAGAACACCTATTTTTATAAAACAATTTTATCATTTGGACGTGTTGTTGAACGCTATCCGTCCATGGTGATTTAGCAAAACAGACTGAATAAATAACAGCCAATTCGACAGGTCTTGCTTTAACATTTTGGCCGCTACCAAGGGTCGTAAGTCCCTATTGGAAGACCCTATATAATATGTCTATGCATTATTAATACTTAGTTAATTGTCGACGTTTGAAAATTTGGCTTTACATGAGAACGATCTTTTTCTCGTTTCGTCTCGTCTCGCCTCGTAAAAGCGAGAAGAGACCGAGACGAGTTAGTTTACTGTCTTTACCATAATGTGCCTTTAACATAATGTGCCATTTTTACATAATGTTCTGCTCTTTCTATTCCCTACCCATCACTTCCCTCCTCTTCCATACTTATTTCGTCCACTGTATCTCTCTTCCATCTTCATTCAGTATTCATTCTCTTTTCCTTCCTTCTCTTTCTTTCATCTGTACACATTCATTCCACATATGCTCCACTGTCTCTCTCTCCTCGTAGCATATCCTACACATTATTTTTTCTGTTTCCATCCAATATCTATTTTCTCTCTCTCTTCGTTTCCAAATCTGAACCACGCCATTTTCTTTATTTCTTTCACACTTTCTCTTCCTAGGTAATTTGGAATCCCTTCTATCATACAGCTTTCACACTTCATATTGTATCTGGATTACCTTATTCTTTCTCTTCTTTACTGCATGTGTACGTCATTGTCTCTTTCGCTCGTCTCCCCATTCATTCGCTTGCCATCCGCTCTTAACCTCTCTCCTTACTCGCGTGTTAATTTATTCGGTAATATTTCTCTCTTGAAAGAAACATAGAATAAAAAAAGACAGCGAAATGGAGAAGGTGATAGAAATTTATAGTTTGTTATTGCTAGATTTCATGCACTAAAATTCAACGTTCATTTTTACGAGTGATATTTTTATATAAGTACATATTTTTACGATTTTTTCGTATTACAATTATTTCGTATTATTATTATATCTATTTTTCGTATTTTTTCAGTTACAGAAAAAATGTCGGTTAGTGAAAGTGCTAGTAGTGAAAACCGTAATTAAAGGCCAAGATTAGATGAAAGTGCTGATGCATTAAGTGAAACTGAACTCTTTTTAATAAAAAATACATCAGCGACATCAAAATTGAATTATTTTTTATATTTGAAATAAATAAAGATACGAAAAAAGCAATACATAATTGGCGAAACCATCCTAAGTTATAGATAATCATACAAACTTGAAACAAACGGAACACAACCTGAATATATAAATATATTCAGCCTTTCTGGAGCTATATAACAATTATTGAGTCTTCTTAGGACTACCACAACAAATCTCACATGAAATTTCATGTCTTTCATGTATTTCAGATACCGTAAGTGGATAGCCATCTGTGGACGCGTCTCGAGATTTATCTCTCATCAGCACAGCTTTGCTTCCAATAACATAAATTTTTGTAAACCATTCCCTTGAAAATCCATGTGGTGTTTAGCGTTAGATGTTTATAATTTTGACATTTTATGAGAGAGACATGAACTTAACAGGTTATTGATTGAAATGATAAAATAGAATTGGTGAAACCATCCTAAGTTATACATAATCATACAAACTTAAAACAAACGGAACACAGCCTGAATGTATAAATATATTCAGTATTTCCGGAGCTCTATAAAAATTATTGAGACTTTTTAGGACTACCACAACAAATCTCACATGTAATTTGTAAGTTATTTTACAGCTTTCAGTTCACCTTCGTGGCACTAAACAAAAACCATAAAAATAACATTGTTTTTAATGGATAGCCATCTGTGGACGCGTTTCGAGATTTATCTCTCATCAGCACAGCTTTGCTTCTATTAACAAAAATGTTTTTAAACCACTACCTTAAAAACCCATGTGGTGTTTAGGGTTAGATGTTTATAATTTTGACATTTTGCGAGAAAGATGGATTTGTAGATAGAATTGAACCGATAACTGATAAGATAGAATTGGTGAAACCATCCTAAGTTATAGATAATCAAACAAAATTAAAACAATATCAATACAATCAACAACCTGCTTCATGGCTCTCTCACAAAAAGTCAAAATTATAAACATCTAATCCTAAACACCACATGGGTTTTCAAGGGAGTGGTTCACCAAAAATTTTGTGAATGGAAGCAAAGCTGTGCTGATGAGAGATAAATCTCTAAACGCGTCCACAGATGGCTATACACTTAAGGTATCGGAAAGACATGATCTTAAAAACAATGTTGTTATGGTTTTTGTTGAGTGACACGAAGGTGGACTGAAAGCTGTAAAATAACTTACAAATTTCATGTGAGATTTGTTGTGGTAGTCCAAAAACGACTCAATAATTGTTATAGAGCTCTGGAAAGGCTGAATATATTTATATATTCAGGCTGTGTTCCATTTGTTTTAAGTAAAAAAGCAATATGTTCAGTATCTGCAAAATCTGAGGAGGCTGCCACACATCTTAGGATGTGACGAAAACGTCCACAACGAGATGTGGGGCAGCACTGACACTAATAAGAGTGGTGAGTACCTTTTAGAATACCTCATTAAAGAAAACCTAAATGTGTATAACGTTGGGAATACACCAACATTTGTTTCTAAAGTCAGAGGTGAGGTACTGGATATTACGGTAGGTAGCATTAGCGTAAGTAAACAGGTTAAAAGGTGTAGAGTTTCAAGTGAACCCTCAATGTCAGACCATAGGTTCATAGAGTTTGAACTCGCGCATTTGAAGGTGTGAGTATGGAAAACACCCCCATCCGAAACTCCAGACAAACGTTTTGGCCTATATTTAATTTCAAACTAAAGGATAACCTAGAGCAAGTGACAGTGTGTAGTAGCATTAAACACTACACCGTACTAAAGCAAGCCGTAGGACAAATACATGTAGCAATCACCACGGCATTTGAATCCAGCTGCCCCGTAAAACCCGCGAAGGAGGATGAAAAATGGCGGAAGAAAAATGTGTTAATGGCAGAAGAAAAATTAAGAGCAAAAGTACGTAGGCTGTTCAATAAAGCTAAGCAAAACGGATATTTGCTAGAATACTGCTAGGTGTTCACGACCTACAACAAAGAGATCAGAAAGGAAAAAAAGAACTTTCCCAGATGTAGACAAAAGGAATACAAAAGAATACCGAGGTCTTTATGTAACCAATACCGAACCAACGGTGAATAAGTCGGGCTGACTAGAGGAGGGCCGGATCCATCTGTACGGAAAACCGAATCAGATGGGCTATCGGCATTTTTAAGCCATTCAAGGGGCCAGGTGTGGACGGATTAGTTCTCGTCTTCCTAAAAAAGAGAAGGATAGAATTAATGCCGTATCTTTTAAAAATATTTAAAAGTAGTTTAGCGCTTTGATACATACTGGAGCTATACAAAAGTATAGATGAAGAAATAAGCGAACAGTGGATGAAAACCTGGAGAGAACTTCCAGGGCTAAGACAATCCCAAGTAACGTTGGAATCTTTTAACCAGAAGAGAACAAAAGCTGTGCCTGAACCTAAGCAGGAATAAACTTCGGATTCTGACAGGTGTCTTGCCGGGACCCTGCACACTTAGAAAACACTTCAAGGCCCTCGGCCTGGAGGAAGATAACAGATGCAAAATCTGCGGCTCAGAAGAGGAAACCCCCACACATCTGCTCACAGACTGCGGAGCCCTGCTCCGCAAGATAGAATTGTACCTTGGGGACAACTGCTTGGACGCAGAGGAGTTGCAGTCCTTGAATCCTTCCCAGATCCACCCAGAACAAGAGGAAATCTACACCGAAATCTACAATCTACATCTGAAAAATCTAGAATATGAAAAAATATTAGCAAAAAAGGACTGATTTATTAACTGCTCATTCGAAGGCCTGAGTAACAATTATCTATATAAAAAAGAATCACACTTTTATTAATTACATTAAAATTAATGAATATCTCGTTTTGGACTATTTAAAAAAATAAGTTCTAGCAAGAACATTATTTGACGAGATGAAACGAGACGAAACAAGACGAGACGAGATGAGACGAGACAAGACGAGACGAGACGAGACAGACGGTACGGGAGCGAGAGCGAGACTGAAACGAGAGTAATTTTTTTCTAAAATAACGAGACCGAGATGAGATTTTTCAAACTTCAGACCTTTGAACTTAGGAGATGATCTTTGAAAACTAGCCCTATTTCTCGTTTGAAACCCTATTGATAATCTACAAAAATTTTAATAATATTTAAATGGGTTAAGAATGTACTAGGTTAAATTATCTAAAAATGTGATATTATATAATAAAACTATAATCTAAATTATTTTTTATAAAACGTAAATATTGAATAATAAAAATGAAGATATTTATATTCATATTGGCTATCTGATACTTACTTCTAGTCTAGCCTGTCCACTTAGACGGATCACTTTGAAATATAAACAAGTCCCATTTAACTCTCTGCAGGGTTCAATCACCTTCCCTGAAACGGTTGTATTGTGAAGAAGTAAACGACGCCGACGTACAACTTTATTGTAACTAACTTTATTGGTGTCAGGAGCAATGCGACCAAATAGAATACTGTCACTAATGAAGCTCATCCACTGGAACGATTTGTCGACAACGCTATCGACAAAAACGACAAAGTTTGTGAAGTTATACCTCTCATGGATTTTCTAAAACATAATTTCCCGGTAAATTTCATTCCAAAAAGTAAAAATTATGACTAATGTATGGTTAAATTTTGGGTAGATATAACCATAAACAATTTCACAACAGCAATACTAGTAAGGTTTGGTTTGGTTATTATATAAACTCGCCAGACGGTTTTTTATTAAAATTTGATGTGTACCAAAGAAAAAATCTTGGGGTCCTAGAGGAGTTCAACTTTTTGTTTCGAAAGGCTGCTGCACCGTTTGCGACCATGCTCAACGAATTCCCTCAGCATTCGAAAAATATTCCTGTCGATTTTTTATTTGACAGCTTGTTTTCAAACATAAACCAACATAAACATTTTAAAATTTTTAAGGGATTTAGGTTACTTTTCGAGAACCGAATCCTAAAAATGAATCGTCTCTCCAGAAAAGTCTACATTTATGAAAGCTAAATACAAATTTCAACAAGAACTGCCTAACAAAACGATTTTGCTAAAACAGATAGAGGTTCTGCATATTTATTGAAGAAATAAATAATGGAATTATTTTGTTCGATGGAAGGACAATGGAGTCGAGTTGGGTCGATCGATTTTGGAATAACGCCGATTAGTGGAGTGAAGAGATTTTCTCAAGCCTTGAAAAGAACATCATTGTTCAGCGCCCATTTATATGGGCGATCGAACTGTTTCGATAATGTTTAATAAAGGTACGGATGGCACGAACCTAATGGATAACAATATTTCCAACTACAGATATCGGCGTAAGAATTAAAAAATAGTTGTGGCCTATTTTTACTTGGATGATCGACTTTGTATCCAAAACGCTTAGATACTACAAAAAAGAAAAAAAGGCATATCATACTTCGAATTTTGATGACATATAGCGAGGGTCTACCTGAGGTATGCGACATGATGATTTACAATATGGCGGTATGGGGCATTTCATTTCCACAATACGGGATAATAAAAGAACAGGATGCGCCGGAGAGGGATGCAAATCTAGTGCTCGCACGACTTGTGCAAATGCGACGTTGGTTTGTGTAAAAACTGTATTGAAACTTATCACAAAAAATCTATGTAATATACTGATTTATATTTACTGTTTTATATATTTATATATTTACACACTTTTTGAACAACGTACAGTGAAACTTGTCTAAGACGGAACCTCAAGGGACTGGGAAATATTTCCGTCTTAAACAGGTTTCCGTATTACACGGGTTATTAATTTATTTTTCTTTTATTCTTATTTCTTAGTGTATGGACATGCATCTAATACATTTGGTTTTATAAAATTTAGCTTTTAATTATAAAATAACAAAATTGGCATAAAAATTCAGACAAAAATTCCTATAACAAAAAATAAGTTTTATATATTACTACATTTAGTAACTTATAGGTAAATTGTGTATGCATGTATTGTACATATTATTGGTAAATAAAATTTGATATAACTTTACGTCATCCTCAGCCATTGCTTCACTATCTATATTCAAATAATCTGAAGCCGAAATAACGTGAGTCCCAAAACTCTTGGAATCCACTCTTGCCATGAATTTGAAGAAGCAGGTCATTTCTTAATTCACACAAATAAAATTAAACAAATGATCAACTGTCATTTTTAAGTAGCTGTCAGTAGTTAATATAAATTTCTACCGGTCTTAGTTAATTTATTTTATTTAAAAATGTTTACAAAAGAGCGGAAAACTTTTATTGTCGAAAGTTATTTCCGTAATGGTAGACGCCTGGAAAATGGTGAATGGGAATACAGTATCGACTCGTGCATTGAAGAATTTAGGCAACGTTTTCCTATGGCTGTATTTAATAGGAATCAGTTTAGAAGGCTGGTATTACGATCAGATGATTGCTTACTGCAAAGTACTGGTGACATTAACAACAAATCGAGAAGTGGAAGGCCTCGTATTAATAATGAAAGTATTATAAACAACATCAGAAATGCAGTCCAAGACGAACCTACCGCTTCAATTCTAGGAGAGTAGCTCAACAGTTGAATTTAAGTCGTACTACCACTCACAGGATTATTCGTCAAGATCTTTACATGAAACCTTATATGTTGCAAATGTACCAAGAACTTTTACCACTCGATTATAACAAAAGACAAACATACTGGAGGCTGGGACTGGGAAGACTCGGTGGTTCAATGAAAATATGAACGACGAAGTGTTAAATTTAACATTTTTCACTGATGAAGCCTGGTTTCATCTAAACGGATACATTAATTCTCAAAACATGCGCATGTGGAGTGCTGACAACCCACATTTTTTTAGGAGACCCCACTGCATCCAATCAAAGTTGGTGTGTGGTTAGCAATGTCAAGACGCAGAATTATCGGTCCAATATTTTTCGACGGTAATTTAAACGCTGCCACTTATAGAGCTACTATTTTGCAACCATTTATTAACGAACTTCATGATGATGAACTTCAAAATGGCTTCTTCCAACAAGATTCTTCTAGACAGCACATTGTCCGTGAAATATTAAATTATCTTCATGAATTATTCGACGACATTCTATTACGCAAAGACTGATTTCCACCACGTTCTTGTGATCTAACTCCTTTGGACTTTTTTCCATATTTAAAAAATTAAGTATTCAGCAGTCCAGTGCATACAGTAGAAGATCTGCGAAACAATGTATTAAGAAAATGTGAAGAGATAGACAACATAGAACTACAAAATCTGTTCGATAACATAAAACGGCGAATTAACTGTGTATTCGTGAAAATGGACAACACATTCAACATCTGTTGTAATGTTTGTTCTTTGTTAATTTTATAATTCACAACACTATAAAATAAATTAGTGTTAAATTTATGAGAAGGCGTTTTATTTATAACGAATGAAATTGTTGAACTTAACACTAAAAACAATGCGACATAACCTTAAGTCCACTCTAAATAATTGATGGATATGAATTTACATTAACAACCACTGACAGCTACTTAAAAATGACATTTGATAATTTGTTTAATTTTATGTGTGTGAATTAAGAAATGTTGCCTTTTCGAATTCATGGCATGAGTTTATTCCAAGAGTTTTGGGACTCACGTTATATTTCATATTCGTCTCTAGAAGCAAAGGTAAAAACTCTCTACTGTTATAATTGGAAAACCAGATTTTCTAAAGTAATTAGTGAAGCATGAAATTGAAGAAACAACACTTTTGATCCGACAAAATTCCACGAAAAGTGATAGCTTTTGTTATTTTGAGACGGTATTATACTCACTAATTGTAGCAACCAGTTTAGTTACACAAGTTTTCTAGATTTTATTTTAAAATTTTGAATGAATCCTTGGCTGTAAAAAGCTATTTGTGTTAGGTGAAAAACACAATTTTCACTTTTGAAAGTTCCAAATGTGGATAACATATTGAATTATCTAAGAATACAATAACATTTCTTTGTTGCTTTACCATTCCTAAATTGAAATTCTTGAATTAGCTTTCCAATATACTACCAGCCATCCAATCCTTCTTATTTGCATGCCATTCAACAGGTAAATCATTTACAATCAGTTGATTAAAGCACCTGGGATTCAAGGATTTTCCAATAACTAATGGTTTCTCTAATTTTCTATCAGCAAAAGCACAAAAAAATTACGTGACGCGTAGTTTTGAATATTTACCACCGACACATGTCTCATTTTTTAGTGCAATAGTTATATTTGGTAAAGCATCTCCTTTTGCTTTCATCTCCGTTTGCCTTTATGTCCTTAGGCTTATATCCCTCAATTTCTATTCGCACGATTATTTTTTTCTAATCGTCGACTGTATGATGACATGTGCCTTCACCACAAATTGTGCCAAATTTAATGTCAAAATTTTGTTTACACTAGCTGTAGGTAGAATCTTCTTGCAGGAATTCTGTCGGGAAAACAGGTTAGAATGTTTGTTAGGTTATTTGTTTGCTCAGATAATACCGACGCAAAAAAAACAATCAGACTATGAGAACTCCTACCCCCTTACTTACTTATTGGTAGACGAGTCTCCCAGCATTGAGAATTGTCTACCACTACCATTAAATATGACAAAATCCGTTTCCGACTTAAGAATTACTTTACGTTTTATACGGGTTGTTTTAAATGGGAAAATGAACGGGTAGTAAAAAAGTTCCGTTTAATGCAGGTTTCCATCTTTTACGGGTTCCATCTTACAAGGGGAACTTCCGACGTCTGGATCACGAATTATCTTCAAACTTTGTACACTTTTAGTAGTCCCTTAGGACGACATAATGTGCAAGTAGTAAGGCGTACTATAATTTATGTTTTTCTGTTTGAATGACGAATATCACCATGCAAGTTGTTATATCGCAAGCACATCCAAAGATTAATTTACTTTATTACTTTGTATTATTAAATGCAGTTATAAATTGTCAAACCTTTATTTACGTTGATTGACTTGGGCTATCCTAGCTTGATGCCCTCCACTTATCCCTTCGAACCCGTTGGTGTAGGTCAAAGCACCATTTTTTCATTAATAAAATTCAGTAAAAAAGCCAAATAACATTGGAAATTCAATCAAAATTCATGCAAATACACGTATTTATTCATTATATTACCTTCGAATTGTTATTTATTAGAAAAAATATGACCAGCGCTGAAAAAAAGAAAACGACGCGTGGGATTAGATCCATGATCCAGAAATTACGAAGCTTGGACTCAACCACTCGGCCACCGCCGTCTTATACGCGTTGATGCAACGCAAATGTATATAATTGACGCGGAAAATTTCGAAGGGAGAAAATTGCAATTTTCTCGAAAATTCCGAAATAGTACGCCTTACTACTTGCACATTATGTCGTCCTAATGAACTACTAAAAGTGTACCAAGTTTGAAGAAAATCCATGATCCAGTCGTCGGAAGTTCCCCTTGTAAGACAATGTATAAGCCTTGTATAAGCTGTATTATAAAAAAATAAAATCCCTCATTAAAAACGATTTAAATATTTAATTCATTTTGTTTAAGTCCTAATAAGTTCTGTTAAGAATCGTTACAAAAAAAATGGAGAAAACAATTCTAGGCGATAATGGGTTAATATACAATATTTTATTTCCTATGACAAGTGTCAATTTATTTCAAGAGAAAAGAAATAAAAATAAATGCTAAATATTAATTATAAACATAATTATTAATTATAATTAGCAACTTTTTTGTGTACTCTCTCCCAGAGCGTCGGCGACTGTATCTTGGAGCAACTGTATCTTGGAATTATACGTCAATGTTAAAACATGTTTTCCAATCTTATCCTTCAAATTATGTAATGATTCTAATTCAACTTTTGCACATTGCATGTACATATTGCAAATGTTGACGCATTTGGTGTGTTCTTTATCACATAATTTTCAAATCAAATTTAATTAAAAATATTTTTCTAAATGGCATTGAATATAAGGACACTGAACTAACATTTTTTTTGTATGGAATTACATTTCAAATCGTAAACAGTAGAACTAAACAACAGTAGACAATTTCACATAAAAAGCTATTGTACATAGTTCAGGCCTCCGAAAATTGTCTATTTAAATTAAATGATCCAAAATGATGTCACGTATTATAATCTATAATTGATATCACTGATATCACTTGATATCACAACGACGTAATAACTGGTTCGTATAACTGTAAACTATACAATAAACTAAAAACTATATATGTGATTCTTTTTTCATATAACGTCCATCTTGTTTTAATGATTCGTGTGAGTTAAATCAGGTATTTGGACAATTCTTGGAAGTAGTTTTATTAAAATTACGCCAACGTTTCGACCCACATTGGGTCTTTCTCAAGGCTAATTTCTTTGAAAATAATAATTTGTTTTTGACATTCCAATTCTTTTAAATTCTTTTAAATTGACAACTATAGTTATGGTTTTAGTTATAGTTTTCAATTAAAAAAAAAATGTAAAAATCTAATTATTATTTAAGAAATTAGCCTTGAGAAAGACTCAATGTGGGTCGAAACGTTGGCGTAATTTTAATAAAACTACTTCCAAGAAGTGTCCAAACACCTGATTTAACTCATCCGAATCACTATATATTTGATTTCGCAGCCTTTTTGAACACGGGGCTCCTACTTTTGGGATCTGAGTGAAGTAAAAGGATTGCAGTTACTCCTCGTCGAGACAGCAGGTACCTCATTCTCTTGTAGGTCAATGTTCCGCAGTTACTGATGAAAATTAAATGTCGATGTGTCTGAACGAAGTGTCCATGAAGTGTTGGTAATCGACAGAAAAGTGTTTTTGGGACACTGAAGTTTGAATAGTGTAACTTTTTTATTGTGAAGTGTCGTCGAAGTGTAGGGGAATTGTTGACATTTATGCCGCCCAACAATTCGTTTGTTTCGGGAACACTTTCTTGCACTTCGACGTCACTTATTTCATCCACCTCGTTTCACTTCATTTTTACCAGGGGTCTTTGATAAGGTGTATGTGTGTATATTATATGCATTCCTCATCTCCTTCCAATCCTAATGTCTTCAGGTATTTCTTGAGTCTGCAGTGCCCTGATATAATTTCTGTCAGCATTTTAAACTTGTTCTCGTTAAATTTCAGCGTTCGTTCTTTTCTGGTTAATAAATCCCCGCATAACTTTGGATTGTCTTATTCCTGGAAGCTCCTACTAGGTTTGTATCCACTGTTTCTATGTCCCATGATCCAACTTTTACGAATGGTATTGCATGCCTTAAAGGAAAAAGGTTTATAAAATTTAAAACATTTAACTTAAAAAAAGTTGAAATTTAAAAAACAGTTTATTTACGTTCAACTTTCATATTAAAAGGTTTCATAAAAATAAAGGCGTATGATAAAAGCAGATTGTCTTTTAATATGAATTTAGAAAAATATTTTTAGGCTTGCATTTTGATTTTTGTTTAATTATACTAAATTAATTCTTGCAAACAAGTTTTATCTGAGGATTTAATAACATAAAGAGAAAATAAACTTAAAAAACATATATTAACCTTTAATCTTTAATCTTTGTTTGCGAAAGCAGCAAAAACATAATTACTGTGAAATAATTTAAAAATTTCATAATATTTACCATACATAAAATAAAATACAAATATATATATATATATATATATATATATATATATATATATATATATATATATAAACCAAAACAAGATAGTAGCTAAACAGTACTAGTACTAAAAACGAAAATTTTCGTCATTAATGTACATTTACTTTTTAATTTTTTTGTTCAAATATTAAATATCTGCTACATTGCGATGCAAACAAGCTTCATAACATTTTGCAGGTAATCGAAAATATTGAATTTTTAAAGAGTAGTTGTATCAGTTGCTGAAAATAGGTAGATATATTATGTCCTAGTTTTCTAATACTTGCTGGCGGATCAGCATGTACGCATCAATATATGCATCATTTGACGTCAGATCTGGTAAATGATAAAATTGAGAAATGAGAAAATGTTGATGAAGTAAGGGTAGGGAGTGCGAACACGTAACGCCTTTCTGTTTAAACTAGGGCTTCACACGAGACGAGATAAGGCGAGAGTTTCAAAAATCACGTCTCGGTCTGGTTAGTTTATAAAAATTATTGTCGTTTCAGTCTCGTTCTCGTTCTCGTAATCGTTTGTCTCGTCTCGTTCTCGCTCTCGCCTTATCGCGTCAAATATCGTTCTTGCTAGAACTTATTGTTAAGATAGTACAAAACGAGGTAATGATTAATTTTATTGTAATTAATAAATGCGTGATTATTTGTTATATAGATCAGGGGTCGGCAACTTTTCGCCGCTTCGGGCCATTTAAAAAAAAAAAAACAAATTTTAAGTGGGCCGCACAGTCAGATTGAAATGTAATATGTATAAGGTGACCACACGTCCCGATTTTGGCGGGACAGTTCCGCTTTTTGGAGGCCTGTCCCGCGTCCCGCCAAATTTTAAAAATGTCCCGCTTTTTACAAAATATCTCCATTTCTTATTTTAAATGTACTGTAATATATAATATAAAATTTTTCCACATATTCCCATAAAATCTACTTTTTTATTGTCTATCAATCAAATTTTTGAATATCCTCCAAAAGAACTGTCCATTCTTCAAGATATTCCAAGCAGTTATTATAAAAACTCCTTTCAGAAAACCCGATCGTTTAATGGCACCTTGTTCTGAAATTTTCATTTGGTGGCATTAAAAAAGGAGATTATATGGGAATACGTTTTTTTTTTCTTTTTAAAAGATTGGTTCGATGTGATTACCGGGTTTGCCGACCCTTCGAACACTGCGGCCTATTGGTAGCCTATTGTATTCTATCACATTCACTTCGGCCCAGAAAACCTGTTGTTATAGTAAATTGCGCTAATTGCCATTTTTCACATTTGTCTTTCTGGAACAAATGCGGCCGGCGCTGGGAATAGAACTCGAACCTCTATACTCGTCAGTTAGCGCTCTAACATGAGGCCACGAGCGTCACCACTACGCCACTCGCGCCGGCATACGTGTAAAAATCTTTTGAATATATTAATGTGGTATTATTGGTGAAAAGATACGTTACTGATGAAAAAATGAAACGTTACTGGTCTGCAAATGTGAAAACAGACCAAAAATGGACGGAGTTATTGCTTCATTTTAAACAGAATAATATTCCTTATCAAAATATTTTGAATATTGTAGAATACTCGTTTTACCTTCCAGGAACAAATGCAGCAACAAACAGTGTTTTTCCAGTATCAATAAAATATGGACAACTGAAAAAATGCAGTTGAACATTAAACTTTAAAATCTATAATAAGCGTTGAAATAATTTGACCAATTCATGTGAGCAATTTCACGACATTTTAATAAATGATCCGAGTATTCACTCGGATCAAAAATTTGACCGTGAAAGAATTTTTTTTTTAAATAATAATAATAATATAAAAAATATATAAAAAAATTGCTAACTAGTAAAAACACACAGTGACGGGAACACTATTTGGTCGTTGTCGATGTAATCTAGGTTAACCTAGATGTAATCTGACCGAGGGGCCGAGAACTCTTGATTCCAAATAAGAAAAGTCAATTCATTTCTAATAAACGTCAGAAAATTTCGTCAGACGCAAGTTATTGCCATATTAACAACTAATAGAAATCGTTTAGTAATGAAACTCAATTTGATTTACATTGGACTTTTACGCACGAGTTGGATACTTTAACACACGATAATAATAATGGTCTCCTTCACATACAATAATGTATTTATTAATGTGTTCATTTTGGTGTGTGAGTAGATAAAATATATATTTTTTGAATTATTGGTCCGCTTTCGAAACTAAATTATAATTCTCATTTCATCCCATTTGTCCCGCTTTGTCTCAATGAAAATGTGGTAACTTTAAATATGTAGCTTTAATAGTTTTTTTAATCGAATATAAATATTATTAGGAATTAATATAAAAAAGAAAAAAATAGTAACAATTTTATTTACATGCTATAATAACATCGGAGAAGAAAAATTAAGAGACATTTCTTATAAAAGAAACTAAAACTCCAAATATACAGAAAACAATTTGTTTATTAAAACAAAATTAAAATTTAATGCGATTTTTGTTCTTGAATGTTTTTCGATAATTGATCTATATCGGGTTGGGTGTGAGATACTGAGATCCTCAAAAGGTTTTGCAAATTTGCATCGGTCAACCTCGTTCTATATTTTGATTGTATTAAATTCATTCTTGAAATCGTTTGTTCGAATAAATAAGTACTCGAAAAAATGCTAATCATAGATTTCGCAAAATTTCTTAAATTAGAAAATCTATTATCTGATGGACCAAAATAAAAAAAATTAAATTATTTTCATCAAAATTAATTTTATATACATTGATTATAAGACAATTAACGCTACTTGTAAATTTTCTTGTGCTTTTAAAATATCAAATCTTATAGGATTTTCAAATATTAATTTATCTATTTCTTTTGCATAAAAATCTTGAAAGCGAGAAAATTTTCTTCCAATAATTTTAGTGAATCAATATATATGGAAATAAATAATTAAACAAATAAAAAAAATATGGAAATAAACGGGCTGCTATTAATTACGAAACAGACGAGGAAGAACTCGTCCGAGAAACAGAATGGATTCGCGTGAAACATAGTAAGAAAATGATGAAGCACTCGGGAAGTACCCGACCTACACAAATAGCTGGGGTATCTGGCGCTACATCCGAAAGTGAGCCAATGACATCTCGAACACATGAACATTGTAAAACTATACACAAACCTCCACCGATAATACCATGCCCTAATTGACCAATGCCCTAACCAACGCAGGAATTAATACAGAATGCTGCCAGATTAAGACTTTAAAAAATAACAACTTTAAAGTAAATCCAACCGATTCAGATACATACCGCGCAATCTCGGAAATAATGAACCAAAAAAAAAACGCTCAGTGGCACTCGTTTGAAGATAAACAGACAAGAGACATAAATTTTAAAGACCTTCATCATTCTATTAACCCAATCGATATCATACATCACCTAAACCTACGAGGTTTTAAAACAAAAAATGCCACAAACAAACGAAAGTGGCTCACGGCAGAACAGAAGCAAGATCGATTATCAAAAGGACTACAAGCTGAATTTCCGCTGAACATGTTTATTGTGTCCTAGTAGGGAAAGATAGTTCGTTCTGGACCCACCACAACCACCGACCTTGAAATTACAGATTCCTGTAAAAATTAAAAGAATTACAGATTCCTGTAATTCAATTGCTCCTACTATATCACAGATGCCGCTTTACAGATACCTGTAAAAAATTCAAAAAATTACAGATTCCTGTAATTCAATTTCCCCTACTATATCACAGATGGCGCTTTACAGATTCCTGTAAAAAATTAAAAAAATAACAGATTCCTGTAATTCAATTTCCCCTACTATATAACAGATGGCGCTTTACAGATTCCTGTAAAAATTGAAAAAATTACAGATTCCTATAATTCAATTTTCCCTACTACATCACAGATGACGCTTTACAGATTCCTACAATTAAATTACAAGTTTTCTTGTGCATTTGGTTGCCTAAGACTATTTAGACTAAGGATTAAATACTGAACTACTAGGTTGAGTTCTGTATCCCCCTTTTATATAGATTAGTTAATACCACCACCAGTCACACTAAATTTCTGGAAAAAGCAATTCCGCATTCCTGAATAGTATTTATTGTTGCAATTAAAATTTAAAATAACATATAAAATTAATTATTCTCATTAAAAGTGAATGTGCACTTCAATGCAATGTGCACGAAAAAATCAATTCTCCCCGTTATAATTGATTAGTTTTATATAATACCACCAGACTAGATAAGGTCAGACTAAATTTTCCATCCTGGAACGGGACTGGATCAGATAACACCAGACTGGATTAGTTAATACTACCAGACTAGACAAGGTTAGACTAGATTAGCAAATCCACATTATTAAAACTGAATAGTGTTTATTATCGCAATTAAAATTTAAAATCACATATCAAACTAATTATTCACCTTCAATAAATTCACTTTCACATTAGAATCCGCATTCCTAGAACTGGTTTATTGTCGCAATTAAATGCAATGCTGCAAATAGTGTTTATTAAGTAAATGTTTTTCAACCGTGACGTTTTAATTTCCACATATTTTTAATGAATAAAACGTCGTTATAAGAACCGTGCTGAGAGCTCTAAAACATCATTCGATAACGAATCGTCATCGTAGATACAAGTTTTTAAAAAATGTTTTCTTGCGCCCAATGCGGAAAAGTGTTCAGGAGGAAGGATACCCTGTCAAGACATCAGAAAACCTGTGGTGGGCTTAAAATATATTATAAATATCCAATTCACAAGTTAATTTAAATTATAGGGGTTAAAATGTATTATAAATGTGACGTTTGTAATGCTCAATTCACAAGAGAGGATAGTTACAAACGTCACAAGAAACAACAACACAACACCGATAAACCTACTACCTCAAAGAGACCCCTAGATGTTGACGATTCACCCTCCACCTCGAAGAAGGTTAAATTAGATTATGCGACACTTTCGACCCATCACTGAGATATGTGATCAACAATTCGCAACCAGAGTCAAGTACGCTGGACATCTGCGGTCGCAAAAACATCTTCAGGTGGCGGTGAAGCCGTTCAAACAAAATATTATAGAAGTTTGTTCCAGCTTCAAGAACAGAGTGGCAAGTTATAGGATTAATGGATCGGGTATAGATATAGATAGTTTTATTAGTAAATTAAGGGACACTCTACGTTGCATGATTGAAAACGTTATCAAGTTGTATAATTCCGGGTTGAAATTTAATATAGAGCTATTTAGTATTTACATAAATGAAAAAAATCCCGCGGGCGAATTGAAATCATTCAATACAAAATATCGCGAGATAACACCTAGCATGAGTAACTTTATAGAAATTTATGATAATATGTGTGTACAATCTATGTGTCTACAATCAAAACAAAATGTGGCGAGTTTCAGGAGAAAGATTCGGGTTGGTCACTTAGGGAGATTTCCCATTTAGAAATTAATCTAAATAAATATAAACCAATACATGGGTCGTCATTTATTGAACTGCCAAAAGGGATTAGGGACCGGAAAGCGTGTATCAATGTTCAAAACGAAGACGAGTTTTGCTTTTTATGGAGCATTGTGTCCGCATTACACCCCGCTAATACACATTCAAATCGCCCGACATCATACCCTCACTTCTCTCAAATTTTAAATTACGACGGACTAGAATTTACAATTAAAATTAAAGACATTTCCAAATTTGAACAGATGAACAACATTAGCATTAACGTTTATGGTTTAGAATTTAATTTTAAATCTAAACAACATGACGTTGTAGGACCAATTTTTCACACTAATGACATTAGGGTAAGACATGTAAATTTATTATATATAGAAGGCGGTGTTAAAGGTCATTATGTATGGATAAAAGATATTTCGCGACTTGTAAGAAGTCAAATATCATCGCATCACGATAAAAAATATCTATGTGATGGTTGACTTACCATTTTTTCAATTGAGACAACTTTTAATCAACATAAATTGAATGACTGCAACAAAATTTACACTATTATGCCGACAAAAGACATTGTAAAAGACAAGCGAGGTGATATGATCCCGGGGGATATATTAAAATTCCAAAATTACGATAGAAAAATGCGTATACCCTTTGTTGTATACGCAGATTTTGAATCAATTTTAAAACCTATAGATACATGTTCACCAAACCCCGACAATAGCTATACCAATCAAACACATATACACGTACCGTACAGTTTTGCCTATAATATAAAATGTTCATTTGATGATTCATTGAGTAAATTCGTGACTTATACCGGAGAAGATTGCCCGAAATTATTTTACGAGAACCTCTGTGCGGATGTTAAGGAAATATATAGGAATCATTTAAGCGTCACACTTCCGATGATTAAATTAACTGAAGATGAACAAAATTCCTACGATACGGCCACTTCTTGTCATATTTGTAATAAATCATTACAAGTACCAGACAAAGTCGCCGATCATGACCATTTAACGGGTAAATTTCGGGGAGCGGCGCACTCAAATTGTAATTTAAATTATAAAATTCCGAAAATGATTCCTGTTTTCTTCCATAACATGTCAAATTATGACGCGCATTTATTTGTTAAAGAGTTTGGCTGCGATGAGGAAAAAATCGATATCATTGCTCAAAATAAGGAGAAATATATTTCGATCACAAAAAATCTACCTGTCGGCGACTATGTAGTTAAAAACGGGGTGGAAAATAAAATTTACATAAAACTGAGATTTGTCGATTCATTCAGATTTATGGCTAGCTCTTTGGAGAAACTAGCGAAAAATTTGATCGATGATCAATGCATAGAGGTTAGAAAATTTTACCCCGACAATGAGCATTTTATGTTATTAAGACAAAAAAGTGTTTTCCCATACAAACACATGGACTCATTTGATAGACTGACTGAAACATCTATACCGCAAAAGGACTGTTTTAACGACTACCTAAATTATCATATCATCACCGATAAAGAATACAATTTTGCACAGACTGTTTGGACGACTTTTAATTGTAGAAATTTAAAAGATTACTCTGACCTGTATTTAAAGACTGACGTATTGTTATTGACAGATATTTTCGAACAGTTTCGAAACTTATGCATCACGACATATCAGCTCGATCCGACCCATTATTATACGGCACCCGCACTGAGCTGGGATGCAATGTTGAAAATGACGGATATAAATTTAGAACTTTTCACCGACATAAACATGCACCATTTCGTCTCGAAAGGCATTAGAGGAGGTATTTGTCAAGCCTCGCTGAGATACGGGAAGGCGAATAATAAATACTTATCCGAGTATAATCCCAATCAACCTAGCACGTATTTAGCGTACTGGGATGCTAATAATTTGTATGGCTGGGCACTTTCCCAAGTAATTCCCTACGGCGGCTTTAAATGGTTGACGGAGACTGAAATTTTGACTGAGACTTTGACGTGATGAAAATGAGCGATTCACATATTGGCTATTTCATCGAAGCAGACATCGAGTATTATGAATCACTACGGGTCCTACATAATGATTTACTATTCCTCGTTGAAAGCATGGTTCCACCAAAATCAAAATTTAATAACACAAAACTTATTCCAAATTTAAACAATAAAGAAAAGTATATTGATCACTACAGAAAATTAAAGCAGGCAATAAATCACGGACTAAAAATTACAAAAATCCATAGAATAATTGAATTCCGGCAATCTGATTGGCTAAAACAATATATTGATTTAAACACTACTTTACGGCAGGCGGCTAAAAATGATTTTGAAAAAGACTTTTTTAAATTAATGAACAATAGCGTATTTGCCAAAACGATGGAAAATGTAGACAAACGAGTGGATGTTAAACTTATCAATCATTGGGAAAATATTGGCCGTAAACCGGGCGCGGAAACACTTCTCGCTAAAACGAATATGAAAAGTGTTTCAACATTCACCGAAAATTTGATCGCGATTCAATTTGAAAAATTAAAAGTTCTATATAACAAGCCGATTTATGTGGGATTTTCCGTTTTAGAACTATCAAAATTGTTAATGTATGAATTTTAGTACGATTTTTTGAAACCAAAGTATGGCGACAAAGTTACTCTCTGCTACTGTGACACCGACAGCTTCATTTTATTGATTGAAACCGACGATCTTTATACAGATATCATGGAGAACATTGATAAATTTGATACTAGCAATTACGGGTCTGATAACGTTTTCGATATGCCTCTCAAAAATAAAGGTGTGTTAGGCTTAATGAAGGACGAGTTGGCGGGTGAGATTATGTTTGAACATGTTGGGATAAGAGCGAAAATGTATGCTCATTGCACAGAGAGAGATAAAGCGAATTGGAAGAAGAAGGCTAAAGGTGTGAAAAAATATGTTGTGAATAAAGACATTAGTGGCGAGGATTATAAACAGTGTTTGCTCACCGGGGAACAAATATATCGTAAACAAAGGACATTTAGGAGCTACAAACACGACATATTTACCATCGAGCAAAATAAAATTGCGCTAAACAGCAATGATGATAAACGTTACATCTGCCCCGATGGCGTACATACTCTTGCGTGGGGCCATTCCAAAATACCAAAAAATAATACAACCCCAATGTGATAAATTCATATATATATATATATATATATATATATATATATATATATATATATATATATATATATATATATATATTTAATTGTAAATAATGTATATTTTTGTATTGTATATATGTTTATATATTTATTCTTGTAATTTAAAATAATTTATATTTTTTCTTAGAATTGTTAATAATGTTTATCTTGCTACTTCATTAGAAAACTATTTACATCAATCCCCAAACCATTAAATCTATTAAGAAACGGTTAAGCATTTTCCTGTTTCAACTTATCCGGATAAGTCATTGATCACGTGATACATCTGACGTGTATATATAGCCTGAACTCTAAATTCATCATCAGTTGTTAAAATAGTTTACATTAAGATGGTTAAAATACAAGTCGGGATACTCCATAATTATAAATACTATAAAGTTGAGGATAATGAAAATATTAGTAAAGATGTAGAAGAGGTGTTAAAATATATTGTGGATAATTACACAGAAGCAGTTTTTCCAAATATAGATATATCTATAGTATTTACAGATGATGCAGAGTTATTGTGTGAACCTGACGGCAATCCAATTCTTTATATTGGATGGTGGTGGGGAAATAGATTAATGTATCTGTTATTCCCAACAAAAATTGTTTACTATATATATAGATAGGATTACGATGAGCTTCATTATTTAATAGAAAATAAGACAGCTTATCCAAAATGTTATTATAAACCAAACAAAGGTGGACCAATTTACTATAGTGTTGATGCAAGCCCGGTATATTCCTTGAAAGATATTTTAAATGGAGATATGGTGAATGATTTGATGAGGGAGAGAGAATATAATAATAAATCTTAAAGGTATCAACTGATGTGTTTAAACTATCAAATTGTGTTATGAATTCTTCAAAACTGTAATAATGTCTATATATTCTTTTATTTGTAATTGTTAACATATTTTTTCCTGTTAATAAATGTCTCTATTTAGCATATATTTTTTACTTTAATTTTGTTTTAAAAAACCTACCTTCTATGATTTGAGCGTGAAAGGGATATATTGTTGGATAAGGTTGAAAAATAATGAGAACTCTACATACATCCAATTTATGGTGGGTTTATTGTAATAATACAATTACTTCAATACATTCAAATACTTATGTAAACATTCAACATTTCTCGCACTCCATATAGCGTATTTGTTAATATGATTGGAACATGTATGTTTAGTTTTAATTAAATTGGGGCAATCGTAAAATTCATCCTCATCATCTTCTGAATTAATAACAATATATTCATTACAATGTAAGTAATAATTAAAAATTGAATCTAATAACAACTTCTTCAAATGTCCTTTTACAAAAATAATATTAAAACTATCTGATTGATGAATGTGAAACATTAAAATATATTGAATCAGTTTTAGTGATAGATTTCCAGCGCTATATTTAAGTCCATGGTGATGATCCTCCAACCATCGCGCTTGATTCTTATCTGAGGTGTTTAGAGATCGGAATGGTGTTGGTGGCTTGAAAAAGTAGGTGTCTACATGACCCCCATCGAATGCTTTGATAGATAATTCCTTTGGTATAAATTTTCCATTTACTTTAAATCCTTCAACATCAATAATAAATCGCCGATTCATATTGATATTCATAACTTTTCCAAATGATTCTTCTATTAAAGCATGCAGGATCTGCAGCACACCGCAACCATTTGTCACCGTTTCTAGATTCACACTGGGATTGAATGATACAACAAAAATTAAAAAATATCGTTTTAATGAGTTTAAATTAATTTTCGAACTATTCCCGACAATGGGGTGTACTCTACGACTGCATCACACACAATACGGCAATAGGCTTGAGTGTTTGGCTTAAATGCTTGCGTAGCTTCCAATTCAATTTTTAAATCAACCGTAGATGATTTAATGCTTTCATTTTGTTTAGATACATCAAACAAAAAGAACATGTTGCTTGAATTGAATCATGTCTAATATCGGTTCATTTGTACCACCACCATAGTAACTGTTTTGGAAAGTGGCATACATATAATAGAGTTGTGCATAATCACCATTATTTATATCAAGATTTAAGTTATCATATGGATATGAATCTGAGTTTAGATAAATTTTCATATTTCGCAGTGATGCATTATCAAATTTGGAGGCGCTTTTTACATGAGTATTCTTTCGCTCCTCTTGCAGTGCAATTATAACATATCGTGGTTTCTCTAGAGTCGTAGATGTTTTTACAGACCAGATATCTCTATCAGTACTTTTTAAAGAGGGTAGTTCATGCAATTCCCACCTACGAAACGGCATTAATATAGGTTTATCTTCTTTGAGTCTATCAAAGACACTCAATCGAACTTCATCGTTGAGTTGGAGATGAGGAATTCGCCAGTAAATTTTATCAATATCGAACGTTATATTTGCGTCCCCTTTGTAACAGTTCACGTCATTTCTAGCTCGTAGTAGTATTAATTCCTGCTTCACATTAATTTATATTTTCGTATAATCCTCAGCAAAACCCAGTAAATATTTAAATAGAATTAGAGCATAGAACTTTTTGTTATTATCAAAGTATGTAACAGTTGCAGGATTCTCTGCCCAACCGCAAAGATCAAGTATATGCTGATCTCGCTTAGTGTTGGAGAGTAGCCCCTTTATCGTGCTTGTGATTCCTACATCACGATTCTTGTCCACTTCAACTCCATTCAATTCATAACGGATTTCATCAAACAAAAACGCATACGCATTTTTCACAAACTTAAAGTTGTGTACAGTTGCAGGTGGAATCAGCGCCGGAAATTTAACGGTTCCGCTCACATAAATATAACTTTCACTCGGACAAGTGTAAATGTCTTGGTGTTGTATCATTATACGAATCTCATCATTGTTTCTATAATTTTGAGCTAGAGGATGATATGTGTGGAATTCACTCTTTGCAATAGTCTCTCCATAGCTAATTTTGGAAAATATATTTATTTTATCCATATTGTTACTGTCGCTTTAACTTATGCCCTAGAGATAATAGTTTATTTTTTAGAGCGGTTGTTAACACTTTACGAGCTAAATGTTGACTGATTGAATTATGTCTTGTAACGTTTACTTTTATATGGTTACTATGGAAATTAATCCCCATTTCTCTCTCTCACTTAATACTCTTCAACTCTAAACGCACTAGTATTTTTTCACCTCTAAAATTCACAGGTCGACCGGCTTGAGCGAGGATTGTCAATGTGATGTTATCTATTGCTCGAGCGTTTATTGGCAGATAAATAATATTTCGTGGTTCAATATTTATTGCAAAACCTGGATCAACACTAGGTGAGAATTCAAATATAGTATGTGATAATGTATTACCGTAATAAGCGCCGCGTACAATGTTACACTCAACTCGAATACTATTAACTTTTATAATTTCTACCGGTAAATCTGATTCGTGTAATTGATTAGCCACCAACTTTCTTTTAGAAAAGCCTAACAATCCCCCTGTTGTGTAGCTATCAGAGAAATCAATATCGTAATTACTCTTTATTTCACACTTTAGCGTATTATTGTTTGGTTTAATTGATAGCACCTTATCACGCTCAACCTTATCGTTAAAGGTAGCGTCAATCAGCTGATTTTGTAAATAGAGTTCAATGTCAGTTATCTCATACGAACCAGCCGGTATTTTAATCTGCTTTCCACTGTCGTACTTAAACAGATTATTACTATTTTCTTCAATATTCGGAATAGTATTGTATGTGTAAAATCTAACAAGTCATAGGCAATAAAACGTGTCAGGGTTCAGTTCTATCGGCGGGTAATTATTCACAGAGAGAACATTTGTATTACTTTGCAGTGTGAATGTCTGAGACATGACTGATGAATTTATATTGCTGTAACTGACTTTATTCCGCTAAAAATTGCAGACATAAATGTCCACAATTGTAACTATTAAATTTCTGATATCTATCATGATTATATACTATTTCACTCCCACGAAAATATTTTAGCAACTCCGCAGGCGGTTCTAGATCACCGAAACTGTCAAAGTATGTAACTAAATTTCCACGCTTTCTATACGCTACCCAATGAGTGCCCACTCCTTTAACAGAATCTATATTTATTACTGCACACTCGTTACGGAGAGGTTTTATTGATGGAAGAGTGTCACGCATAAATACACCACAAAAATGCTTAATGTGTTCTCGTGTAGCATAGTTTTGAATATCTATATCAGTGAGCGGACGTCGAGGTAGCTTACTTAGTAGTTTTTTGGGGACTGCTTTAAATACAAACCCAAACCTTTTCGATATGGTTTGAGAAATAGTCCACTTCCACTTTTACCTATTGCAATTGCTTCCATTGTCTTGTTATGTCGCTCTGATTCGGCCAATTTATTTCTAGCATCTTTGGAAGCGTTCACTGCTTTTGCAATTCCAGCAGCACCACCTGCTAGCGAACCAAGGGCGCTTAATCCCGCAAACAGTGGTATCAGCGGTAGAATTCCACCTTGTTTCGGTATGGGGATTACACGAGGAGTACGAACTTTTCTACGACCACCTGCCTCCTTAACTGCCGCCCTAGCAGTCGTAAGAGCAATTTTACCACCCTCTCGCTCATCCAATGATTTGAATTTTTTCATTGCTTTGCGTACTTTTGATACAATTCCACTATTTAGTGCAATTTTCTTCTGCTTTTTTCTCTTAATACCCATTCCGAGTTTTCGTTTAATTTTCATAGCGGTAGCAACAGATAATGCAGCTGCTTTTTCACCGAACTTTGCGTCTTCTGCTTTTACTCTTCTCCAGGCGGCTTCTTGAAGAATTTGATCAGCTCTATGTCGATCTGATTGAAGGTTAATTTGTGAATATGCAATGTCGTGTTCTTTACATGTACTGTCTAGAGGATTAATACCAGCATCACCTCTTGTTATACGCTTCTCCAACTTAGTACCCGGTCCGCAATACTGATAACCTCCAGGTATATGTATCTCGAACGGCAGCTTGTTGATGAGTGAATTGATGATACCTCTTCCAGCGTGCATGTTGTTATGAATGTGTGCACGTTATAATAAGTTTATATACAGTTGTAGAGCATTATATATTTTTTAGTATCATGCGATTCGTTAAACAGAAACTATCTCTACCTATCATAAATCTTGATACGTGTATTGGTGAAGGTATATCTCTCACGAAAGAGATGCGTCATGGTATTTTGCTACCGAATACGTTGAGATGCTTAATTTGCGGTCCATCAAACTGTGGTAAATCTAATGTAATGTTGAGTTTGCTGTTTGATGAGAATGGTGTAAAGTTTAAAAATGTGTATGTCTATTCAAAATCACTGTACCAATCGAAATATCAGTTTCTTGAAAAAGTTTTAAAACCACTCCAGGGCGTTGGATATTTCCCATTCAAAGAGAATGTGGAGATTATGAAACCCAGTGATGCAAAACCTGATTCGATTTTCATTTTCGACGATGTGGCTTGCGATAAACAGGATGTGATACGAGAATATTTCAGCATGGGGCGACACAATAAAATTGATTCTTTCTATTTATGTCAATCGTATACTCGTATCCCCAAACACCTCATACGTGATAAGGCTAATTTTATAATACTCTTCAAACAAGATGATTTAAATCTTAATCATGTTTACAACGATCACATAAGCGGTGATATGACTTTCGATAAATTCAAGGAAATGTGCTCAGCATGTTGGACAGAACCCTACAGTTTTATAACAGTGGATAAAGATTGTGATATTGATAAGGGGAGATATCGTAAATATTTAGATCAGTATATAATAATAGGTAAATAGATTCAGAGAGTCAGTATACAATAAAGTGTTGAAGGAGAAAGTTTTATTATCGGATTGAAACTGATTACTATTACCTGATTAAATCTAATTGATACCTGAACAAACCTGATAATTATCTGATAAAACCTGGTTAAACCTGTATATTAGCTGATTAAACCTGATTATTAGCTGATTAAACCTGATTATTAGCTGATCAAACCTGATTATTAGCTGATCAAACCTGTTTATTAGCTGATTAAACCTAATTACTACCTGTTTCAACCTGTTATAAAAAATACTATATGATGAGTAGAAATGTTAAACGGAAACTTATTGATGCTCAAAAAGCTATTCGTAAAAAGTTACTCGCTATTAAATTGAATAGAACCGAAGAAGATGAACTGCTAAATAAAACTTATAAACCTTTAATCGAACTTTTGAAAAATTTAATTGCCACATCACAAAAACCGCAATTACAAAATATTTCAAATATTAAACAAGAGATTCCTAAATTATCCCCATCCAGAAACGAGCAGCCACAACAGGAAAATGATGATGAAGCTGGAGCTAAACGTAAAGCAACTAATTTCATACAAAAACCTAAGCCTAAGCGAGTAGATTTTTTACCACGCGAACAGGAAATTTCATATGAAGATATACCTCAAGATGATGATGCACATTCACTTTTAATGAGAATAATTAATTTTATATGTTATTGTAATATATAAATTTATATGTTATTTTAAATTTTAATTGCGACAATAAATACTATTCAGTAATGCGGAATTGCTTTTCCCAGGAAGGAAAATTTAGTGTGACTGGTGGTGGTATTAACTAATCTATATAAAAGGGGGATACAGAACTCAACCTAGTAGTTCAGTATTTAATCCTATAATCCACTAAATAGTCTTAGGCAACCAAATGCACAAGAAAACTTGTAATTTAATTGTGGGAATCTGTAAAGCGTCATCTGTGATGTAGTAGGGAAAATTGAATTACAGGAATCTGTAATTTTTTTAATTTTTTTACAGGAATCTGTAAAACGCCATCTGTGATATAGTATGTAGGGGAAATTCAATTACAGGAATCTGTAATTTTTTTTGAATTTTTACAGGAATCTGTAATTTCAAGGTCGGTGGTTGTGGTGGGTCCAGAACATACTATCATTCCCTACTGCTTACAGCTGTTACTTCTCCCGCAACAACCCTGCTGAGGTTTTTGCGGACTGCCTGGATGGCGTGGCGCGTTCCATCCAGGCGCATAGCGGGAAGGCGCTCCTTATTGGGGGCGATTTTATTGCTTGGGGAATCCAGTGGGGCGGCGACGTCACGGACGCGACAGGGAGGATGGTCCTGGACTGGGCGTCGGCACTGGACTTCGGCATTTGCAACCGGGGAAAGGTTCCGACTTTCAGGAGAGGTCCGCGAACATCAATCGTGGACTTGACGTTCGCATCGCAGGGACTGATGGGAAGAGTCAGGTATTGGCAGGTGAGGGACGATTGGCAGTCGCTGAGCGACCATCAATGAGTTTCCTTTCACCTAGACAGTAAAGCCACCGAGCCGCAGCCGCGCGAGCAGCGCGCTCGTTGGATAGTTGGGAGAGCTGACCGGGAAGCTATTACTCGGGAGATGGCTCTAGGAAATGCACCGCACGGGCTGGCCGCGGAGGATCTTACCGGGGCATTCGTGAACAGGGTGGTTGACGCGTGCAGGCCCTGGCGTCGGCCCTGGAACGGGAAGTCACGGTCGAAGCCGTGGCGGGTGGCCTCGCCGGCGAGGTGGGGCGGGGCGTGCGGGCTGCCTTAAGGCGAGTCGCGGCCACAGTCATTCGGGCTAACGAGTTGCCAGTGTGGGAACAAGGGCGGTAGGGTTTTTCTTGTTTTTTTTTTGTTTGTCTCTGTTTTTGTTTTTTTTTATTACTTGTGTTGTAATTGTTGCAAATTGTAAATGCTATTGTATAGCATATTTTACTATCGTGTAAATACTGTTGTATTTTTATTCGAAGGGTGGGCAGAGGCAGTAATGCCATCGCTGGCGGTCCCTCTGTCCTTCCGTTTCAGTGGAGTCACTCTGGAAAATAAAAAAAATAAAAAAGTCTTGTCTGTCTAGTCTTGCCTGTATAGTCTTGTCTGTCTAGTCTTGTCTGTCTAGTCTTGTCTGTCTAGTCATGTCTGTCTAGTCTTGTCTGCCTAGTCTTGTCTGTCTAGTCTTGTCTGTCTAGTCTTGTCTGTCTAGTCTTGTCTGTCTAGTCTTGTCTGTCTAGTCTTGTCTGTCTAGTCTTGTCTGTCTAGTCTTGTCTGTCTAGTCTTGTCTGTCTAGTCTTGTCTGTCTAGTCTTGTCTGTCTAGTCTTGTCTGTCTAGTCTTGTCTGTCTAGTCTTGTCTGTCTAGTCTTGTCTGTCTAGTCTTGTCTGTCTAGTCTTGTCTGTCTAGTCTTGTCTGTCTAGTCTTGTCTGTCTAGTCTTGTCTGTCTAGTCTTGTCTGTCTAGTCTTGTCTGTCTAGTCTTGTCTGTCTAGTCTTGTCTGTCTAGTCTTGTCTGTCTAGTCTTGTCTGTCTAGTCTTGTCTGTCTAGTCTTGTCTGTCTAGTCTTGTCTGTCTAGTCTTGTCTGTCTAGTCTTGTCTGTCTAGTCTTGTCTGTCTAGTCTTGTCTGTCTAGTCTTGTCTGTCTAGTCTTGTCTGTCTAGTCTTGTCTGTCTAGTCTTGTCTGTCTAGTCTTGTCTGTCTAGTCTTGTCTGTCTAGTCTTGTCTGTCTAGTCTTGTCTGTCTAGTCTTGTCCGTCTAGTCTTGTCTGTCTAGTCTTGTCTGTCTAGTCTTGTCTGTCTAGTCTTGTCTGTCTAGTCTTGTCTGTCTAGTCTTGTCTGTCTAGTCTTGTCTGTCTAGTCTTGTCTGTCCAGTCTTGTCTGTCCAGTCTTGTCTGTCTAGTCTTGTCTGTCTAGTCTTGTCTGTCTAGTCTTGTCTGTCTAGTCTTGTCTGTCTAGTCTTGTCTGTCTAGTCTTGTCTGTCTAGTCTTGTCTGTCTAGTCTTGTCTGTCTAGTTTTGTCTGTCTAGTCTTGTCTGTCTAGTCTTGTCTGTCTAGTCTTGTCTCTCTAGTCTTGTCTGTCTAGTCTTGTCTGTCTAGTCTTGTCTGTCTAGTCTTGTCTGTCTAGTCTTGTCTGTCTAGTCTTGTCTGTCTAGTCTTGTATGTCTAGTCTTGTCTGTCTAGTCTTGTCTGTCTAGTCTTGTCTGTCTAGTCTTGTCTGTCTAGTCTTGTCTGTCTAGTCTTGTCTGTCTAGTCTTGTCTGTCTAGTCTTGTCTGTCTAGTCTTGTCTGTCTAGTCTTGTCTGTCCAGCCTTGTCTGTCTAGTCTTGTCTGTCTAGTCTTGTCTGTCTAGTCTTGTCTGTCTAGTCTTGTCTGTCTAGTCTAGTCTGTCTAGTCTTGTCTGTCTAGTCTTGTCTGTCTAGTCTTGTCTGTCTAGTCTTGTCTGTCTAGTCTTGTCTGTCTAGCCTTGTCTGTCTAGTCTTGTCTGTCTAGTCTTGTCTGTCTAGTCTTGTCTGTCTAGTCTTGTCTGTCTAGTCTTGTCTGTCTAGTCTTGTCTGTCTAGTCTTGTCTGTCCAGTCTTGTCTGTCTAGTCTTGTCTGTCTAGTCTTGTCTGTCTAGTCTTGTCTGTCTAGTCTTGTCTGTCTAGTCTTGTCTGTCTAGTCTTGTCTGTCTAGTCTTGTCTGTCTAGTCTTGTCTGTCTAGTCTTGTCTGTCTAGTCTTGTCTGTCTAGTCTTGTCTGTCTAGTCTTGTCTGTCTAGTCTTGTCTGTCTAGTCTTGTCTGTATAGTCTTGTCTGTCTAGTTTTGTCTGTCTAGTCTTTTCTGTCTAGTTTTGTCTGTCTAGTCTTGTCTGTCTAGTCTTGTCTGTCTAGTCTTGTCTGTCTAGTCTTGTCTGTCTAGTCTTGTCTGTCTAGTCTTGTCTGTCTAGTCTTGTCTGTCTAGTCTTGTCTGTCTAGTCTTGTCTGTCTAGTCTTGTCTGTCTAGTCTTGTCTGTCTAGTCTTGTTTGTCTAGTCTTGTCTGTCTAGTCTTGTTTGTCTAGTCTTGTCTGTCTAGTCTTGTCTGTCTAGTCTTGTCTGTCTAGTCTTGTCTGTCTAGTCTTGTCTGTCTAGTCTTGTATGTCTAGTCTTGTCTGTCTAGTCTTGTCTGTCTAGTCTTGTCTGTCTATTCTTGTCTGTCTAGTCTCGTTTGTCTAGTCTTGTCTGTCTAGTCTTGTCGGTCTAGTCTTGTCTGTCTAGTCTTGTCTATCTAGTCTTGTCTGTCTAGTCCTGTCTGTCTAGTCTTGTCTGTCTAGTCTTGTCTGTCTAGTCTTGTCTGTCTAGTCTTGTCTGTCTAGTCTTGTCTGTCTAGTCTTGACTGTCTAGTCTTGTCTGTCTAGTCTTGTCTGTCTAGTCTTGTCTGTCTAGTCTTGTCTGTCTAGTCTTGTCTGTCTAGTCTTGTCTGTCTAGTCTTGTTTGTCTAGTCTTGACTGTCTAGTCTTGTCTGTCTAGTCTTGTCTGTCTAGTCTTGTCTGTCTAGTCTTGTCTGTCTAGTCTTGTCTGTCTAGTCTTGTCTGTCTAGTCTTGTCTGTCTAGTCTTGTCTGTCTAGTCTTGTCTGTCTAGTCTTGTCTGTCTAGTCTTGTCTGTCTAGTCTTGTCTGTCTAGTCTTGTCTGTCTAGTCTTGTCTGTCTAGTCTTGTCTGTCTAGTCTTGTCTGTCTAGTCTTGTCTGTCTAGTCTTGTCTGTCTAGTCTTGTCTGTCTAGTCTTGTCTGTCTAGTCTTGTCTGTCTAGTCTTGTCTGTCTAGTCTTGTCTGTCTAGTCTTGTCTGTCTAGTCTTGTCTGTCTAGTCTTGTCTGTCTAGTCTTGTCTGTCTAGTCTTGTCTGTCCTAGTCTTGTCTGTCTAGTCTTGTCTGTCTAGTCTTGTCTGTCTAGTCTTGTCTGTCTAGTCTTGTCTGTCTAGTCTTGTCTGTCTAGTCTTGTCTGTCTAGTCTTGTCTGTCTAGTCTGTCTAGTCTTGTCTGTCTAGTCTTGTCTGTCTAGCCTTGTCTGTCTAGTCTTGTCTGTCTAGCCTTGTCTGTCTAGTCTTGTCTGTCTAGTCTTGTCTGTCTAGTCTTGTCTGTCTAGTCTTGTCTGTCTAGTCTTGTCTGTCTAGTCTTGTCTCTCTAGTCTTGTCTGTCTAGTCTTGTCTGTCTAGTCTTGTCTGTCTAGTTTTGTCTGTCTAGTCTTGTCTGTCTAGTCTTGTCTGTCTAGTCTTGTCTGTCTATTCTTGTCTGTCTAGTCTTGTCTGTCTAGTCTTGTCTGTCTAGTCTTGTCTGTCTAGTCTTGTCTGTCTAGTCTTGTCTGTCTAGTCTTGTCTGTCTAGTCTTGTCTGTCTAGTCTTGTCTGTCTAGTCTTGTCTGTCTAGTCTTGTCTGTCTAGTCTTGTCTGTCTAGTCTTGTCTGTCTAGTCTTGTCTGTCTAGTCTTGACTGTCTAGTCTTGTCTGTCTAGTCTTGTCTGTCTAGTCTTGTCTGTCTAGTCTTGTCTGTCTAGTCTTGTCTGTCTAGTCTTGTCTGTCTAGTCTTGTCTGTCTAGTCTTGACTGTCTAGTCTTGTCTGTCTAGTCTTGTCTGTCTAGTCTTGTCTGTCTAGTCTTGTCTGTCTAGTCTTGTCTGTCTAGTCTTGTCTGTCTAGTCTTGTCTGTCTAGTCTTGTCTGTCTAGTCTTGTCTGTCTAGTCTTGTCTGTCTAGTCTTGTCTGTCTAGTCTTGTCTGTCTAGTCTTGTCTGTCTAGTCTGTCTGTCTGTCTGTCTAGTCTTGTCTGTCTAGTCTTGTCTGTCTAGTCTTGTCTGTCTAGTCTTGTCTGTCTAGTCTTGTCTGTCTAGTCTTGTCTGTCTAGTCTTGTCTGTCTAGTCTTGTCTGTCTAGTCTTGTCTGTCTAGTCTTGTCTGTCTAGTCTTGTCTGTCTAGTCTTGTCTGTCTAGTCTTGTCTGTCTAGTCTTGTCTGTCTAGTCTTGTCTGTCTAGTCTTGTCTGTCTAGTCTTGTCTGTCTAGTCTTGTCTGTCTAGTCTGTCTAGTCTGTCTAGTCTGTCTAGTCTGTCTAGTCTGTCTAGTCTGTCTAGTCTGTCTAGTCTGTCTAGTCTGTCTAGTCTGTCTAGTCTGTCTAGTCTGTCTAGTCTGTCTAGTCTGTCTAGTCTGTCTAGTCTGTCTAGTCTGTCTAGTCTGTCTAGTCTGTCTAGTCTGTCTAGTCTGTCTAGTCTGTCTAGTCTGTCTAGTCTGTCTAGTCTGTCTAGTCTTGTCTGTCTAGTCTTGTCTGTCTAGTCTTGTCTGTCTAGTCTTGTCTGTCTAGTCTTGTCTGTCTAGTCTTGTCTGTCTAGTCTTGTCTGTCTAGTCTTGTCTGTCTAGTCTTGTCTGTCTAGTCTTGTCTGTCTAGTCTTGTCTGTCTAGTCTTGTCTGTCTAGTCTTGTCTGTCTAGACTTGTCTGTCTTAGTCTTGTCTGTCTAGTCTTGTCTGTCTAGTCTTGTCTGTCTAGTCTTGTCTGTCTAGTCTTGTCTGTCTAGTCTTGTCTGTCTAGTCTTGTCTGTCTAGTCTTGTCTGTCTAGTCTTGTCTGTCTAGTCTTGTCTGTCTAGTCTTGTCTGTCTAGTCTTGACTGTCTAGTCTTGTCTGTCTAGTCTTGTCTGTCTAGTCTTGTCTGTCTAGTCTTGTCTGTCTAGTCTTGTCTGTCTAGTCTTGTCTGTCTAGTCTTGTCCTGTCTAGTCTTGTCTGTCTAGTCTTGTCTGTCTAGTCTTGTCTAGTCTGTCTAGTCTGTCTAGTCTGTCTAGTCTGTCTAGTCTGTCTAGTCTGTCTAGTCTGTCTAGTCTGTCTAGTCTGTCTAGTCTGTCTAGTCTGTCTAGTCTGTCTAGTCTGTCTAGTCTTGTCTGTCTAGTCTTGTCTGTCTAGTCTTGTCTGTCTAGTCTTGTCTGTCTAGTCTTGTCTGTCTAGTCTTGTCTGTCTAGTCTTGTCTGTCTAGTCTTGTCTGTCTAGTCTTGTCTGTCTAGTCTTGTCTGTCTAGTCTTGTCTGTCTAGTCTTGTCTGTCTAGTCTTGTCTGTCTAGTCTTGTCTGTCTAGTCTTGTCTGTCTAGTCTTGTCTGTCTAGTCTTGTCTGTCTAGTCTTGTCTGTCTAGTCTTGTCTGTCTAGTCTTGTCTGTCTAGTCTTGTCTGTCTAGTCTTGTCTGTCTAGTCTTGTCTGTCTAGTCTTGTCTGTCTAGTCTTGTCTGTCTAGTCTTGTCTGTCTAGTCTTGTCTGTCTAGTCTTGTCTGTCTAGTCTTGTCCTGTCTAGTCTTGTCTGTCTAGTCTTGTCTGTCTAGTCTTGTCTGTCTAGTCTTGTCTGTCTAGTCTTGTCTGTCTAGTCTTGTCTGTCTAGTCTTGTCTGTCTAGTCTTGTCTGTCTAGTCTTGTCTGTCTAGTCTTGTCTGTCTAGTCTTGTCTGTCTAGTCTTGTCTGTCTAGTCTTGTCTGTCTAGTCTTGTCTGTCTAGTCTTGTCTGTCTAGTCTTGTCTGTCTAGTCTTGTCTGTCTAGTCTTGTCTGTCTAGTCTTGTCTGTCTAGTCTTGTCTGTCTAGTCTTGTCTCTCTAGTCTTGTCTGTCTAGTCTTGTCTGTCTAGTCTTGTCTGTATAGTTTTGTCTGTCTAGTCTTGTCTGTCTAGTCTTGTCTGTCTAGTCTTGTCTGTCTAGTCTTGTCTGTCTAGTCTTGTCTGTCTAGTCTTGTCTGTCTAGTCTTGTCTGTCTAGTCTTGTCTGTATAGTCTTGTCTGTCTAGTCTTGTCTGTCTAGTCTTGTCTGTCTAGTCTTGTCTGTCTAGTCTTGTCTGTCTAGTCTTGTCTGTCTAGTCTTGTCTGTCTAGTCTTGTCTGTCTAGTCTTGTCTGTCTAGTCTTGTCTGTCTAGTCTTGTCTGTCTAGTCTTGTCTGTCTAGTCTTGTCTGTCTAGTTTTGTCTGTCTAGTCTTGTTTGTCTAGTCTTGTCTGTCTAGTCTTGTCTGTCTAGTCTTGTCTGTCTAGTCTTGTCTGTCTAGTCTTGTCTGTCTAGTCGTGTCAGTCTAGTCTTGTCTGTCTAGTCTTGTCTGTCTAGTCTTGTCTGTCTAGTCTTGTCTGTCTAGTCTTGTCTGTCTAGTCTTGTCTGTCTAGTCTTGTCTGTCTAGTCTTGTCTGTCTAGTCTTGTCTGTCAAGTCTTGTCTGTCTATTCTTGTCTGTCTAGTCTTGTCTGTCTAGTCTTGTCT